>JAVYIG010003126.1:110000-209804 GCA_035222895.1 Strongylocentrotus droebachiensis | reverse complement strand
TTCATTCATATTCCACAAACACATATCATACCTTAAGGGTTGATTAAGTAAAATTACATGAGACCGATACAAATCTTGGAAACATGTGGACAAATTGTGTTTTCTGATGGTCTCATTTTTCCATATCTCACCAACATATCTTTTTTTTAATAAGCTTTGCAAGCTACATGTATGAATGAAAATATAGGATCAGCCAACTGTACGAGTGAACAAATATATTTCTCCTTAAAAAATTCCCAAAATATACATAGAATCTCATGTGTGAAATATTATGTCAATTTGACATATATAATAACAAATCAGCATTGACAAGAAAACGTTTATGGGTGATAGATTACCCTTTAAACCAATATTAATTTTTGTTTAAACAGACCTACAGGCATTCCAGTGCAAATTTGTAAGGAGATGTTGTGCTCTATCTTCATTTATTATTTATACAACATTCTAAAGTTACCTTCAACTGAAACAACAATCAATTGAAATTTGCCTTACATTAAACTAAAAATCAATTGAAATGTGCATTAAATAAAACAAATATAAATTGCATTAAATGCATTAAACTCTCTGACAGAAAGACAAATTATTTTACCTTTCACAACCCTCAAAATGATTTAAAAGAATTTTAGCAGATATAAAAAATAAATAAACTGGAACAAATCTTTTCACAATCAAGTTAAGCCCTACAGTGTAGATGGATAAAACTTACCATTAATGTTAACTTTGCCATCAATATTAACTACCATCGCAACATCACTCGAGTGACTCGACAGCTAATCAAGTTTCAATTAGTGGCAAAATTAACATCAATGTTAATTTATATGCAACAGGGTACTGGAAACCTTAAAAATGAGTCTTGGATATCCTGGAAAAGTAATTACCATACTCCCCTGTATGGAAAATCCCAAAGAGTCCAAAATAAAAAGACATACATGCAATATATCCATCTCCTAACTTGAATTAACTTTGCACCAATGGATTTCTTGGATCGTGGCCTTCCTTTCTGATCTTCAGGGAGAAGTCTACGACTGGGTACCCCTGTGTGAGTCTGCTCGTTGAAATCACATCAATGTCCGGTATACAGAACGAAGGAAGGGTTTCCTCCGTTATTCCACCACTCGCTTCCAGCAAGAGATGGGGATATTCTGTCTTAAGTTGCTTGGCTGCAGATGCTGCTGCCTGTTGAAAAGGGAATTAGTTTTGCAGGTTAGTAAAATGTCTACCGGTTTCTAAAACAGATACAATTTGAAAATAAATTTTCCATTCTTTTGTTGTCAAATATGAATTTCAGTATTTTAGTATGACTCATGATTTGCTACATGTTGTCTCTTAAATGAGGCATCATTTTACACATTTCATTTTATGTTTAGAGAAATCCCTCAAGGTACAAGTAGATTTATAGTTCTATATCAGACCTTAATCTCCCCCTTTCTCTCTCTCTCTGTATCTCTATCACTCTATCCCCCTCTCTCTCTTTCACTCCTCCCTCTCTCCATCCATTCGTCCCTCTATCCATCTCTTTCTCCCTCCCTCCCTCCCCTTCTCTCTATTTCCCTCCCTCCCTTCCTTTCTCCCCCTCCCTCCCTTTCTCCCCTCCCCACCTCTCTCCTGTTATCCTGTACTGTCCTTGCATTCTCCCACTCTCCTGTCATCCTTCTCTTTCTCTCGATCCGACTCATCCCTCATCCCCTCATGGGATGTTCTTTACCTCTGGTGTGAAGTTATCCAGCATGAGGATCTCTCTCTCTTTCTCTATCCCCCTCCCTCCCTCCCTCTCTTTCTCTCCCTTTGTCCTTACTATCCTTGCATTCTCCCACTCTCCTGTTATCCTTCTCTTTCTCTCAATCCGACTCATACATCATCCCCTCATCATGGGATGTTCTTTACCTCTGGTGTGAAGTTATCCAGCATGACGATCTCTCTCTCTTTCTCTATCCCCCTCCCTCCCTCCCTTTCTCCCCCTCTTTCTCTCCCTTTGTCCTTACTATCCTTGCATTCTCTCACTCTCCTGTCATCCTTCTCTTTCTCTCAATCCGACTCATCCCTCATCCCCTCATGGGATGTTCTTTACCTCTGGTGTGAAGTTATCCAGCATGACGATCTCTCTCTCTTTCTCTATCCCCCTCCCTCCCTCCCTTTCTCCCCCTCTTTCTCTCCCTTTGTCCTTACTGTCCTTGCATTCTCCCACTCTCCTGTCATCCTTCTCTTTCTCTCAATCCGACTCATACATCATCCCCTCATGGGATGTTCTTTACCTCTGGTGTGAAGTTATCCAGCATGACGATCTCTCTCTCTCTCTCTATCCCCCTCCCTCCCTCCCTTTCTCCCCCTCTTTCTCTCTTTCCCTCTCTCTTTATCATCCTTCTCTTTCTCTCATCCATCATCCCCTCATCTTCTTTACCTCTGGTGTGAAGTTATCCAGCATGACGATCTCAGCTCCTGCTGTGTCCCCCTCCTCCCTTTCCCCCTCTCTCTCTCTTTCCCTCTCTCTTTATCATCCTTCTCTTTCTCTCATCCATCATCCCCTCATCTTCTTTACCTCGGGTGTGAAGTTATCTAGCATGACGATCTCAGCTGCTGCTGTGCCCCCCTCCTCCCTTTTCCCCTCTCTCTCTCTTTCCCTCTCTCTTTGTCATCCTTCTCTTTCTCTCATCCATCATCCCCCCATGGAATGTTCTTTTAATACCTCTGGTGTGAAGTTATCCAGCATGACGATCTCAGCTCCTGCTGTGGCTGCCTCTCTGGCCTCCTCCAGACTCCGACATTCCACCTCAATCTTGATGGAGAATCCTCCAGCTTTCCTTGCATTTTTAACCGCCTGTCAGATGAGAATAATTTCATCATAATTAATGTGACCTTTTAATAACACTATAAATGTGCAGAGTGCAGACATCAATAATAATAATAATACACAACATTTATTAGGCGCTTAATACTGTTGTTTCTAGGCGCACCACAAAATTTAATTACCAACCAAAACTTATAATGAACACACAAATTATAAATCTGTTCTATTTTTTCAATAAATCATGCATCATTTCACAATACTATTCAAATTTCAAAACTTTCAGTTGTGAATGCAGGTACTGTGCTCATTACTTCATTTTATATTTGTAATGACAAAAATTCAAAAATTAAAGAAGAAAAGATCAATATTTCAAGTGAGGGCAAAATAATGTTTTCAAAAAGAAAATGTGAATTTTATTCATACTGCAGAAGAAAAAAAAAACCTTAATCATCAAAACAATAGGAAAGATTTTAAGGAACTCAAAATCAAATGCCATTTTAACATCTGCATGTATTCCTTCCCATCATCTTTTAGACTGATTTGTCCAAATATACAGGAAAAAATTAGTACCTTCAATGGAAAAGTTGTTTTTGCAATTTCTATTTTCAAGGAGTGGTCATTGTACAAATGCAGTTATTGAGCACTGCACTTGATAAGAGCAAAATAATCATAACAAATTATTGTCATAATTAGGTGCGGTCTCTACAACATGAATGAAATTACAACAATACAAATATAAAATTGTAAACATGATTTGACAAATGAAAAAAGGAAATGGGATCTGCACAATTGTCAATTGATTTAAATGACATCTTAAGATGGTTGAGGAAACCAAATATAATTGTGGGGAAAAAAACACATCTTGAGATAGACCCCTATCACTTGGTAGATTTAAATTTAATGATTATCAACTACATATCTACATTATCATATAGTAGTAATGGTGCTCTTTTACCTGTGATATACTTCCAGCTGACCATATATGATTATCCTTGAGCATTATCATGGATGACAAGTCGTATCTATGGGTGTCGGCCCCGCCCACCAACAAGGCATACTTCTCGACCATCCGAAATCCAGGAGTTGTCTTGCGAGTTCCAGCAACTCGACCTTTCCAATTCGACTTATCAGCCATATTTCTCAGATTTCTTGCTAATGTTGCTACTCCACTGGCTCTAGCGATACAATTCAAAGCGGTTCTTTCGCCCATGAGAATATTCCTAGCTTTTCCTTTCACGGTAGCCGCTTGAAAGATGGGCTCTAAAAATGCTCCTTCTGTGGTGTGCCAATGCACCTCGCAGTCTACTGCCTTAAACACCGCGTTGAAGAACGGCACCCCAGCCAGAACTCCGGGGGACTTGCACAGGAGTACCGCTGTCTCGTCCTTTTCTCCTACTACAATTCCTCCGTAATCTAAACTGGGAATATCTTCTTGCAGCCATGACTCTACGAGATTTGAAATAGAAGTTGGTGACAGAAGGTGTTCTAGGCACAAATTTGATGATGTTTCTGCCATGGTGAATAAGTGAAACTCCAGGTAATGTCAGTATATTAAAGATAACTTCCCTGCTTTTCATCACAGCTGGACCAAAATCTCTGTAAATGGGACAATCACGAATCATATCCCCGATATATGACGCGCGCGTCCAGTACATGTCACTGCTCTGTGCTGTGGTCTGCTATTGTTTGTTGATACAGTAATCTATGGACTTTGTTGTACGAAGCCTGAAAATTAGACATGTTAAAGATAAGAAAAACTATTATGGTTTATTCATAATTCTAAAATTGGTAAAAAAATAGTTATCTGATGAGAAATAGCGGTAGCATCGAGCCATTGTTTTGTGCTTCAAAAGTTAGAGTTTTAGAACCGCCCGGATGATGATGATGAGCTTTTCACGCATAACCCGGAAGTATTACCGTACACTTTTGTTGTTCATCATGTTGCAATGAATGAAAACAATCGTGCAACAAGATTCTAGAACAAGCCGTCGCGACGATCGTCGTCTTGATCTGAATTTATCTTTTTTTTGTTTCCTACAACTACCAGATTTCACCTATAATTCCTCGTCGTATGGACTTCATTTTCATATCAGCATATTGAGGGAGTTATACATAGTAGGAAACCAGAGGCATCGCGTCATTCTTCAGCAGTTTCGTATCTTGATGATGTCTGTTTCTTTGTGTGTCATCAGAATTTCTGTTAACGACAACTCGCCTATTCCAAAATCGTTGTCATATTCAAGAGGTAAAGTTAGCTAGTAGAGAGCTAGTAGACTCTATAGTCTAAATGAAGAAATCAAGATCTAGTAATCTTAAATAAACATAATTTCCAACAATTTTCACTCAAGTTAGAATTCATAAGATATTTTTTTTTGATTTGTAGCATCTGCATGCATCCATTTTTAAAATAATCTTTTTTAAACAACAATCAACATAATAAGTCAAAAGTCATAGAAAGTCAAACAATCCTGACACAGTGACAATGAAAATACATCACAAACTCTTAGTCTTAGTCTTAGACTTAATGCTCGTAAAACGTGGATAAATTAGAGATTTATTTAAGTTTAGAGATGTATTTTAAGAACGAAATATAAATAAAGATCTTGCCTTTCTTGGAAGTTGGAATATTTAAATATTTTTAGACCCTATTCAGAAAGCAAGGAAAACAAATAAAAGAAGAGAATGAACATCTTCTAAGTTCTAGATCTATTACTGATCTATCGTCTTCATGTAGATTGTTCGACAGGTAGATTCTAGAGCCTAGATAGGTGGCTAGAGGCATCTCGTACCATGCATCAATACCATTTGTTTAATGTTGGAACTTAATAGACCTCATCATGTATGATTGTAGGAGTGCAGTATTGGCATGTTTATATAGATCTAATCTGTTTATATTTATTTATTAATTACAGGAGCAGACTTGATGGCAGAGAGTCCCCCGTTGCTCTCATCTTTCCCTCCTCCTGCCCTGATGGCCAAACGTCACGATGCCCTGAGTGACAAGCCTTCGGTGACATGGGAGAAAGTAGACGAAGATGGACGAAGCCACCCTATCCTCCCCAAGGCAGAGAGCACCGAGGCTGTGGTGGAGAAATGCATCGGGAAGAGGGATGAGACTGAGATTCAAATTGAAACTTACACTGTTGAAGGTATTATTGAGATAGACAAAAATAACCATATCTGGATTATGGGATTCTTAAATAAAACTGACTTTTGTCAACCTTCCCCATAAACAGATGGAAACCCTTGCCACATGCACAAGGGAGGGATTAAGTTAACTAGCAAATTTTCACCAAAATCCGGCGTATAGTTTGCCTTTGGTTTTTCTTTATCCAGTTTGATTCATAAAAAGTGATGAATAACAAATCAAAAATCAATGTTAAACATAAAAATGTAAGGACTTTCTTCAGCCAATCTGTCCGTTTCCTCTAATCCCCTGCGCGTGATGAGATTTGCAATCACACGTAACCTTCCCTTATTAACCTGTACGATGTACTTCAGTCTCTGTATAGAGGTGGTCAATGGGGCCAGATGTAGTCTCAGCAGAACCACCATCGATATCAGACTGAAGCTTTCAGTCTATTATTGGAAAGAATCTGTAGGCTTTCTGGCTTTATAGGGTAACTCACTTGGCATGTTAAGTTATTGTGCCTCTATATACACTGTACTTGGTACTCTCTTCAGATTATAAAAGAGGCTTGGACTAGATACAGTTCTGATTTACATGACATGTATTTATACTTACCGGTAACACAAATGAATAGCAGGGATGTATAGAAGTAGAACACAACTGATAGAATATATGGTTCTTCCTAAATAAATCTCACTCTTCCAAAAGCTCTATTTGGAAGGGTGGTAAGGAAACTCATTTCTTTAACTATTTAACCTCTTTTTGGACTAATTTATCATGGATTTCATATTTTTCAGAGAGATTTGAGGATGAATGCATAGATCCTTCAAAGGAAGGACCCAAACAGAGCTATGCCAAGGCCCTCACCGGTGGAAAAACAAAAGACAAACCGCATTCAAGCAAAGACGAACAAAACGAAGTGCAGGCAAATCAAGCATCGGCTTTTAAGCCTTTGGATGACAATGCTAAGGATCTATGTAGTGACACTGGTAGTGAAATCACATCCCCTGACTTTACCGATGAAGACTCTGTAAGCACAGACAAGGACAAAGGTGAAAGGTCAGAGGGTAAAGGGCGCAAAGGTGATAAAAAGCATAATGCGTCAAGTAAGAGTCGCCATGGAGTTGCATCTCCAGTCGAACAGTCAAGTCGTCGTGCATCATCGAGTGTCAGTCCTCCGACTGTGTCGTCCGAGGCCAGTGAGGGCGACAGATCAAGCAAAAGTCCACTGACCTTCAGGAGAAGGATACCATTCTTTTCTGGAAATCCTGTGGTGGATATTACAAAGGGGATTGTACATCTCTTCAAAGAGAAGTAAGTTTATACAGTAGGCTTGCGGGTGCACCATGTGAGAGAGAGGGAGGATTGAGGAGTCCTGAAAAGGACTCTCTGTAATCTTTCTTGAGGGTGTGTAGTCCTGAAAAGGAATGTTGGTGTAGTCTTGAAAAAGACTGTTCAGTGTTGGTTATCATTCATAGCTTATAGTTCTAAGGAGAACTATAGCGCTTGGAGAGGATAGGTGGCGGTAGAAAGTAAGAAGTAAGTTTGTTGTCTTGTGGTCAGTGAAATTTAGCCCTTTTATTGGTTTGTGCTGTGGATGTTTTATGTCATAAATTATAACAATTTTGTTCACCTTTCACTCCACTTTTTTTATATTTAGACCAGTTTACTAACATATTCAAATTTCATGCAAAGGTTGTTCTTGACAAACCAAAAGCTTGTCAGACATAGCAACAAGTAATATTTGCAGACTGGAGTCCATGTATTGTAGTTCATTCATTAATGACAGGTTAATGGAATAACTTGTCACTCGGTCCCCAGGAAAGAAACATCCATTAAATTTGAATATGCTAGTAAACCAGTCTTATCTATTGACTGAATATGTTCCAATTTTCAATCCTTGGCTCAACAGTCGACACCAACAGATACTTGTTACACATGGACTCCCAAATTTTAACTCTGGAGTCTGGACCACAAACTTTAAAAACAAATTATCAGAGGACCTATAGATGCACCGACACCCTATAAGTTATAATCTGAATTGCTGATGAACAGAAAACTATTAATGTAGAGCCCTGTGTCATCTGTCATTTTCATGTGTTTCTTTGTCATCAGTCACATGACATCTCTAGATGAAGGCATCGTCCGTAGCGACATGATCTGTGCCCTGGCAGTCCCAGCGTCCCTCATATGTCATGACCTCCTACAGTTCTTCTCTCCGTTGGCCGAGGGCATCGAACACATCCGCATTATCAGAGATTCTAACCCTAACCAGTACATGACTCTCATTAAGTTTAGAAATCAGGTATGTATGGAAACATCAGGGAGCTGTTTCACAAAGCCTTTTTTTAATGACAAATACACAAATCCGCTGATAGCCAATCAGAAGCAAGGATTTCACTGGCTTATAACAAAAACTGTCATTTGTCAGGGCCTAATTTCACAAAACTTGTCATCAGTGACAAATTACAGTTTTTTGTTATAAGCTAGTGATTTCCTTGCTTCTGATTGGTTAACAGCAGATTTGTTACTGGATTTTGTCATTTTTCATTGAAAAAAGGGTTTGTGAAATGGGGCCCAGATTTGTTTTTTATTGCAATGTATCTGTGTAATGTCAGTAGAGAATCTGTATGTTGACATTGGCCTTTATTCTTGATATAAGATTAAATAAAGCCTGGGTTTTCAATTTGGTACACTGATGTCAAGTGTCAACTCCACTATTCCTTGCAACTCACTGCAATTCTGTAGTGTAACAAAAAATATTACTCTGTTTGAAAGATGAAAATTTGATATTTTATGTCATAATGGCATGAAATTGGTGTTAATTCACTTAGTTACATTTATTATGGTGTGTTTATCTTTGATAAAGAGATTTGAAGTTGATGCCTAATTTACATGTATTAGTGGACAAACTCAATTGATTTTGTTAGGGTTTAAACTCGCCTACACTGTAATTGTTTTTATTTTTTAAGAAAACTGGTTTATCAATAAACAATTTCAAGGCTTGAATGGCAAAAATGATTGAGTTTGTACCTTAGTAGGATAAATTTTGCATTGTATGCTAACTATTTTAACCATTTCAAAAAAAAATTATGCAGAAAATAGGTTAAAAGATTCTGTGATCAGTGTGAGAGACGACTTGTGTAATGGTGTCAAGATAGAGGATTACGAATATTGCTATTGTCTCCTTCTAATTTGTTTTATGATGGAAACTATCCCTTTTCAGAGCCATGCGGATGAGTTCTACAAGGAGTACAACGGCAAACCGTACAACTCGTTTGATGATTTTGTCTGTTATCTAGTCTTTGTTTCAAGAGTAGAGTGCATGAAATCATGTGAGGTGAGTGAAGTTTGTTCCTAAAAAAACACTTGGTTAATTACAGATTTATGAGTACATTTTGTCAATTTGTGAGAGCCACCCAAATTACACACAGACACACAACAAACTCTTATTTTTTTGGTTGAATGGTTCGTTATGTAAATCTCTTAAAACACTGAGGAAAGAATTCAAAGTTTCATGTAGAAGGATTATCGTTAGAGTGTTCGGAATCAAGTTGAGTTTGTTACTAATACTGTTTGCCAGAGAATATTGTGTTATTTTAATCAGCTACAGAACATTTAAAGACATCAGCGGAGTATCCAGAAATGTAAATTAACAGGAATGGGAATCCTTCTCAAGTCTTAGGGGGAGGAGCATGTATTTTGACAGTCTCATTTGTTTGAGAATCTTTGCATGTTGTATCTTCCCTTCTTGTCTTACCCTAGACGCTGAACGATACTGGGCTTTGCATGAATATTGCAGTAATTATTAGGACAAGTCTATTCATATATCCCTTTATAGTTGTACAATTTCTTGCATTATTGATATATTTGCTTGTAGGGTGCTAGTCTTGGTACTCCATGCATGACTGAGTTACCAACCTTTAACACCTGATTGATAACACATAACAATCTATTCCCCTCCTCTTGTAGGGTACTAGTCTTGCTACTTAAGGCATGACTGAGTTACCAACCTTTAACACCTGATTGATAACACATAACAATCTATTCCCCTCCTCTTGTAGGGTGCTAGTCTTGCTACTCCAGGCATGACTGAGTTACCAACCTTTAACACCTGATTGATAACACTTAACAATCTATTCCCCTCCTCTTGTAGGGTGCTAGTCTTGCTACTCCAGGCATGACTGAGTTACCAACCTGTAACACCTGATTGATAACACATAACAATCTATTCCCCTCCTCGTGTAGGGTGCTAGTCTTGCTACTCCAGGCATGACTGAGTTACCAACCTTTAACACCTGATTGATAACACATAACAATCTATTCCCCTCCTCTTATAGGGTGCTAGTCTTGCTACTCCAGGCATGACTGAGTTACCAACCTTTAACATCTGATTGATAACACATAACAATCTATTCCCCTCCTCTTGTAGGGTGCTAGTCTTGCTACTCCAGGCATGACTGAGTTACCAACCTTTAACACCTGATTGATAACACATAACAATCTATCCCCCTCCTCTTGTAGGGTGCTAGTCTTGCTACTCCAGGCATGACTGAGTTACCAACCTGTAACACCTGATTGATAACACATAACAATCTATTCCCCTCCTCTTGTAGGGTGCTAGTCTTGCTACTCCAGGCATGACTGAGTTACCAACCTTTAACACCTGATTGATAACACATAACAATCTATTCCCCTCCTCTTGTAGGGTGCTAGTCTTGCTACTCCAGGCATGACTGAGTTACCAACCTGTAACACCTGATTGATAACACATAACAATCTATTCCCCTCCTCTTGTAGGGTGCTAGTCTTGCTACTCCAGGCATGACTGAGTTACCAACCTTTAACACCTGATTGATAACACATAACAATCTATTCTCCTCCTCTTATAGGGTGCTAGTCTTGCTACTCCAGGCATGACTGAGTTACCAACCTTTAACACCTGATTGATAACACATAACAATCTATTCCCCTCCTCTTGTAGGGTGCTAGTCTTGCTACTCCAGGCATGACTGAGTTACCAACCTGTAACACCTGATTGATAACACATAACAATCTATTCCCCTCCTCGTGTAGGGTGCTAGTCTTGCTACTCCAGGCATGACTGAGTTACCAACCTTTAACACCTGATTGATAACACATAACAATCTATTCCCCTCCTCTTATAGGGTGCTAGTCTTGCTACTCCAGGCATGACTGAGTTACCAACCTTTAACACCTGATTGATAACACATAACAATCTATTCCCCTCCTCGTGTAGGGTGCTAGTCTTGCTACTCCAGGCATGACTGAGTTACCAACCTGTAACACCTGATTGATAACACATAACAATCTATTCCCCTCCTCTTGTAGGGTGCTAGTCTTGCTACTCCAGGCATGACTGAGTTACCAACCTGTAACATTTGTTTGGAGAGGATGGAGGACTCTGTGGAAGGCATCCTCACCATCCTCTGTAATCATACATTCCATGGTGGCTGCCTTACCAAGTGGGGAGACACAAGGTAATTTCCAATTTCTTCTCTTTCTATGTGCCATATCCTGAGACGTTGGCGACCATGGAGTGCCACAACTCTCTATCCCATATTCTTTGAAGTAATTCATTCTCCCCAAAATCAATTCCACATTCAGAAATTCCACTCCTTAAGCTACTCATTCACAGAATCCTCCTTCTACCCCTACTCCTACTCCCATCGATTCTTCCAGTTAGTGCAAGATTTTCCAAACCATTCTTCTGTATAACATGGCCCAAGAAGCTCAGCTGTCGACCTCTTATATTATTTAGAAGCTTTCGTCTTGGTCCTGCCATGGCAAATACCTCCAATATATAATTCCAATGTCTAGGGCTCCATAAACCATATCAAACAGTTATCCTTGTACAGTCAAACCTGTCTGTAGCGACCGCCCAAGGGAAACACAAACAGTGACCTTCGTAGACAGGTTCCTTCAGTACATGCTTCAATGAGAAACCATTTACAGGAAAAACAAAAAATGTGGTCTTTGTAGACAGGTGGTCACTGAAGCAGGTTTGACTGTACATTGTATGTTGTTTAAATTAGGAAAGCTTCCCCTTTGTATAATTGCACTTTCTGTCCTCTCCTCAGTTTTGTTTACGGCTTTTAAATTTTACTTTTCTACTGATATACTGGTTTAGTTTATTAATGTATTTATTTATGTTGCAGTAATGGTCACACCTGGTCTGTACTATTTGGTACTTGTTCAAATTGCTTTTCCATTTTATAGATTTTAATTTTTCGAACCGAAAGTTGCCCAATTCTTAGCTCTTCTGATGATGATAATGGTGATATGAAGATAATGCTGGAAATCGACCTGTGTTATTTTGGGATTTAAACAAAAAAAGATTATTTGAATAATCTCATCATTACTTCATTCTGAAAGTGATGCCAGCATTTCAAGCTATTTCAATGTTTACTCGTTTATTGTAGTTTGAGTGCAGGTAAACTTCTTTACCCTATTCTTTCACAGTTGCCCTGTATGCAGATACAACCAAACCCCAGAGCCATCAGTAGACAATAAATGCTTCCAGTGTGGAGCTCAAGAGGTGAGCATGATATAGGGTTTCAGAATCCACAAGACTTTAAGGAAATATGTGATCTGTTGATCCAAAACACCAATATTTTGCTCAAATTTATTTGTGTGTTATTTTTCTCATTTAGTTTTTCGTTTTCCTTTTTTAGTATACTTTCTGAAATGAGTGGTTTTATGCTGCCCAATAAGAGATTGGTATAGTTCACTCTAATAGAACCTTGTTATTGGATGTCAGGGCCTGACCTTTACTTTTTTTTTAGGGAGCCAGCCGGGCTCCTCAAGCACTTTTTCAGGGAGCCCGCAGGGGTTTCAGGGAGCCCAAGTTTATCACGTTTTTTTGTGGTCATAATAATGGTCATTAACTATTAAAAAATTAAAGGGGACAGCTCGATATCCTACCGGACCCCCTGGATCAGACCCATTTATTTAGGGTGCCGACTCACACTATGATTGTGTTTAATAAATCCGTTCCCGCGGCAATTTCTGGAGGTCATGTTCAGCCAAATTCAGTCTATAAATTCTCAGTGACATCTTTGTTTACATTAATTTAGCCACTGGGAATGCCCTGGGGGCTCAATGACCGCGCGAACATACCATTGATTATATTTCTCATGCAATCGTTACCAAACAACACAGGCACTATGTTGAAAGTGTCGACGTGACTCACTGTTTTCATGAATGAAATCTTGCAAATAAAAGCTCAGTCGTAATAGCATACGAAACGTGATTGAAATAGTCAAATACTTTTTTTTTTTTTAATTAATCAAATGACGTATTACTATATGACAGCCAACCCATGGAAGGCTAAATTACTTTCAGTTTACAATAAAAACATTTTGTGAAATACATAAACTGTAAGAAAAAAACACACAACAGTTTATAGTAGTACACAAACCTTGCGAAAACATATGAAAGAAATAATAAATTCATTTATTGATTGCCGTTAAAGGTACTATGTCCCATTTGCAGGCCAAACAAATGAAAAAGTTAAATTCCAACTGCATTTGAAAGATAATACTTATTTAGAACTTCCCTAAAAAAGGTGGGGCTTGAAAATGTCTTCAAGTGGGAAAATAATGACTATTAGTTGTCAAATCGACTTTAGGGCTATAGAGCCCAAAAGTAATAGTCTTGATTTTCAGACAGTTGTACCGAATGGTCATACGTTTTATGCTGCGCAAAGATTCAATCAGTTTGATCTTGGCCATCACAAGAAGTGGGTTATTGATGTAGACATATGCTCATGTACCTTTTACCACTCTTTTCATGTATGTTATTACCAAAGAAGAAAAAAAGCCAGTCAGTCACTCAATAGTGTCTGACAGTGAAGTCTAGCAAGTAAACAGGTTTCCTTGCATAATTTGAATATGAGGACACTGCTAACGTTTAAATTTCACAGATAGGACATACATGACATATTCATGATTCCTGCAAAGTTCTACAGAATTTGAGGTTGGCTGCAAAAGGGACATAGTACCTTTAAGTTAGTCCAACGACATTCAAGTCAAACTTTTTTATTCCATATTTTATTCTTTTCAGTCCCTTTGACCGTTTATACACGCCGTTTTAACGATTAGCCACGAATCTCCCTAATTCGTAGTACAACAATCAACCCCTTTTTACACACGCCTTTGAAGTTTGTAGTTCGTAAAATTATGTTCAAACAATAATCAAGTCCATCCAGGTACGCACGCTGAAGAATAAGCACTCACGAGCACAAACGCACATGTATCACAAACACGAGTCGACGTAAACATACACTCAGCTCTGGCAACGCAGCGACCACGTGCGTTTGTCTTAGTGTGTACATTCTCTGAGTGCACCGACATACAATGCAGCATGTATTGCGCACTCGTTACGAGTGCGGAGATATAACGTTATCATGCATGGCATTCCTGCACTGATCTCGATGTGTTTTCTTTTGCAACTCATTATTCGCGCTGGAGTTGAGCCAAGTGTGCCTTGGAATGCCTAGCGCATATTTCATGATTTTGACTGCGGAATTTGGGTTTTTAGATGGATTAAAACATGGATTAAAGTGCTGGTAAGAAACGGCATTTTTCGTGGCTGATACTAGAAAAACTTAGGGAGCCAGCCGGGCTCCTCAAGCACTTTTTCAGGGAGCCCGCAGGGGTTTCAGGGAGCCAATGGCCACCGGGCTCCCGATAAAGTCGAGCCCTGGATGTGCAATCAATAGCATCTATCCCGAGAAACCAAAATTTCCTCTACAATTGTTTGTTGTATTTGTGGCTGATTGGTAGTCTTGAGCCATTTAATTTATGTACAGAATTTCTTAACAAACAAAATGCCCGTTGTGAGTGGGTTGGATAAATTTTTGCATCTGTCATCATCATAATATTGTCAGCTGAGAGGTACAAGGGCATCAATGTGGATCCGTTTATTGAGAGGTAATGCCCTTCTGGCTCTTTCACCAGATATTTGCCTTCCATTTGTAAATGCTAAATCATTAGTGTTTTGCATAACATTGTTTTTACAGAGCTTGTGGATCTGTCTGATATGTGGGCACATAGGGTGTGGGAGATACGTAGAAGCACATGCATATCATCACTTTGAAGACACACAGCATACGTATGCTATGCAGCTGGGTAAACAAAGAGTCTGGGACTATGCTGGGGGTAAGTGACTCAGTGGGAATTATTATTATTTTTTTTTTTTTTTGCCTCGAAAGCATACATCCACGATCTTGCCTAGCTTAAAATACAAGGAATTCTTGCTATCACCGATATATTAAAAATATATGTATGTTCCATTCAACCCCAATTCAAATGCACCCTGGGATAGGTTACATCCGGGCATTTTGGGCGTATTGACGATAACAAGAATTATCGTGCCCTCAAGGCAGTAATTGGCAATTGTATTGGAAATTTTAGTTAATAGGCAGAGGAAAATTGTGGTTTCTTCTACACATTTTAGAAAATGTGAAGAATTTTATTTGTCTTAAAGCCAGCTGAAATTGTAGTGTAGTTTTATATTACCTAATACTTAATTACTTAGCATTCTCATAAAAAAATAAAAAAAATACAAACAACAAATAATAATAATAATAATAGAAATCTTGATGTGGACAAGTAGGAATAACATTTAATGATAAGAATAGCAGTAACATTGTTTTATGTCACACCTTTCAAGTCACAGCTTACCAAGTCAAAGCAATGTACAATGTATTATTACTTAGGCTTATTTGTTATTGATTGTGTTTTCTTTGTGCAGATAACTACGTCCACAGACTGGTACAGAGTAAAGGAGATGGGAAGCCCGTGTCATGGGAGAGAGGGGATGGACAACCAGAAGGTGATGAGAAGTTTGATGCACTTACTCTAGAGGTAAGAGAAGATTGGATACTGTTAGAGAGAGAGAGAGAGAGAGAGTGAGAGAGAGAGAGTGAGTGGGACGACGGAGACTGGTACAGAGTAAAGGAGATGGGAAGCCCGTGTCATGGGAGAGAGGGGATGGACAACCAGAAGGTGATGAGAAGTTTGATGCACTTACTCTAGAGGTAAGAGAAGATTGGATACTCTTAGAGAGAGAGAGAGAGAGAGAGAGTGAGTGAGAGAGAGAGAGTGAGTGGGACGACGGAGACTGGTACAGAGTAAAGGAGATGGGAAGCCCGTATCATGGGAGAGAGGGGATGGACAACCAGAAGGTGATGAGAAGTTTGATGCACTTACTCTAGAGGTAAGAGAAGATTGGATACTGTTAGAGAGAGAGAGAGAGAGAGAGAGAGAGTGAGAGAAAGAGTGAGTGGGACGACAGAGACTGGTGCAGAGTAAAGGAGATGGGAGGCCCGTGTCATGGGAGAGAGGGGATGGACAACCAGAAGGTGATGAGAAGTTTGATGCACTTACTCTAGAGGTAAGAGAAGATTGGATACTCTTAGAGAGAGAGAGAGAGAGAGTGAGTGAGAGAGAGAGTGAGTGGGACGACGGAGACTGGTACAGAGTAAAGGAGATGGGAAGCCCGTATCATGGGAGAGAGGGGATGGACAACCAGAAGGTGATGAGAAGTTTGATGCACTTACTCTAGAGGTAAGAGAAGATTGGATACTGTTAGAGAGAGAGAGAGAGAGAGAGTGAGAGAGAGAGAGAGTGAGTGGGACGACGGAGACTGGTACAGAGTAAAGGAGATGGGAGGCCCGTGTCATGGGAGAGAAGGGATGGACAACCAGAAGGTGATGAGAAGTTTGATGCACTTACTCTAGAGGTAAGAGAAGATTGGATACTGTTAGAGAGAGAGAGAGAGAGAGAGTGAGAGAGAGAGAGAGAGTGAGTGGGACGACGGAGACTGGTGCAGAGTAAAGGAGATGGGAAGCCCGTATCATGGGAGAGAAGGGATGGACAACCAGAAGGTGATGAAAAGTTTGATGCACTTACTCTAGAGGTAAGAGAAGATTGGATACTCTTAGAGAGAGAGAGAGAGAGAGAGAGTGAGAGAAAGAGTGAGTGGGACGACAGAGACTGGTACAGAGTAAAGGAGATGGGAAGCCCGTATCATGGGAGAGAGGGGATGGACAACCAGAAGGTGATGAAAAGTTTGACGCACTTACTCTAGAGGTAAGAGAAGATTGGATACTGTTAGAGAGAGAGAGAGAGAGAGAGTGAGAGAGAGAGAGTGAGTGGGACGACGGAGACTGGTGCAGAGTAAAGGAGATGGGAAGCCCGTATCATGGGAGAGAAGGGATGGACAACCAGAAGGTGATGAAAAGTTTGATGCACTTACTCTAGAGGTAAGAGAAGATTGGATACTCTTAGAGAGAGAGAGAGAGAGAGAGAGAGTGAGTGAGAGAGAGAGTGAGTGGGACGACGGAGACTGGTACAGAGTAAAGGAGATGGGAAGCCCGTATCATGGGAGAGAGGGGATGGACAACCAGAAGGTGATGAAAAGTTTGACGCACTTACTCTAGAGGTAAGAGAAGATTGGATACTCTTAGAGAGAGAGAGAGAGAGAGAGAGTGAGAGAGAGAGAGTGAGTGGGACAACGGAGACTGGTGCAGAGTAAAGGAGATGGGAAGCCCGTATCATGGGAGAGAGGGGATGGACAACCAGAAGGTGATGAAAAGTTCGACGCACTTACTCTAGAGGTAAGAGAAGATTGGATACTCTTAGAGAGAGAGAGAGAGAGAGTGAGTGAGAGAAAGAGTGAGTGGGACGACAGAGACTGGTACAGAGTAAAGGAGATGGGAAGCCCGTATCATGGGAGAGAGGGGATGGACAACCAGAAGGTGATGAAAAGTTTGACGCACTTACTCTAGAGGTAAGAGAAGATTGGATACTGTTAGAGAGAGAGAGAGAGAGTGAGAGAGACAGAGTGAGTGGGACGACGGAGACTGGTGCAGAGTAAAGGAGATGGGAAGCCCGTATCATGGGAGAGAGGGGATGGACAACCAGAAGGTGATGAAAAGTTTGACACACTTACTCTAGAGGTAAGAGAAGAGTGTGTGTTTGTGAGAGAGAATGGGGGTGAAGGATAGGAGAGAGAGAGAGAGAAAGAGAGAGAGAGAGAGATAGAGGAGGGGAGTGGAGAGAGAAAGGAATAGGGACAAGAAATGCACAATACTAAAGAAAATTGCTAGTCATTGATAAAAGTTAAGCTAAAAAGTATAGGTCTGTTCTACAATCAATCACCATTGTTTTATTTCATATATTTTTGCAATTGATTTTGAATTGTCTTTCGATTTTTTACAATTGAGTGAATGGTAACTGATCGGTAGATGCGCAAACACATGAGTTGAGTGGACATTTACTTTAAAAAAAAAAATCATATTCACGTTGCGTGCATCATGAAATTGAAATGAAATTAAGCATTTATCATCCATTCTGATATTCGTTTTTGACTGGTAAAAGTTTACAGATCAGTTTACAAAAAGAAACAATCATGATCATAGACAAAACAAAAGTAAGGCTAAAATACAGTCATGACAGCTGAAGTTGGGTAAGTTACACAAAATCAGTTAACATAAAATCATGGATTTAAAGCTTTGAAATTGGTGATGATAATTGTTCTTAAAAGTACTTATCTATTTGAATGAAATCCTTTGATTGAGAGAATGTTATCATGATACCATTATGTTTCTTGTTTGTCTTCCTGCAGTATACTTACCTGTTGAACAGCCAACTAGAATCTCAAAGACTCTACTATGAAGAGAAGATGACCAGGATAGAAAGTGATGCTATAGCACAGGTAGGGCTAGTGTACCTTTCATATCTTTTTTTTATAACTTTATTCTAAAAAAAAGCATTTATCTGCTTCCTTTGTACACTTTTTTTTTACATTCAGATATTTGAAAATACTTGTCCTCATCTTTAAGTTATGTATTTACTGAGTGCATAGAGATGGAAATACATGATACATAAAGAACTCTTTAGGCTGGATATTGTTTATTTCCCAGTTGTGTTGATATTATCATCAATATAAATTATTAGTAGTAGTATGTTATCATGATATCGTTATTTTATATTTTTTTACCCCCAAAATAAGATTTAGATGACAGTACAGCTTGAATAAGGAAGTCAACTTCCTTTTTTTGTCATCAGTTTTTATAAAAACTCCTGATGTGGAGTATATCCAAAATCGAGTATGTAGACAGAGAAATAATACGTTGAAATTACTATAATCTATCCTTTTGATGGTGTTATATCTGGTGTATGGGAATTGTCATTTTTGTGAACAGGATGCAATTTTCACTACCGCAACCGCAGCACAAGCAATGTGTATATTTGGCAAAGGCACTTCTGGTTCCCATACAAATACAATGGGTCGAGAACTGGAAATTCTGATAGAAATTATAGTTTGGAACTATAAGTAACAGATTATAATGGTGCCTACATGGATCTCATCAAATCATTGGGGGAGTTCATTAATAGAATAAGGAATTAGTTGACACTGCTGTACATTCTCTATGGAGGCTGGAAGAAACATTGTCATATCGTCTTCCCAACTGTTGTGGCTGCGCATGTGCTGACTTGCGCAGTGTGGGAGGAAGGTTGCCATCTACCGTCAAGCATCGTATTTGCGGTAGGGTCAATTATTATTACTTGATGGTTATGAATTGCTCATTCCAGGTATCTGAGATAGAAGTGCGCTCCAAGAAGCTGATGGAGGAGAGAGACAGGGTGGAGAGAGAAGCACAGAAAGGTCTGAAGGAGAAGCAGCTGCTGGATAAGAAGAGTTTGTTCATGTCTGATAAACTAGGCAAGGTCTTAAACCAGCTCTCGGAAGAAATGGAGGTACGTGTTGCCAATTTAAGTGACAATATTTATAATTAAAATGTAATCAGGGATCAGATTCCTCTGCCGATTTCGAGATTTCGAGAAGGGGGGGGGGGGGGACGGAAATTTAAAATTAGACAGTCCCTTTAAGCAAAATGGGGTAAAAATATTTCTCAAATTTAGAATTTAAATGCAAGGAAAGTGTGTCCTTTTACGTAAATATAATCCAAAGTTTTCCGCTGCCCCCGGAACCGCATTTAATCTTCCTCCGTTTTAGGAATTTCTCTGTCTCATCCCTGTAGATTAGTTTAAAACATAATTTGTGTCAGTGCAGCATGGAGTAACTGTAAGAAATGTTCAGCTATTAAACATTGTATTTGAATGGCATCAGTATGTTGCCAATTTTATTGAATTAATGAGGACGTATTTATTTGATGAATTGTTTTCAAACCTTATATAAAAGGGCAGAGAGAAAATAAGAAGAATAAGTGTATACATGTTGTTATCGGAAGAATTGTGATTTACTGGAAAAAGACTAAATTTGTCATGTTGAGTTGTACCGATGGTGGTGATTATCCTTTGTACCAGAGCATTCCACAAGTTTTTCTTGAAGGACAATAGAGAAAATAAAGTAAGTACCTAGATTTGAATAACAAATCCTGTTTTGGGCAATGAATTTTGTAACAAATGATACAAATTTTGTAAATCATAGGTGAAGGATAAATATCTTCGTGAAAATGAGAAAAGGCACTATTTTGTGTGATACACAGTTTATTCATCAAATATTTTGAAACGCCTTGTTCTTGTTTTTTCAGATGAACAAATGTTTGCGAGCTAATCAAGCGGATTGGCAAACAAAGGTTACTGCGCTGGAGAAAAGGTTAGATGATGAGAGCAAAACAAAAACAGATGTAAGTACCGCTACCACATAAATATATTTAATTCTGGCTTTAGATACATGTATATTATTGCTACTATTTATACTACTGCTATTGATATTGCTACTACTACTACTACTGCTACTGTACCACAACTCCCACTACTACTGCTACTACTCCTACTACTACAACTCCTACTACCACGATTGCTACTACTACTAATACTGCATGTGGTATTACTACTATGATGGCTCAGTGGTAGAGCTGTGGTCTTGTAATCGGGAGATCCCTGTTTTTTGGTAAGGCATTGATCCTCATTACTAAGTCCCTTGGAGGGGACTTAAAGCTAAGGAAGAAAGCTAAGAAAGTTAAGGAAGCATGTGCATGCTTCCTTAACAGTCGGGTAAAACTAACCAACCAACCAATACTACTACAGTACCACAACTACTTCTACTACTACCACTGCTACAGCTCCTATTACTATTACTACAACTACTACTACTATAACCCCCATTACTACTCCTACTCCTACTCCTACTTTTGCTATTACTACTACTACTGTTGTTGCTGCTACTTCTACTGCTACTACTACATGCAATTCTACATGCACTTATACTACCACTACTTCCACATCTACTGCTACTACTACTTCTACTATGATCAATATTATTAAAATGACAATGTTGAATGAAACATATTTGAAAAAAATACTTTTTATTGAAATATATTTAATCAGGATAACAAGAATCAGATATACATTGTAGATTTAAAAAAAAAATTGTTTTACATCCTGGTCCTGAACAGAATAAAAATGTAATACACGGAAATATAAATAATGAAATTCACCAAAGCTCACAAGCATAGGTAAAAACAGTATAAAACTAACATATAAGAATAATATGCATTAGAAGTAGTAGAAAGCTAAAAAAAAAAAAAAACTCATCCCTCTGTCTCCTGCAGGAGATCAATGACTTGAAGGAGCAGCTGAGGGATCTCATGTTCTTAGGAGACCCTAAACAAAACTCCATCATTATCATAATCATCCTCACCATCATCCTCATCATCATCAGCATTTTTTCTTTTTCACTTTTATGTTATAATCTCTCTCTATCCTTCTCCTGCAGGAGATCAAAGATTTGAAGGAGCAGCTGAGAGATCTCATGTTCTTCTTGGAGGCCCAGGAGACGCTTAACAAGGCTCCTGAGAATACCAGACAAGAGATCCAGGAGGGTTCGATCACCATCGGTGCGTCGCCCTCGCCTGACGGACGTAACAGCAGGAGAGGCAGGAAAAAAGGCAAATAGATTTCAAGAGTTGACGTCAAAGACCAGTATTCATAAAAATTCATTAAACTACAGTCCAGGGCATTGTTTCATGAAACAGTCACACTAACAGGCGACATCCCATTGAAAATTGTGTTGATTTTAAATACATGTTTCAGTGGGATGGTTTCAGGGAATACTGCCCATGTTTTAAGTTGTAAGCATTACAATGGCATCAATCTTGCATGAATCTAGTACGTGCGGCCAACACTGCCCTCTATATTATGGGCACGGACAGGGCACCTCATGGTACACTTTTCCAGCAAACTCAGCCAAATATATATTGGAAAAGTCTGAGGTAGAGGTTAACTGATAGATTAACATATTAGCCTCTCATCCCAAGTTTTTGTGCTATCTTAGTGCTTACTGCTCAATTTACTCCACTGATATTAAGGAGCACCAAGTGTCGGTCTCACCAATTGTTAAATCACCATTCTGTATTAATTAACACTAAAGTTATGTCAGTATGAAACCAATTTTGATTACCATCATCATGACCTCATTAAGTCATTCAGTCATACAGAAAAAGGGCTGACGCTTGGGACCCCATAAATCTGTGGACTGAAGTTAAAAATGCTGGCCAAAGAAATTGTTTAATTTTGCCTATGATATCTATGAAATACAAATATATAAGTCATTGAGAGCATCTCAGCTGTCCTTATACATATAAAGAGATGAATGCTATGCAATGGTGCTCATGTATTCTACAAAAAAATGATACATGATTTTAGGTGCGATTGCAGTAAAAATAACCAAAGGCCTTTGCTGTCTGAGACATATGGCCTAGTGTATCTCTTAAAAAACATATTTACTCCTCCCCCACTCGAGTACATGAAGAGAATCTGAGTATGCTATGCAATGTACATGCTTCATACTGAGCAGTTGGGATGTGGTAAACCCTTTAGGAATGGCTCTAATTGTAGCATGCAAGTGATACATTATTTCATTCTTAATACTTACGTCACGATTTATCCACCATAAAATCTGAAATGATTGTTTCATTGTCTAGTAGTACGCTAAATTTGATAAATACATGTGTAAATGTACAACAATTTATTTGCATACTGCCAGCTACATTGAGAAGGGCGTTTTTATGCCTCCGTTACGAAGTAGCCGGAGGCATTATGTTTTCGGGTTGTCCGTCCATCCGTCCGTCCGTACGTCCCGTTCTCGTGATCGCGTTATCTGAAGAACCGATTGATGGATTCCTGCCAAACTTTGGTCATGTATGTATCTTGCAGAGCCAATGAACCGATTAGATTTTGGGGTCACGAGGTCAAAGGTCACAGGGCTCATTATGTATGCAAAAACAGCTCTTGATCGCGTTATCTGAAGAACCGATTGATGGATTCCTGCCAAACTTTGGTCATGTATGTATCTTGCAGAGCCAATGAACTGATTAGATTTTGGGGTCACAAGGTTAAAGGTCAAAGGTCACAGGGCTCATTATGAATGCAAAAACATCTCGTGTACGCGTTATCTCAAGAACCGATTGATGGATTCCTGCCAATCTTAGGTCATGTATGTTACTTGCAGAGCCGATGAACTGATTAAATTTTGGGGTCATGAGGTCAAGGTCAAAGGTCATGCGGCTCATTATGTATGCAAAAATAGCTTGTGATCGCATTATCATTAGAACTGACAGATGGATTACTATTCAACTCAGGACATCTTGCAGAGCCAATGAACTGAGTAGATTTTAGGGTCATGAGGTCAAAGATCAAAGGGTCATATATGTATATGAGAAATTGCTTGTAATCACGATATTCTGAGAACCTGTTAATGGATTACGATTGAACTTGAATTTGAAAAATTTCTTCTGTTTTGGTTTGTAAAATTGCTCTTTGACGGAGGCATCATTTTCGACTGCGCGCAGTCGAAGTTCCATCTAGTTCTCAATATTACTGGTTTGAGTCAACACCCTTCTGTTTCTGAGGAGGTGGTATTGTGTTTAGTTATTCACAGACAAAGTTGGCTATTTTTTGCCATGATTGCCTTTCAGATTAAATATATTTTTGAACATCTTAGATATGACATGGAATAGTCTCTATAATTCCTAAACCGACAGATTTGCCCATTAAATTGGTTATATTTGTATGTTATGCGCTGTTATGGATAGTTTACAAGTTCAACGTGCCATAGTAGAACTGCAATATTGTCTGGTGGCCTTGTACATTACTTTGCTGATTGCATATTTAAATAGAATGAATTATGAAGCTGCCTCTAACAAGTTGATCTAAAATTGATCTTTAGGTAGTACAGTACATGTACTTTATTTTATTATCAAAGTGGAATGTTCTTTAAAAAACAAATTTTGTTGTATCATATATTTTCATTTGAGATATATGCCATGCCTATGGTAACAACTGAACTGTTGTTGGGCAGGAATGGTGTTTTGTTCGAAAATTTAGGTCAGAAATATTAGCAGTTTTGGAATACTTGGCCAACATTGGTATTCATTTAGCCGTTTCAGTCTTAGCAACAATTTCCCCCCGGTAAACCTTCTGTTTTGAAAGCCTAGCAGTGGACCCATAATGCTGCATTAAACAACCCACGGCAGGCTCATGAACACAATACATGCAGTAGATGCACATGACTTAGAGGTAGTTGAGGCTTTGAGAACCAGACAATCAGATTGCTCAGTTGAATATCGTGATCCAAACAACCTTAACTACAAGTACATGGATCTTGTTTTTAGGGGAAAATCTAGCGCACAAAATGTACCTTGTGTGATCTACATTCAGAATATATACTTGTTTCTGTTAAGAACAACTTTTTGAAAACATACAACATAGAGGAAACAATATATATCCCTTTTCAGCTTTGCATCTTCAAACACTTCTAGTAAGACTGATTATTGTGACAAAATCAGGCGTTTCTAGAGAGTATTTGTGCACAAAATAAAATGCTGGAGTTGAAACTTGGAGCTGATTTGGAGTAAAAACAAAAATGGAAGTAGTAAGGATTGTATCCAGTATTGCAATCATTCATCTAAATGACAAGTTTTAATTCTAGAAATAAGCATCTCTCAAAAGATATTCAAGCCTGATTATAGAGACAGATGAAAATATGCATTCAGTCAAGAATCTTGTTAGCATAATGTTTTTGGTGTTTTTTTCTCTCTTCTCTCTGTGTCTCTACCCCCCCCCCCCCCCTCTCTCTCTCTCTCCCCCCTCTCCTTCTATCCTCTGTCTCCCCTTTCTTTCTTTCTCTCTCCCCCCTCTCACTATCCCCGTCTCCCAATTCTCTCTCCCTCTCTCTCTCTACTACCCGTCTGCCCATTCTCTCTCCCTCTCTCTCTTTCCTGCTCTTTCTACGACTCCTCCCCTCGCCTCTCGCTTTCTCCTACCTCACATTCCATCCATTCTCCCCTTATCCTTCTCTCTTTCTCTCTCTCCCTCTCCCCCCCCCCCCTCGCTCTCTCTCTCTTACTTTCTCCCTCTCTCTCTCTGTCTCCCAAACATCTGTTACAATGTTTAAGAAAATGGATTGGGAGTTCCATTCTATCTTTCACTTACCATACACTTATCAAACTTTTCCATGATTCTCAAATATGCATTATTATGTTCAAATGATATGTGATTATCGTGTGCAATTATTATGCCTGTATGCGGGCATGTATTTATTCTTTGCCATTATGTGTATGTAGCATAAGGCAGATCCGTGTATATATTGAATAAAAAAGTATACTTGTTTATTGAGCATTAAAAATAAAACAGTAATTGTTATGTTGTTTTGTGCATTTATGGATGCACGTGTGTGTGTGTGTGTGATAGAGAGAGAAAGTTAAATTAAGAGGATAGAGAGAGATAGAAAGAAAAAAGAAAAAGAGTGTATAATATGTCTTATAGAAGATTGGAAGTGTGCATGATTGAGAACAGATAATTGGGTCTTATTTACCCATGGGGGGGGGGGGGGGGGGGGTCATCAAGCCTGAAAATTGATCTTGAAATTAACCGCATACGTTTTTGAAATAACTTACACGGTTCTCGACCCGAGGGCGTCCTCGTTTTGCGAGTGGTCTAGCTCTGTGTGAATGTACAGTTCTCACGGGTGTCCTCGGTTTGGACACACACACACACACACACACACATCACCCATCACCCTAATTATACAATCGAATCAAAATCAAACAATATAAAATGGACAATATTACATCGTAATCAACAACATAATATTGATTACAAAAAAAAAATCACATTCATTCGCGTGCGCACCCCCACGCACACACGTAATGTATTCTAATATCTCCGTATTGCATTAAATGGGAAGAAGTAACAGAAATTAAAAATAAAATGAATGTCTCCCCTCATAAGCGTATACCCTCCAGGAAGGGACCCAGCCTGTTTATCAGAAAACTATCATTCTATTTGCACACAGGGCCATATTTCATAAATCTTGTTAATTTAAGATACAATACTTATCATATGCTACTGAAATACTTGCATTTGTTTGGTTATAAGGAGATTGTTGATAGATCTTGTAATTGATACTTCAATCTGTGAAACAGGATCAAGGGCCCTGTTTCATAAAACTTGTTATCAATAACAAATGCTAAATTCCAATAACAAATCCCTCCTCAGCCAATCAAATGCCACGATTTCAGTAGCTTATAAACCGAGCTATTGTAACTTGTTATTGACAACATGTTTTATTAAATGGGACCCATTATCTTATATTGATCAAGCCTTTCCCAAGCATGTTTAATATATCGATTAATTCTCATTACAGCACTGACATATTACAATTATTGGCATAGCCTCACTACTTAAATTGTTTAACCTGCTGATAAAATGTTCATAATTTCTCAAGATCTTGAAGATATTGTTATCACGTACGTATATTATGCGTCAGTCAGCTTTAATCAGAGTAATTGACGAAAGTTCAATGAGCACCTTACAAAATTATGAGTTCAGATACGACACAAATCCCAACATAAGCAGTAATGGTTCTGGGGGGGGGGGGGGGTGAGGATGCTCAGGCGTACCAGTCTCTTAAAGATATGTCCCTTTGGCAGCCAACACCAAATACTGTAGAACTTTGCAGGAATTATTAATATGTCATGTGTGTCCTCTCTGTGAAATTTAAACGTTAGCAGTGTCCTAGTATTCAAACTATGCAAGGAAACCCGATTACTTCCTAGACTTCACGGTCAGACATTATTGAGTGACTGACTGTTTTTTTTTTCTTTGGTAATAACATACCGGTACATAAAATGAGCTGCAAAGGGTACATGAGCATTTTGTCTACATCAATAACCCACTTCTTGTAATGGCCAAAATTCAAATGATTGAATCTTTGGGCAGCATGAAACGTACGACCATTCGGTACAATGGTCTGAAATTAGACTATTACTTACTGGCTCTATAGTTCTTAAGTCGATTCGACAATTACTATTTTCCCACTTTAACACATTTTCAAGCACCCCTTTTTTTTAGGGAAGTTTTAAAATAGTATTTACTTTCAAATGCCATTGGAATTTAACCTTTTATTTTTTGGCCTGCAAATGGGACATAGTACCTTTAAAGCCCCCTAAAAGTTTCGAGGGCCACGCGCATGAATGCAGGAACTACCAGATCCCCCTAAAACCCACCAAAGCCCTCCATACACCAACAAAATATATTCTTCTAGAACAGCTACTGGTTACGTTATGATTTCTGTGCGTTATCTTTTCAACCTCAAACAATATGGGTGACAAGGTCGGGATCATAAACACTAGTTGATTATGCCTTATGAAGAAATTAATGATAAATCTACTGTGTTGCATTTATGTGACTTGTGATATAGGGACCCGTTTCAGCTGTGTGTTCGAAAAGGAAGAAAATGTTTTGACAAAGAAGTAATGATTTTAGGGATTTTGAGTAAGATAAGCAATCATATATCATTAAATCAATATCAAAGGAGAACTTGAAAAGTGCACTTCAAATTGACCATATTATGTATTCATTTATTTATTTCACATATTTATACAGGGTATCTCATTCAGATTAAAAACTGGTCTTCCAGAAGGCCCTGTCTCATTAAAAATACACATATTTATATACAAATTTCACCAAAAAAAAATCATACAATAACAGTAAAAGAAAAAGTCCACAATTAAATTAAAAAAACATATTAACATCAAAGCACAATGATAAAGAAAGTAAAACTAACAAAAAATATAAAATAAGTTACGATTAAAAAAACTGATCTTTCATGTTGCCCTGCTTCGTAAAAATACACATAGATATACAAAATGCTTCCATAATAAAGTGAGAGAAAAAAAAATTAGATTATAACATCAAATACGACAACAAACATAGTAACGGTAAGATCATATTAAAAGTAAATGACGATACAATAAAAGAAGTTGAAATGACCTTTGTATTAAAACAGGAAGTGAGACACCGCTCATATAATATTGTAAAAGAGCAAGAAAGGTCAGATTTTACAATGTTTTACAAGATAAAGGAGTCATGATAACATTAACAGAGAACCTAAATAAATCTCCCAGATCCAATTCAGTAAATATCAATTTCGTCTTGAGTTGTAAAGATAAGGTGGAATAAACTAGGCCAGGAGGGAGGGAGAGGGAGGGGGGGGGGGGGGGGAGGCTTGCAATGGGACAGGAGTCATCATTCATATCAGAAATGATATGTCTAAAGAAACATGTATGTCGGGAATGTGTGAGAAGTTTTATAAAGGCACCTTATTGAAACACGAGAAGTTGCCTAGTCGGTATGAATGTATTTGATCTTTTAGAACACAACGCAGTTTCAATTTCATTTGCTGCTGAGAGAATTCACAATTTCAGTGTTTATTCTAATTCACTTTACCACTTGCCTGCTTAAACTGAATGTGAGAGTTATGTAACTAATACAGAATTAATGAATAAAAAAATAAAAAAATCTTTTTATAGTGCAAGTATCAAATGTAGGTTCCCGGGTTTACTTAAACAAATACTTTTAGGTATTTTATTGGTTAATATTGATATTTGCAAAGAGTTACGAATCTAAAGTTCAATTCTTTATCACTTCTATGCGAATTTGTCACTCATAATAAGTATATTGATCACCAGGCTTTATGATTAGCTTTTTGTTTGCTTAGTCGTGTGCAGTTTTGATCTATTCCGCTTTCCTGTGCACGGCTCAAACATATCGAGCTTCGATGACAAACGAATCTAATGTTATTATGGGCATTCTCTAAATACACGGTGATGTCGAGTAATGACAGTTTAACAGATAATCGCAAAGAAGGAATTTAGGACATAACTATCTGCGACCAGAGAACTTACTGATCCAGTGATGCCGCGAGACATTGACATATAGATCCACGATGCAGTATTGCGGGGTAATCTTGATACCGTCGAAAGTTTGTTAAAACTTGGTTCAAACATAAATCAAACAAACCGAAATGGAAACACACCCTTACACATAGCGCTCCAGAATGGCCAGGAAAATGTCATCGAGTATCTCATAAATCATTGAGCTGATGTGGAGAAGGCGACTCCAGATGAACAAACACCCTTACATCTTGCTGTATATCACTCGGATGTCTTAAAGCAACATTTATACTCGGCCGTGGAGCTAATATGGACATCTTGAAGTGACCAAATATCTCATCAGTCAGGGAGCTGACGTAGATATGGGTAATAATAAATCTATGACGACATTAAGCAGTGCTGCTTTCAATGGTCATCTTGATATAACCAAATATCTGATCACTCAAGGAGCTGAAGTCAATAAAGGGAATAATGAGGATTCGACTGCATTACACAGTGCTGCTCAAAATGGTCATCTTGATGTCACCAAATATCTCATCAGTCAAGGAGCTGAGGTTAATAAGGGAAATCAGAAGGGGAGGACTGCATTACACAGTGCTGCTCAAAATGGTCATCTTGATGTCACCAAATATCTCATCAGTCAAGGAGCTGAGGTCAATAAGGGAAATCATGAGGGTAGGACTGCATTACACAGGGCTGCTCAAAATGGTCATCTTGATGTCACCAAATATCTGATCAGTCAAGGAGCTGAGGTTAATCAGGGAGATAATGAGGGTTGGAAAGCATTCCACAGTGCTGCTCAGAATGGGCATCTTGATGTCACAAAATATCTCATCATTCAAGGAGCTGAGGTGAATGTGGTAGACAAGAACGGTCGGACTGCATTACGTAGTGCTGCTTTCAATGGTCATCCTGATGTCACCAAATATCTGATCAGTCAAGGAGCTGAGGTTAATCAGGGAGACGATGAGGGTTGGAATGCACTAAGTGTTGCTGCTTCGAATGGTCATCTTGATGTCACCAAATATCTGATCAGTCAAGGAGCTGAAGTCAATAAAGGGAATAATGAGGATTGGACTGCATTACACAGTGCTGCTCAAAATGGTCATCTTGATGTCGTCAAATATCTCATCATTCAAGAAGCTGAGGTGACTAGTGTAAATAAGAACGGTCGGACTGCATTACGAGGTGCTGCTTTCAATGGTCATCTTGATGTCACCAAATATCTGGTCAGTCAAGGAGCTGAGGTTAATCAGGGAGACGATGAGGGTTGGAATGCACTAAGTGTTGCTGCTTCGAATGGTCATCTTGATGTCACCAAATATCTCATCAGTCAAGGAGCTGAGGTTAATAAGGGAAATCATGTGGGTAGGACTGCATTACACAGTGCTGCTCAAAATGGTCATCTTGATGTCACCAAATATCTCATCAGTCAAGGAGCTGAGGTCAATAAGGGAAATCATGAGGGTAGGACTGCATTACACAGGGCTGCTCAAAATGGTCATCTTGATGTCACCAAATATCTGATCAGTCAAGGAGCTGAGGTTAATCAGGGAGATAATGAGGGTTGGAAAGCATTCCACAGTGCTGCTCAGAATGGGCATCTTGATGTCACAAAATATCTCATCATTCAAGGAGCTGAGGTGAATGTGGTAGACAAGAACGGTCGGACTGCATTACGTAGTGCTGCTTTCAATGGTCATCCTGATGTCACCAAATATCTGATCAGTCAAGGAGCTGAGGTTAATCAGGGAGACGATGAGGGTTGGAATGCACTAAGTGTTGCTGCTCAAAATGGTCATCTTGATGTCACCAAATATCTGATCAGTCAAGGAGCTGAAGTCAATAAAGGGAATAATGAGGATTGGACTGCATTACACAGTGCTGCTCAAAATGGTCATCTTGATGTCGTCAAATATCTCATCATTCAAGAAGCTGAGGTGACTAGTGTAAATAAGAACGGTCGGACTGCATTACGAGGTGCTGCTTTCAATGGTCATCTTGATGTCACCAAATATCTGGTCAGTCAAGGAGCTGAGGTTAATCAGGGAGACGATGAGGGTTGGAATGCACTAAGTGTTGCTGCTTCGAATGGTCATCTTGATGTCACCAAATATCTCATCAGTCAAGGAGCTGAGGTTAATAAGGGAAATCATGTGGGTAGGACTGCATTACACAGTGCTGCTCAAAATGGTCATCTTGATGTCACCAAATATCTCATCAGTCAAGGAGCTGAGGTTAATAAGGGAAATCATGAGGGTAGGACTGCATTACACAGTGCTGCTTCGAGTGGTCATCTTGATGTCACCAAATATCTGATCAGTCAAGGAGCTGAAGTCAATAAAGGGAATAATGAGGATTCGACTGCATTACACAGTGCTGCTCAAAATGGTCATCTTGATGTCACCAAATATCTCATCAGTCAAGGAGCTGAGGTTAATAAGGGAAATCATGAGGGTAGGACTGCATTACACAGTGCTGCTCAAAATGGTCATCTTGATGTCACCAAATATCTCATCAGTCAAGGAGCTGAGGTTAATCAGGGAGATAATGAGGGTTGGACTGCATTCCACAGTGCTGCTCAGAATGGTCATCTTGATGTCACCAAATATCTCATCATTCAAGGAGCTGAGGTGAATGTGGTAGACAAGAATGGTCGGACTGCATTACGTAGTGCTGCTTTCAATGGTCATCCTGATGTCACCAAATATCTGATCAGTCAAGGAGCTGAGGTTAATCAGGGAGACGATGAGGGTTGGAATGCACTAAGTGTTGCTGCTTCGAATGGTCATCTTGATGTCACCAAATATCTGATCAGTCAAGGAGCTGAAGTCAATAAAGGGAATAATGAGGATTCGACTGCATTACACAGTGCTGCTCAAAATGGTCATCTTGAAGTCGTCAAATATCTCATCATTCAAGAAGCTGAGGTGACTAGTGTAAATAAGAACGGTCGGACTGCATTACGAGGTGCTGCTTTCAAAGGTCATCTTGATGTCACCAAATATCTGGTCAGTCAAGGAGCTGAGGTTAATCAGGGAGATAATGAGGGTTGGACTGCACTAAGTGTTGCTGCTTCGAATGGTCATCTTGATGTCACCAAATATCTGATCAGTCAAGGAGCTGAGGTGAATAAGGGAAATCATGAGGGTAGGACTGCACTAAGTGTAGCTGCTTCGAATGGTCATCTTCATGTCACCAAATATCTGATCAGCCAAGGAGCTGAGGTGAATAAGGGAAATCATGAGGGTAGGACTGCATTACGAGGTGCTGCTTTCGATGGTCATCTTGATGTCACCAAATATCTGATCAGTCAAGGAGCTGATGTTAATCAGGGAGATAATGAGGGTTGGACTGCATTACACAGTGCTGCTCAAGAGGATCATCTTGAAGTAATCAAATATCTCATCATTCAAGGAGCTGAGGTGAATCAGGGAAATCACGAGGGTAGGACTGTAGTACACAGTGCTGCTCAAAATGGTCATCTTGATGTCACCAAATATCTGATCAGTCAAGGAGGTGAGGTGAATAGGGGAGATAAAAACGGTTGGAATGCATTACTCGGTTCTGCTTCCAATGGTCATCTTGATGTCACCAAATATCTCATCAGGCAAGGAGCTGAGGTGAATAGGGGAGATAAAAACGGTTGGACTGCATTACGCAGTTCTGCTTTCAATGGTCATCTTGATGTCACCAAATATCTGATAAGTCAAAGAGCTGAGGTTAATCAGGGAGATAATGAGGGTTGGACTGCACTAAGTGTTGCTGCTCAAAATGGTCATCTTGATGTCACCAAATATCTGATCAGTCAAGGAGGTGTGGTGAATAAGGGAAACAATAAGGGTAGGACTGCCTTACACAGTGCTGCTCAGGAGGGTCATCTTGATGTCACCAAATATCTCATCATTCAAGGAGCTGAGGTGAATATGGTAGATAAGAACGGTCAGACTGCATTACGTAGTGCTTCTTTCAATGGTCATCCTGATGTCACCAAATATCTGATCAGTCAAGGAGCTGCGGTTAATCAGGGAGACGATGAGGGTTGGAATGAACTTAGTGTTGCTGCTTCGAATGGTCATCTTGATGTCACCAAATATCTGATCAGTCAAGGAGCTGAAGTCAATAAAGGGAATAATGAGGATTCGACTGCATTACACAGTGCTGCTCAAAATGGTCATCTTGATGTCGTCAAATATCTCATCATTCAAGAAGCTGAGGTGACTAGTGTAAATAAGAACGGTCGGACTGCATTACGAGGTGCTGCTTTCAATGGTCATCTTGATGTCACCAAATATCTGGTCAGTCAAGGAGCTGAGGTTAATCAGGGAGACGATGAGGGTTGGAATGCACTAAGTGTTGCTGCTTCGAATGGTCATCTTGATGTCACCAAATATCTGATCAGTCAAGGAGCTGAAGTCAATAAAGGGAATAATGAGGATTCGACTGCATTACACAGTGCTGCTCAAAATGGTCATCTTGATGTCACCAAATATCTCATCAGTCAAGGAGCTGAGGTTAATAAGGGAAATCATGTGGGTAGGACTGCATTACACAGTGCTGCTCAAAATGGTCATCTTGATGTCACCAAATATCTCATCAGTCAAGGAGCTGAGATCAATAAGGGAAATCATGAGGGTAGGACTGCATTACACAGGGCTGCTCAAAATGGTCATCTTGATGTCACCAAATATCTGATCAGTCAAGGAGCTGAGGTTAATCAGGGAGATAATGAGGGTTGGAATGCATTACTCGGTTCTGCTTCCAATGGTCATCTTGATGTCACTAAATATCTCATCATTCAAGGAGCTGAGGTGAATGTGGTAGACAAGAACGGTCGGACTGCATTACGTAGTGCTGCTTTCAATGGTCATCCTGATGTCACAAAATATCTGATCAGTCAAGGAGCTGAGGTTAATCAGGGAGACGATGAGGGTTGGAATGCACTAAGTGTTGCTGCTTCGAATGGTCATCTTGATGTCACCAAATATCTGATCAGTCAAGGAGCTGAAGTCAATAAAGGGAATAATGAGGATTGGACTGCATTACACAGTGCTGCTCAAAATGGTCATCTTGATGTCGTCAAATATCTCATCATTCAAGAAGCTGAGGTGACTAGTGTAAATAAGAACGGTCGGACTGCATTACGAGGTGCTGCTTTCAATGGTCATCTTGATGTCACCAAATATCTGGTCAGTCAAGGAGCTGAGGTTAATCAGGGAGACGATGAGGGTTGGAATGCACTAAGTGTTGCTGCTTCGAATGGTCATCTTGATGTCACCAAATATCTCATCAGTCAAGGAGCTGAGGTTAATAAGGGAAATCATGTGGGTAGGACTGCATTACACAGTGCTGCTCAAAATGGTCATCTTGATGTCACCAAATATCTCATCAGTCAAGGAGCTGAGGTTAATAAGGGAAATCATGAGGGTAGGACTGCATTACACAGTGCTGCTTCGAGTGGTCATCTTGATGTCACCAAATATCTGATCAGTCAAGGAGCTGAAGTCAATAAAGGGAATAATGAGGATTCGACTGCATTACACAGTGCTGCTCAAAATGGTCATCTTGATGTCACCAAATATCTCATCAGTCAAGGAGCTGAGGTTAATAAGGGAAATCATGAGGGTAGGACTGCATTACACAGTGCTGCTCAAAATGGTCATCTTGATGTCACCAAATATCTCATCAGTCAAGGAGCTGAGGTTAATCAGGGAGATAATGAGGGTTGGACTGCATTCCACAGTGCTGCTCAGAATGGTCATCTTGATGTCACCAAATATCTCATCATTCAAGGAGCTGAGGTGAATGTGGTAGACAAGAATGGTCGGACTGCATTACGTAGTGCTGCTTTCAATGGTCATCCTGATGTCACCAAATATCTGATCAGTCAAGGAGCTGAGGTTAATCAGGGAGACGATGAGGGTTGGAATGCACTAAGTGTTGCTGCTTCGAATGGTCATCTTGATGTCACCAAATATCTGATCAGTCAAGGAGCTGAAGTCAATAAAGGGAATAATGAGGATTCGACTGCATTACACAGTGCTGCTCAAAATGGTCATCTTGAAGTCGTCAAATATCTCATCATTCAAGAAGCTGAGATGACTAGTGTAAATAAGAACGGTCGGACTGCATTACGAGGTGCTGCTTTCAAAGGTCATCTTGATGTCACCAAATATCTGGTCAGTCAAGGAGCTGAGGTTAATCATGGAGATAATGAGGGTTGGACTGCACTAAGTGTTGCTGCTTCGAATGGTCATCTTGATGTCACCAAATATCTGATCAGTCAAGGAGCTGAGGTGAATAAGGGAAATCATGAGGGTAGGACTGCACTAAGTGTAGCTGCTTCGAATGGTCATCTTCATGTCACCAAATATCTGATCAGTCAAGGAGCTGAGGTGAATAAGGGAAATCATGAGGGTAGGACTGCACTAAGTGTAGCTGCTTCGAATGGTCATCTTCATGTCACCAAATATCTGATCAGCCAAGGAGCTGAGGTGAATAAGGGAAATCATGAGGGTAGGACTGCATTACGAGGTGCTGCTTTCGATGGTCATCTTGATGTCACCAAATATCTGATCAGTCAAGGAGCTGATGTTAATCAGGGAGATAATGAGGGTTGGACTGCATTACACAGTGCTGCTCAAGAGGATCATCTTGAAGTAATCAAATATCTCATCATTCAAGGAGCTGAGGTGAATCAGGGAAATCACGAGGGTAGGACTGTAGTACACAGTGCTGCTCAAAATGGTCATCTTGATGTCACCAAATATCTGATCAGTCAAGGAGGTGAGGTGAATAGGGGAGAAAAAAACGGTTGGAATGCATTACTCGGTTCTGCTTCCAATGGTCATCTTGATGTCACCAAATATCTCATCAGGCAAGGAGCTGAGGTGAATAGGGGAGATAAAAACGGTTGGACTGCATTACGCAGTTCTGCTTTCAATGGTCATCTTGATGTCACCAAATATCTGATAAGTCAAAGAGCTGAGGTTAATCAGGGAGATAATGAGGGTTGGACTGCACTAAGTGTTGCTGCTCAAAATGGTCATCTTGATGTCACCAAATATCTGATCAGTCAAGGAGGTGTGGTGAATAAGGGAAACAATAAGGGTAGGACTGCCTTACACAGTGCTGCTCAGGAGGGTCATCTTGATGTCACCAAATATCTCATCATTCAAGGAGCTGAGGTGAATATGGTAGATAAGAACGGTCAGACTGCATTACGTAGTGCTTCTTTCAATGGTCATCCTGATGTCACCAAATATCTGATCAGTCAAGGAGCTGCGGTTAATCAGGGAGACGATGAGGGTTGGAATGCACTTAGTGTTGCTGCTTCGAATGGTCATCTTGATGTCACCAAATATCTGATCAGTCAAGGAGCTGAAGTCAATAAAGGGAATAATGAGGATTGGACTGCATTACACAGTGCTGCTCAAAATGGTCATCTTGATGTCGTCAAATATCTCATCATTCAAGAAGCTGAGGTGACTAGTGTAAATAAGAACGGTCGGACTGCATTACGAGGTGCTGCTTTCAATGGTCATCTTGATGTCACCAAATATCTGGTCAGTCAAGGAGCTGAGGTTAATCAGGGAGACGATGAGGGTTGGAATGCACTAAGTGTTGCTGCTTCGAATGGTCATCTTGATGTCACCAAATATCTGATCAGTCAAGGAGCTGAAGTCAATAAAGGGAATAATGAGGATTCGACTGCATTACACAGTGCTGCTCAAAATGGTCATCTTGATGTCACCAAATATCTCATCAGTCAAGGAGCTGAGGTTAATAAGGGAAATCATGTGGGTAGGACTGCATTACACAGTGCTGCTCAAAATGGTCATCTTGATGTCACCAAATATCTCATCAGTCAAGGAGCTGAGATCAATAAGGGAAATCATGAGGGTAGGACTGCATTACACAGGGCTGCTCAAAATGGTCATCTTGATGTCACCAAATATCTGATCAGTCAAGGAGCTGAGGTTAATCAGGGAGATAATGAGGGTTGGAATGCATTACTCGGTTCTGCTTCCAATGGTCATCTTGATGTCACTAAATATCTCATCATTCAAGGAGCTGAGGTGAATGTGGTAGACAAGAACGGTCGGACTGCATTACGTAGTGCTGCTTTCAATGGTCATCCTGATGTCACAAAATATCTGATCAGTCAAGGAGCTGAGGTTAATCAGGGAGACGATGAGGGTTGGAATGCACTAAGTGTTGCTGCTTCGAATGGTCATCTTGATGTCACCAAATATCTGATCAGTCAAGGAGCTGAAGTCAATAAAGGGAATAATGAGGATTGGACTGCATTACACAGTGCTGCTCAAAATGGTCATCTTGATGTCGTCAAATATCTCATCATTCAAGAAGCTGAGGTGACTAGTGTAAATAAGAACGGTCGGACTGCATTACGAGGTGCTGCTTTCAATGGTCATCTTGATGTCACCAAATATCTGGTCAGTCAAGGAGCTGAGGTTAATCAGGGAGACGATGAGGGTTGGAATGCACTAAGTGTTGCTGCTTCGAATGGTCATCTTGATGTCACCAAATATCTCATCAGTCAAGGAGCTGAGGTTAATAAGGGAAATCATGTGGGTAGGACTGCATTACACAGTGCTGCTCAAAATGGTCATCTTGATGTCACCAAATATCTCATCAGTCAAGGAGCTGAGGTTAATAAGGGAAATCATGAGGGTAGGACTGCATTACACAGTGCTGCTTCGAGTGGTCATCTTGATGTCACCAAATATCTGATCAGTCAAGGAGCTGAAGTCAATAAAGGGAATAATGAGGATTCGACTGCATTACACAGTGCTGCTCAAAATGGTCATCTTGATGTCACCAAATATCTCATCAGTCAAGGAGCTGAGGTTAATAAGGGAAATCATGAGGGTAGGACTGCATTACACAGTGCTGCTCAAAATGGTCATCTTGATGTCACCAAATATCTCATCAGTCAAGGAGCTGAGGTTAATCAGGGAGATAATGAGGGTTGGACTGCATTCCACAGTGCTGCTCAGAATGGTCATCTTGATGTCACCAAATATCTCATCATTCAAGGAGCTGAGGTGAATGTGGTAGACAAGAATGGTCGGACTGCATTACGTAGTGCTGCTTTCAATGGTCATCCTGATGTCACCAAATATCTGATCAGTCAAGGAGCTGAGGTTAATCAGGGAGACGATGAGGGTTGGAATGCACTAAGTGTTGCTGCTTCGAATGGTCATCTTGATGTCACCAAATATCTGATCAGTCAAGGAGCTGAAGTCAATAAAGGGAATAATGAGGATTCGACTGCATTACACAGTGCTGCTCAAAATGGTCATCTTGAAGTCGTCAAATATCTCATCATTCAAGAAGCTGAGATGACTAGTGTAAATAAGAACGGTCGGACTGCATTACGAGGTGCTGCTTTCAAAGGTCATCTTGATGTCACCAAATATCTGGTCAGTCAAGGAGCTGAGGTTAATCATGGAGATAATGAGGGTTGGACTGCACTAAGTGTTGCTGCTTCGAATGGTCATCTTGATGTCACCAAATATCTGATCAGTCAAGGAGCTGAGGTGAATAAGGGAAATCATGAGGGTAGGACTGCACTAAGTGTAGCTGCTTCGAATGGTCATCTTCATGTCACCAAATATCTGATCAGTCAAGGAGCTGAGGTGAATAAGGGAAATCATGAGGGTAGGACTGCACTAAGTGTAGCTGCTTCGAATGGTCATCTTCATGTCACCAAATATCTGATCAGCCAAGGAGCTGAGGTGAATAAGGGAAATCATGAGGGTAGGACTGCATTACGAGGTGCTGCTTTCGATGGTCATCTTGATGTCACCAAATATCTGATCAGTCAAGGAGCTGATGTTAATCAGGGAGATAATGAGGGTTGGACTGCATTACACAGTGCTGCTCAAGAGGATCATCTTGAAGTAATCAAATATCTCATCATTCAAGGAGCTGAGGTGAATCAGGGAAATCACGAGGGTAGGACTGTAGTACACAGTGCTGCTCAAAATGGTCATCTTGATGTCACCAAATATCTGATCAGTCAAGGAGGTGAGGTGAATAGGGGAGAAAAAAACGGTTGGAATGCATTACTCGGTTCTGCTTCCAATGGTCATCTTGATGTCACCAAATATCTCATCAGGCAAGGAGCTGAGGTGAATAGGGGAGATAAAAACGGTTGGACTGCATTACGCAGTTCTGCTTTCAATGGTCATCTTGATGTCACCAAATATCTGATAAGTCAAAGAGCTGAGGTTAATCAGGGAGATAATGAGGGTTGGACTGCACTAAGTGTTGCTGCTCAAAATGGTCATCTTGATGTCACCAAATATCTGATCAGTCAAGGAGGTGTGGTGAATAAGGGAAACAATAAGGGTAGGACTGCCTTACACAGTGCTGCTCAGGAGGGTCATCTTGATGTCACCAAATATCTCATCATTCAAGGAGCTGAGGTGAATATGGTAGATAAGAACGGTCAGACTGCATTACGTAGTGCTTCTTTCAATGGTCATCCTGATGTCACCAAATATCTGATCAGTCAAGGAGCTGCGGTTAATCAGGGAGACGATGAGGGTTGGAATGCACTTAGTGTTGCTGCTTCGAATGGTCATCTTGATGTCACCAAATATCTGATCAGTCAAGGAGCTGAAGTCAATAAAGGGAATAATGAGGATTGGACTGCATTACACAGTGCTGCTCAAAATGGTCATCTTGATGTCGTCAAATATCTCATCATTCAAGAAGCTGAGGTGACTAGTGTAAATAAGAACGGTCGGACTGCATTACGAGGTGCTGCTTTCAATGGTCATCTTGATGTCACCAAATATCTGGTCAGTCAAGGAGCTGAGGTTAATCAGGGAGACGATGAGGGTTGGAATGCACTAAGTGTTGCTGCTTCGAATGGTCATCTTGATGTCACCAAATATCTGATCAGTCAAGGAGCTGAAGTCAATAAAGGGAATAATGAGGATTCGACTGCATTACACAGTGCTGCTCAAAATGGTCATCTTGATGTCACCAAATATCTCATCAGTCAAGGAGCTGAGGTTAATAAGGGAAATCAGAAGGGGAGGACTGCATTACACAGTGCTGCTCAAAATGGTCATCTTGATGTCACCAAATATCTCATCAGTCAAGGAGCTGAGGGCAATAAGGGAAATCATGAGGGTAGGACTGCATTACACAGGGCTGCTCAAAATGGTCATCTTGATGTCACCAAATATCTGATCAGTCAAGGAGCTGAGGTTAATCAGGGAGATAATGAGGGTTGGAATGCATTCCACAGTGCTGCTCAGAATGGGCATCTTGATGTCACAAAATATCTCATCATTCAAGGAGCTGAGGTGAATGTGGTAGACAAGAACGGTCGGACTGCATTACGTAGTGCTGCTTTCAATGGTCATCCTGATGTCACAAAATATCTGATCAGTCAAGGAGCTGAGGTTAATCAGGGAGACGATGAGGGTTGGAATGCACTAAGTGTTGCTGCTTCGAATGGTCATCTTGATGTCACCAAATATCTGATCAGTCAAGGAGCTGAAGTCAATAAAGGGAATAATGAGGATTGGACTGCATTACACAGTGCTGCTCAAAATGGTCATCTTGATGTCACCAAATATCTCATCATTCAAGAAGCTGAGGTGACTAGTGTAAATAAGAACGGTCGGACTGCATTACGAGGTGCTGCTTTCAATGGTCATCTTGATGTCACCAAATATCTGGTCAGTCAAGGAGCTGAGGTTAATCACGGAGATAATGAGGGTTGGAATGCACTAAGTGTTGCTGCTTCGAATGGTCATCTTGATGTCACCAAATATCTGATCAGTCAAGGAGCTGAAGTCAATAAAGGGAATAATGAGGATTCGACTGCATTACACAGTGCTGCTCAAAATGGTCATCTTGATGTGACCAAATATCTCATCAGTCAAGGAGCTGAGGTTAATAAGGGAAATCATGAGGGTAGGACTGCATTACACAGTGCTGCTCAAAATGGTCATCTTGATGTCACCAAATATCTCATCAGTCAAGGAGCTGAGGTTAATCAGGGAGATAATGAGGGTTGGACTGCATTCCACAGTGCTGCTCAGAATGGTCATCTTGATGTCACCAAATATCTCATCATTCAAGGAGCTGAGGTGAATGTGGTAGACAAGAACGGTCGGACTGCATTACGTAGTGCTGCTTTCAATGGTCATCCTGATGTCACCAAATATCTGATCAGTCAAGGAGCTGAGGTTAATCAGGGAGACGATGAGGGTTGGAATGCATTACACAGTGCTGCTCAAAATGGTCATCTTGATGTCACCAAATATCTCATCAGTCAAGGAGCTGAGGTTAATCAGGGAGATAATGAGGGTTGGACTGCATTCCACAGTGCTGCTCAGAATGGTCATCTTGATGTCACCAAATATCTCATCATTCAAGGAGCTGAGGTGAATGTGGTAGACAAGAACGGTCGGACTGCATTACGTAGTGCTGCTTTCAATGGTCATCCTGATGTCACCAAATATCTGATCAGTCAAGGAGCTGAGGTTAATCAGGGAGACGATGAGGGTTGGAATGCACTAAGTGTTGCTGCTTCGAATGGTCATCTTGATGTCACCAAATATCTGATCAGTCATGGAGCTGAAGTCAATAAAGGGAATAATGAGGATTCGACTGCATTACACAGTGCTGCTCAAAATGGTCATCTTGAAGTCGTCAAATATCTCATCATTCAAGAAGCTGAGGTGACTAGTGTAAATAAGAACGGTCGGACTGCATTACGAGGTGCTGCTTTCAAAGGTCATCTTGATGTCACCAAATATCTGGTCAGTCAAGGAGCTGAGGTTAATCATGGAGATAATGAGGGTTGGACTGCACTAAGTGTTGCTGCTTCGAATGGTCATCTTGATGTCACCAAATATCTGATCAGTCAAGGAGCTGAGGTGAATAAGGGAAATCATGAGGGTAGGACTGCACTAAGTGTAGCTGCTTCGAATGGTCATCTTCATGTCACCAAATATCTGATCAGCCAAGGAGCTGAGGTGAATAAGGGAAATCATGAGGGTAGGACTGCATTACGAGGTGCTGCTTTCGATGGTCATCTTGATGTCACCAAATATCTGATCAGTCAAGGAGCTGATGTTAATCAGGGAGATAATGAGGGTTGGACTGCATTACACAGTGCTGCTCAAGAGGATCATCTTGAAGTAATCAAATATCTCATCATTCAAGGAGCTGAGGTGAATCAGGGAAATCACGAGGGTAGGACTGTAGTACACAGTGCTGCTCAAAATGGTCATCTTGATGTCACCAAATATCTGATCAGTCAAGGAGGTGAGGTGAATAGGGGAGATAAAAACGGTTGGAATGCATTACTCGGTTCTGCTTCCAATGGTCATCTTGATGTCACCAAATATCTCATCAGGCAAGGAGCTGAGGTGAATAGGGGAGATAAAAACGGTTGGACTGCATTACGCAGTTCTGCTTTCAATGGTCATCTTGATGTCACCAAATATCTGATAAGTCAAAGAGCTGATGTTAATCAGGGAGATAATGAGGGTTGGACTGCACTAAGTGTTGCTGCTCAAAATGGTCATCTTGATGTCACCAAATATCTGATCAGTCAAGGAGGTGTGGTGAATAAGGGAAACAATAAGGGTAGGACTGCCTTACACAGTGCTGCTCAGGAGGGTCATCTTGATGTCACCAAATATCTCATCATTCAAGGAGCTGAGGTGAATATGGTAGATAAGAACGGTCAGACTGCATTACGTAGTGCTGCTTTCAATAGCCATTTTGATGTCACCAAGTTTCTGATCAGTCAAGGAGCTGAGGTTAATCAGGGAGATAATCAGGGACATCTTAGCAATTCATGCAAAGGTGTGTAATAAATCCATCCTCTACATAGTGAGGAGCCAATATAAATAATAAATAATAAAAAAACGTCAAATTACGATTTTAAAAATAGGTAATAATAAAGCTAAGTAGAGTTTATTTCGAATTCATATGTTTCTGGGCTTATATATAATCACATTCTGACTCATCAAGGTGTTGGCTAATAAGTTTATTTAAATAGAAATTCTCGATAATGTTTTGGCCATTCAAAGCTAGTTGAAAGTCCACGTAATTAGGTCATGCTACCAGTGCCTTATCATAAGGAATATGCCTATAATTGATAATTTATACATTTTTTAAAATTATTTATTAATTCTTCATTTTTGTTATATAGATCACTGGGATTCTCGATCAACGTGATGATGACGGATTGACTGCCATTCACCTCGCCACTCAAAAGGGTCACATACCGGTTGTCGAGTCGCTGGTTTCCCATGGAGCTTCCTTGAACACCCAGTCGCACAATGGAAAGACCTGTCTCCACGAAGCCATCATACTTTCTGGTCACAAGGGCAGAAAAGAGCAAACAAAAGGGAAACCCAAACAGGTAAAGACGATTAAAAACTCAGCTAATACGGACAATCGATAAGCTAGTCTGCAAGAAGAAAATCGTAATTATGCTAATGTCACTTGTGATGTAGAGCTTGTCCATGCATAGTGACCGAACATTCATGTCAGAACAGTAAAAACTCGATATTTAGAGATAACTTTTGTTGGTTGCATGGTACCAGTTGTATAGCACAAGTGCCAGCCAAAGCTTAATGCTCAAAGCTAAACTCTTTCTTTCCGTTGAGAAAAAGATTCCATAATTACTAGGCCTACATACGATTCACCATTAGCATGCTTATAGGGGATTAGTTCCTTGTGTAACTGGATAAAACCATTAATCCTTGAGAAAGGAGTTGACTTCGGAGACAAAATTAGACAGAAATTGTTACAACCCTTTCCCCCGATGTTCCTATATTTCGACAGAACATAGTTACCCATTGACGCCACTCCCTCCATGTATCGACAACCGCCCATTGCCCTATATGGTGGCATACGATCATGAAAGCTTCAGTGTTTTGATTTGGGTAATGAACGAGAGCACGATAATATGGCCGGCAAATCTATCAATCAAGATGAACGGAAGATCTATCGAAATTATTAGGCAGATTGTTAGGTTTATGGTGTTTTTTTCTCCAAATGTTTCGATGTGAAATAAATGTGTAATTTAATAGATTGGCTGCGGTGGTTACCGTACTTGATTGGTCAACTAAGACATCGATGTAAAATAATGATATCTTTACCATCAAACTTTAAAATGACCTGTATATAAACATTACCAAATATACAAACTATCCATGCACATTTTTGTTTTGATAACCTCTCTTGATACACCTGGTATTTTCACTCAGATCTCAGAGAACTTCTATCATCACGAGCTTTCCCCAGAGAAGGCTTTGGTCTTATACCTTCTGGAGCAAGGCGCGAAGCTGGACATAAGGGATGGAGAAGGCAAACTTCCAGTTCACTATACTACCAATGAAGTTTTCAGACAGATGATATTTTCAAGGTAGGGAAGTCTTTTTCAATCTGCCAGTTCGGAAATAATTAACTGTGCATGTGTAGATAAAGGTTATTATACCGAACCGTAAAACCTGGATGAATGCTGGATATGGTTCTAGGACACCTACCCCTGGACATCCACCCCCGGATAACCATCCCCAGTCAACTACCCCCTAGGACAACTACCCCTATGGCAACCACCCTCTAGGACGACTACCCCCTGGGACAACTACCCCCGGACAACTACCCCCAGTTAACTTCCCCTAGGACAACTATTCCCTACGACAACCATCCTCTAGGACAAATACCCCCCGAACAACTATACTAGGGGGTAGTTGTCAGTTGAGTGTTCCGCCCAGCATCTAAAATGTATCCGTGTTGAAGTTTGTGCGTATTCTTGCCTATTCGGACTTTTGACATTCGTTCAAGTTCATTTGCTCGAGGCATTGTATTAGGAAGACCCTTTCAAACCCTGGATTTTGGGCCTTTTGAGACGACTAGGTAATCTTTCGTAATCTCTACATTCATATCATGACTGAAGACGATTATTAGAAGCTCTTGTATTTTCCTCCATGATGTGATTATGAATAAAAACCATCAATACTAACGATCACTCTTTGGTCTCTCTTTTTATCCTCGAAATTATAGGTTACCGTCGATAGAGATGATCACAAGATATCGAGGTAATGTAGACAGATAACAACATTGACTTTCTCATGCATTGTTTCAACTGATATATATGTTTCTCATACAGTCTTAATTTCGCTGTTAAAATGCACTCATTTATCTCTTAAAACGATAACTTGCCGTTTAAGTACTATTTGATAGACATTCTTGACCTACGTACTGTACACCACATTCATTGAATATGCGAGAAATTTATCTTTTTCGCCTCAAACGATTATAGATTTTGTTAATTTTGTTAAATTACTGGCTTTATTTATGATGTTCCCGAGATTCAGACTAAGTCATTGGCTATTTTTCTTGATACAGAGAAACCGTTCATTGTCCACCATTTGTTGCTAATCTCCTGATTTTATCTTTTTACAGCCGAAGCAGCCATACCCCTGGTTACAGTGTATGTTCATGTCGATAATGGCGGAAAGCAGATATACCTGGAGGACCTCGGTATATCAATTTCGATCCCACTTGGGGCTGTACAAGAGAGTGGCTCCTGTGAGATTACATTAACCAGTATACAAGATCCTCCAAGCATCAACAGCCAGGGTGAAGAATCGGTGGCCTGCTACGGGATCAGATGTGACCCTCCAAACATGATCTTCCACCAACCCGTTAAGATCAGGATACCACACTCAGCTTTCATCGTCAACCCAGATCAAGTGGAGCCTGACATCGTTTGCCGTGTATGGGATTCAGCGAAGGGTAAGTCCTTTGGGTCAAATTCAGACAATGACCTATTCTTAATGCTTGGGATAATCGGAAAGTGATGTCCCGAGATGCACAACTAGCTAGTGCTGTGTCTGGCAATTGCCAGACACAGCACTTTAAATTACATTCTTAGCACACGATACCATATTTTGTCTACTTTTCCTTCCCAAGAAACACAAATTAAAAAATCTTATCCATAATAATTATCCTGAACAGATCATCTTGAGGTTAATTTATATAGACAATAAACCCTGAAATCTTAAATTCTAATTGTAGTCTTAGAACGCCTTCACATAAATCTCTGGGTTGGTAGCTCGCCCAGCAAACACAGAACGTTTTCAGAACGTTTTCAAAACGTTTTTTTTAGGTCCTGTACGTCTTCGTCCTAAATGAACGTTTTAAAAACGTTTATATAACATTAAAGTTTGGACTTCTCATTTACGTCAAAGTTTAGGTTTTTGAGAACGTTTAAAAAACGTTTTTTGGACGTTACAAAATTAAACGTTTGGTATAGGACGTTTACAGAACGTTTGGTATAGGACGTTTACAGAACGTTTGATATAGGACGTTTACAAAACGTTTGTGGACGTTACAAAATAAACGTTTTGTACATAACGTTCACAGAACGTTTTATATACGTCCAATTCAATAAATCAACTAAGATTTTTTTTAAAACAAATACCAGAATTAAGCATCATATTTTGTCTACGTCCAACTACTAAGGATAAATAAAAACAAATGAAAACAGATCACTAAAATACTGTAGGCGATTTCTTGAATTGAAATGAAAACGAGATTTGTTTGTTTTATCATATAAATGCATACACAATTCATAAACAAAAATACACAAGCAAAACATATTTTTATACATTTTACATACTCAATTTTATTACCGGTAATTTCAAATCATTTATCTTACATCTTTACACAACAACGAACGAGGCCGCCGCCGCCGAGGATTGATCGATGACGTCAGCGCTAGCCGTGCTCGGCTGCGTTATTGCCCGGCTAGCTAGCTAGCCGGCCATGTGCGTGAAAATTACATTGAGAATTTTCCCATTGAATACCGTGTGTGCCTTTGCAAGAGCTATCAAGAAATCCTGAACTATCTACCTAATTTGTGAGACTGCAACACCAATGTAAGTGATATTTTACCATTTTGATATCTGTTAGGTGTTTAAATGTTGTTTGAGTGAATTCGAGACGTGTAAAATGTGGGAAAACATTTAAATGAGTATCGGCTTGTGTCGTGACATGTCTGCATGTAACTCCGGGAAGCTCCAACACCGGCGCGCCGGTGTTGGAGCTTCCCGGAGTTAGTCTGCATGCTGCATTCATGCATTAGCGATAATAACGTGCATGAAAATTTACTTTTAACCAACCTGTAAGTGTGAATGCAATGTGATACATGCCAAACAAAAAGGCGTATGTTAACCAGACGCGTTACTGTTATTGTTGATTGTGTATGATTGAATCCAGAATGATGTGAATTAACCCAACTTTCACCTAGAGGTCTATAACAGTAACACATTAATACATGTCATGTAGCAGAAAGAGTTACTTAAAATCACTGAAAGAACTTGAATTTATTTCTGATATGGTAAAGGTCTACATGTACATTGTAACTGTAAGTTAGTCTAGTAGATCTATGACCGAGTGACTTAAAGTCTTCAGTGAAGATGGCCATGTGTTTCGGACTCCCCACACGTATCCGCACCGCTGGTATTAGATTGCGCGTGGCCATTTTGCCCACTAAATTTCACATTTCCAAACGTGAATACAGCCACACATTTGCACGGGAGTCAAAATGTTCATTTGAAAGGGGGCTGGGGCGCAAGCTGGGGCGTGTTTAATAGAATTATCAAATAAAAAAATAATTAAATAAATAAAAAAATAAATAAAAAGGGAGAGGGGGGCTTGCCCCACGACCCCCCCCCCCCCCTGCAGGGTCCGCTTATGTCCGTGTTATATAGAATTATCAAATTAAAAAAAATAATAAAATAAATAATAATAGGGGGAGGGGGCTTGCGCCCCAGCCCCCTATCAAATGAACAAAAAAAAAAGGGGGGGGGGGGTGGTCTGCCTATGTCCGTGTTGAATTGAAATTGAACAAGAAAACAAAATAAGAAAAACAAAATAAAGACTTTAGAAAAAATGTTTAAGTGGATTTTTTTTTTTTTTTTACCCTTTCATCCAATTTTGATGAAATTTTTAGTGTTCTTGTTAAATTTTACTCTACTTTACATAACATCCCAATTTCAGCCTGGAGTACCACTTTAAGTGCTAACTTAACCCTAATAGCACCTGGGGGGGGGGGGCATAATGCCCCCCCCCCCTCGAGATTGTTCGCGACCATTCCGCCGCGCAATTTTTTTTGACCGCGCTGCTCGCTGACTTTTTACTTTCAAGTCTTGCGCATCTTTTGACACCATTTTCGCGAAAATCAGGAATACCGTTATGATGCTGCACGGCCTTTTATACACGCTCGTCCAAACGAAAATGGCTCAAAAACGTGATTTTGTGTACAAACTCAATGCAAATTGAGTTTTCTCACCTTATTCATAAAGATATGATTATTTTCACTTTCTTTGGCTGAAATTAATTTATTATAGCACAATTATGCTTCAAAATAGTTCTATGATAAATTTTACGAAAAAAACACAACAAAAACAAAGGTGGTAGCAAGGTCTGAAATACCCCGGTGCTATTAGGGTTAAGAGAGTTTTCTGAATACCACCCCTGCTGATATACACAACGAATCACCAGCATAAAGAATTTTGTTAGCATTTTTGGCCTGGACATTGTCAATCTCTAGGTGTGCATCAACATACGCTACTTGTATGAGTACAGTAGACCACTGCCTTTGTTGTCGAGTGCTGCGCTGCAATTGAATTTATATGCTAGAAGGATGCTAGATGATGTTTTAACCCTAATAGCACCTGGGGGAGGGAGGGGGGGGGGGGCATAATGTACCAATTCATCAAAATTGAAAATTAACATGTTGAACTCAAAATGAATTCATAAAGCTTGAACATTTTTCAAAAATTCTTTTCTTGCTTGATATTTTTCTAATGTCTGTGATGTTTTTCCAGATATGGAGTGTGACCCTGAGCCACTTCGCAGAAGCCCGAGAAAGGCAGATAAGTCGAAGACTAAGGAACTTCCTCTCCCCAAATTGTCAACAACATCCATGATGGCCAGATTTGTCCCCTTAAGCCCGACGGGCCCAATTGATGTGTTTAATTTTGATTTATTTTTATCAAAAAAGCAGGGGTATATTTTTCTGCAAAATTGCTTTCAGATTCTTTCTGTATGTGTTGCATTGTCTGATGCTTTGTACAAGTATTGTCATTGCAGCTTGGTGATGTATTCCTGAAATGCGATAGTTGAAAAGCTGTCGTACATATCAGTCACACTAAAATTACATACTCTTCTTAGCTACCAAAATGACCTAATTTGTTAATGTATTTTTTTTTACTCCTTTTGTTTTCCTAGACAATTTTCAACAGCAGGTACTTCAAAAACTTCAGAAGCTGGAAGATGTCCAGGCCCAGATAGTGGAGACGCTGGCAAACCTGGTTGCCAAATCATCAGTGAGTTTACGGGCAGGTCCTGCCGACCTGCAGGAGCCCTTTGCGGAACCGCTCAAGACAGGGAGTGAATTCGACTTGCTCGAAATGAGACTCGTAGAGTCTGATTTTAAGAAGAGAATGGTAAGTTTAAAAATACTTGCATACTAATTTGGCATTATTTGATCATCCATTCAAATGACTTTGTTTTTCCTTTTTGTACAGGTTTAATTATCTAAACCTGAAATATCCTGAGTTTCTGATTTATACATGCCTTGATTACTTTATAGCCATGTTTAAAAAAAAAAGTGAAAGCCTGTGAATTTTGCAAATGATAAATTAATATTTACCGCATCAGGGTGAAGGTTTTAGCGGAGAAACATTCATAATAATGTCTGGAAATGAGACGGTTGGCTCCTATTTATGTGAGAATCTACCGCATTGTAATTGATAATGGTTCTTTTAATTTCAGATCAACTACCTGAGTCTAGTCGGCGGGGGCAATATTGCCCAAACAAGTCGGCGTATCATGAAAAAGCTGGGGTCAAATAATCTTTGGTCAGATTTCAACGTGAATGGGAGGAAGGGGAAGCGTGGTCTGAAGTCAACAAGATTTGTTCCCGTCATTGTCAGTAAGTAATCAATTAGTATATGATTAGCCAATTTCAATTTTATTTTATATGTTTCTGGATTCACCCGATGAGTTACAATGATTGGTGATCAATTGGACATTGATGGTCTCTAGCAACCTTGCTGCCTTTGAAGTCGCATAATAGCATTGTTTTCTGCTTGTAAGGTAGCTGTTGAATTTGGCCTCTAAGGAGTAGTTATGTTTTATGCCCATCTGAACAAGGAATTACTTATGTGAGAGTGTGCAGATGTGTATCCATGTATTTCTTCATACAAAAATGCCCATTTTTGCAAAACAAAAAAAAGGGGTGGGCCATAACATGGGAACCGACATACCATTTTCCCCTAATACATTTGAGAGGAGTGTAATGATATTGATTGTCTGAATTGCCATGGAATGACCCATTTGTCATTTAAGGTGTGTAATCTGTATCGTCTTATTTTAATGTGTCATCAAAAATAATTTTAATATAATGATCCATGGCGTCTGCACTTACGTCTTTCAGGAGCCTGCATGAAGACCGACCAGGGCGCCTAAGAGATGGAGATTGAAGAAGTCGTAGGGGACTTTCTCAAGCGAACCCCATTTCTTCCAGGAGGAAAGAAATGGAAGGTAAATTCCTTTTACTTTTGTTTGTGTTTTTATTTTTTATTTTTTATTTTTTTCTCTTTATATTATGTGGATTTCTATCAAAATACAAAAATATGTTGCAAGAGAATATCAGATCAATTTACTATTTCAAAGGGCATTCAGCCTTTTTTGACCAATTTTTGTTTGGACATTAAAAAAATGTGTATTTCAAAGTTATCTTTTGATTGAATGAGTGAAAATTCTGGTGTTACGTGTATGTTCCCTTTTAAAGGGATAGACCCAATATCTGTAAAACAATATTGTACATGAAGCACATCATTAGTCCAGTTTTGCCCTTGTTGATAGGGGTGGCCGGATTCACCTCACTGCCACCCTAGCTTATCCAGACGTCAGTTTTTAGGCATTGGTCTCGAGACTTAATATTTTGTGGACAGGCAATAATATTTACTTATGTGCAGCCTCTTCAGATATAATTTTGGTTCATAATTTACATTATGCCAGTTTGTCACCAAATGAGCTTGTATAGGCGCTGTTTTTAGGGAGGGGGAACATCATGCCCCCTAGTTTTTTTATGGTTTAGTTGAAATGAACATTTAATTTATAAATAAAGGTTGTTTGCTCTGATTTGCAGAAACCTGATACCGATGGGGCTAGAGTTCCAGCTGTCGCTGCCGAAGATGTTGCCAAAGATGTTGCTGCTGTTGCAGATGCCACTGAAGACGAGAAGGAGGGTGTCATGGAGAATTAAAAAGGATAAACGCTGATGACATCTGTTCTCGATTCGCTATGTAGTTACATACTGGCTTCTGATAAAACTCATTTATAGAACAAATCTGGACCTAACTACAAAATCTTTGGTGGATCAAAAGGACAATATATTAAATGGTATTTGAGACATATACAGTTCTCATAAAGGTTTTACCGGAGGTCAATCACACCAATTATGCCAAGTTTTCTTTGTCATTTAGTTGGTACATGTTTTCAGTATGAATTAACAACATCTTTCAGGAATCAAAGAGGAAATTACAGGTTCTATAAATCACTCAAGTTACTTTTGTTGAGTGTGCTGTAACCAAAAATGCTACATATGTGCTGCCAAATTCTTAACACTAGATATATTTATAGTCTTGCCTTTTCTCTAAATAGCCCGGTAGATTTGAGTTTTCATACTTGCCAGTTATATGACATATTTTCAACTTGTATCTCATTAATGTAAATAACTATGTGTTGATTATGATGGATTTTGTTTTTCATGGAAGATGAAAGTTCTAATGCTGGCTTCTGATAAAACTCGTTTATAGCACAAATCTGGACCCGACTACAACATCTGTTGGGGATCAAAAGGACAATATAGTAAATGGTAATACTATACAGTTCTCGTTAAGGTTTTACCAGAGGTCAATCACACCAATTATGCCCAGTTTTTTTTTGTCATTTAGTTGGTACATGTTTTCGGTACGAATTAACAACATCTTTTCAGGAATCAAAGAAATTACGGGTTCTATAAATCACTCAAGTTACTTTTGTTGAGTATGCTGTAACCAAAAATGCAATATGTGTGCTGCCAATTTTTTTACACTAGATATATTCATAGACTTGCCTTTTTTATTAATAGATTGGTAATATTGAGTATTCATACTTGCCACTTACTATAATGACATATCGTCATCTTGTACATTTTTTTCTTGTAAATAACCATTGTATCTGTGGTTTCAAATGGACCATCCCAACCAAATTTCTGTTGGCTGTTTATAATCTTATTTTACGCCAATTTTTCAACCGTATTTCTCTAGATTTTCTCCTTGTGATATCACCAGCCTGAAATAGACGTCTATTGGATGTTCGTATACCACATGGTGTTATGAAAACTTTCAGTTGTGAATACTTTATCACCACGGAAACCTACAGAGAACATTGTATCTTTTTATAAGTAACCTTGAAATACATGTACTATTATTACCAAGTCTTTGAACATTTATTTATGTTTGATAATAAAATCCTGAAATCGATCAAAATGTGTGACCCAGTATTTATTTCATATACCATTTTTATTTGTTGAACATTCTTAACACTTTTGCAGGACGTTCTTAAATGTTTGTTGCGCATTCTTTCAACGCCCGAGACATTTTCAGACATTCTATAAAGGTTTTCTGAACAATCTCCTAAAACGTTTTATGAACGTTTTAGACGTGTTTTAAAAGGTTTTTTAAACGTTCTTAAAACGTTTGTAGACCATTTGGACGTTTAGAAAACGTTCTATAAACGTTCCAGACGTGTTTTAAAAGGTTTTTTAAACGTTTGTAGAACATTTGGACGTTTAGAAAACGTTTTATAAACGTTCCAGACGTGTTTTAAAAGGTTTTCTAGACGTTCTTAAAACGTTTGTAGAACATTTGGACGTTTAGAAAACGTTTTATAAACGTTCCAGACGTGTTTTAAAAGGTTTTCTAGACGTTCTTAAAACGTTTGTAGTGCATTTTAACGTTTTAAAAACGTTTTAAGAACGTTCCAAACGTTTTTAACAACGTCAACAATATATTTAGAACGTTTTCAAAAGGTTTTTGGACTTTTCGAATGTCTGAAAGGTTTTTAAAGGTTTTATTGTGGTTCTTTTAACGTTTAAAACACGTTTTTAAAACGTCCAATAAAACGTTTTAAATACGTCGAAAACCTACCACATTTTGACGTCCAAAAAACGTTTTCACAAAACGTCCAAAAACCAACTTGGAACGTTTTTAGAACGTTCAGAAAACGTCCAATTGTTAGTTGGGTCACCTTCTAGCCTCTAGGTATCGTGGTTATCATAACGCCGTGAGGAACGATTCGCATTGCCTATTAATTTGTGGAATCTTTGACACCACAGATCTACCAAGAACATCAAGAACGAGATCATCCCGCTCACTAGACGAACCACCATACTGCAGAGTGTACACGAGACATCTTGAGCTATACATTGGTCACTGTGCTGAGTGGTGGGTTCTCATTCCTCTTGAAAAGCAGGTGATCCGACATCAACTTATATGCATTCCATACATCCCAGACAAGATAGAGAGAAGGCAAGAGTTCGACGTTCACCTGCAGATGCATCTGGACCTTCCTGGGATTGACATGGTTAGTAAAAAGCACCCGATTATCACAAATCAATTTCCGGAATGTAAAACCTACAATAATACTTCGCGACGTTTCACCGGCTCCTATACTGGCTTCTTTTCGGGGTCTGATTCCCATAATTTATAGGAAGCCCGTCTTAATGCTTCTTGGTGATTCAAATTCATGAAACTATAAAGAAAGCAGAATAATGGTCGTCCGTTTGAAATCAGATAAAAACTCTTGGAAATGTGATAAATTAAAAACTGCATTGTACCGATGCCTTTACTTAGCATCGTACTTTATCCTATAAGTGGTTCTTTAAATTTGACCCGACATTTTCCATGTTCTTCAAAAACTACTTAGAGCCCTTCATATAGAAGTGCATTCATCTTCATGGTTAAAGAGGTTCAAATAAGTTTTGTATAACTTCCAAGGTATGATTTTAGGTATGTTTTTAAAGAATCCACAACCAACTTTCCTCAATATCAATGCGCGACACAAGATATTAAAGATATACCTTACAGTCATATTCGCCTCTTTTGTGATAGAGTGAGTGCATGAGGAACAAAGTGACACATATTTGTGATGGTGGTTATTGTACCTGGCTGCTAAGAAAGCATAAATGCTTGTTAGTAAGCAAACAGACGGCCAACGGCTTTAGGTCCTCTCCGAGGGACCTGGTAATGAGGATTAATGCCTTACCAAAGGGCACCGTACTAGCGCATCGACTTGGTATCGAACCCGGGTCACCGGATTACGAGAACACTGCTCTACCGACTGAGCTATCGCGCTTCCTCTAGTAACGAATCATTAATACAATTTTTACTTAGTAATAGCATCAAGATACATACATATTCAGCCCGCATTTATATGCACAATTCATATAAATCTCTTACATGTCCCCGCAATAGGTGAAATAATGTTTTCCAAACACTGGGATTTTTAAAAGAACCATTGCGTCACTGTGAACCCTTTAGCATTGTTTAAAGAACATTTTTTAAACATGCGGAACCTTTAAAGATTCTTTTAGGAGGAGCATGTTTATTTTTAGAACCGTGGATGCTCACTGCCAAGAACTCTTTAGAACCATTACACTCGCATGCTAAGAGTTGTACTAGTTATTAATCTTCTGTCAACATTTGAAACCTTTTATTCACTGAAAAGAAAAATCACTCATTCTACGTTTTGCACTATATAAACAAGTTACATGTTATTAAAACGTGTGTGTCGACGGTACTTTTGTTTTGGAATTAGGATATACAGGAGGAGCAGAGGCAGCAGTCGTACCACAAGAGCCATCGCTCCGTTCCCTTCAGTGTTGAACCTAAGTCTGGTGACGTCACAGTGACGTGTCATCGTGAGAACGAACAAGTTGAAAGCAAGGTAATCAAAGTTCGAAATCATTAGTTTGATGTATCAATGTTGTCTTAATTATAATCTATAGGAAATACATAACGGTCGTGTTTTCATAACGGAATCTGTATTTGATGATCAAGATATCGTTTTCCCATAAAAGGTTTCCAAGGTTTAATGAAAAATTTCAGAGGTAACAATATGCCATGGTAAAGTGGTCAGAGGTAAACATGTCAGATAAAGACATCTGTAATTCTTACATCTGGCATTCTCACGTTCTGCATTTACCTCTACCTCAGGAACTTTATTCTCTCGTTTCGCATTCTTACCTCTGACATTTGTTCCCCTTCTCATATATTTAAACATAATTTATACCTCTGACATTTTCTCATCTCTGACATCTAAAATGTTTTGCCTTGGGAGTTTTTACCCCTGACATAGTACATGCAGGGACTTGATAGAGAAGGACTGGAATCAAGCCGGCGAAACTCTTGTAATTTATTCAACGCATTCGTGAGTTCTAAAGCGTAACAATGGGATTTATATACCTCACTTAAGAAATCCAGCCATCTGATTGGTCGAATTGCATTCATAAACTTCAACTGTTCCTGTAAAATTCTCGGTAACCATGCATAAAACATTTCACTATTTTTAATAACCATGGTTACTCCATGGTTACCCCATAGGTTTACATGTTAAAAAATGGTTTGAGCGATGGAGAATACCGTATGTGTGCGAAGGATTGGTCGGTAATTTCAATACAATTGAATCTCGATCGATCTTACCGACAATTTTATCTTGCATTGTTGACAATAAGACGAAAATAAACTCTCAAAAACAAAAAAACAACATCTGCCGATAGATCTTGATCTAAGTTCGTGCCAATATGCATTGCAAAAGTAAAAGAAGGGCCCGTTTCATGGAGCTTTTGCGAGGCCCTCACGCAGAGCCGTTTTCAATCCATTTTAATGTATGGCTGTGTGACCAAAGTTCGCGCGTGACCAAAGTTCGCTTTCTCAAAAAATCGGTAAGATTTCGAAAATCTGATATCACCAATGGAAAGAGGATCATAAAATTACCCAGAAACGAAATTTTCTTTGGAATTGGGTGCGAAATTGTGAAAATATTGACAAAAGATCGGCACATTTTGCAGTTATTTGCGTCCGTTCCGAAAAATTACCAACTTACCGATAAGGGTCTGGAAATCTTCATTTTGAGAGCAGATATCCTCAAAATTGTAAGTAATAAGTGGTACCGTCTGGTTGTATGATATTTTGCCTTGCAAATTATCAAATTACCTTATTTTTGATGGATCGTATTTTTGTATAAATCAGCTGTTAACCCCCGTGCGTGAACTTAGGTCTCGTTGTTTTTATGACTTTTTTAGATGCAGCGCTCATGCACGATCGGACATCGAATTTTTAGATCGCGATATCTCCGAAATCCTTCGACGATAAATGTTGTAGTTGAACCAATTGGTAGTAAAATACTTTGCCGTCCATTTGGTAGTAATTAAAATAAATAAATTTGTGTAGAATATGAGAAAACATGGATCGAATATCACATTTTCTAATTTGTTCTAAAATCTGCGCGAACTTTGGTCACCCCTTCATATATATTGGAGAAAACTGCCAAGCATGTTAACGACGCGCAATAGCCTAGTGGTCTAAGCGTTGGTTTTCGATACACCTCTTGTTGTACGCAAGAGTTCGAATCCCGTCTTCGACAAAAATGAAAAATATTTTTTTATTTTTATTTTTTAGTCTATTTTTTTTCGGCATATAAAAGTATTAATGACTGCTTTAATATTCGAGAAATAGTTGTTTTATTACGCTCTCGGGAAGGTTACAATTGGGCTATTCCCCTCGGCAAGCCTCGGGGAATAGCACAATTCTAACCTTCCCTTGAGCGTAATAAAACAACTATTTCTCTCAAAGCAGTCATTAATACTATAGTGTAACATTCCACTTGGCTTTGAAGTTCCATGCTCCACACCGCGCTTCCACTGCGGGGACTTTCGGAAGCCAGGCACCAGTTTTACATTTATCACAAAATATTAAATTACCGGCAAAATTTCAGTGTAAATCAAAGACGTTATATGGGGATTATTTGGAAATAGTGCATCAAACACATTTCCAAATTTAGTACTCCGTCCTTCCTATAATTTGTGTGCCAGAGTTGGTAAAAGAAAAATTACATCCTGACAAAAACTCAATAGTTTAGGATAATGCTCTAATTTGTGCATGTTTTAATGTCCCGTTATTTGATCCATGATTTACAATCTTCAATAACATTAAGTTTGCTAATGCGTGTTTTTGCGTGTTTTTGTATTTTTGAAGTTAAAAAGGGATGAAATTACACAAGTTTGTGTTCGCTTGTTCTACTCTTTACACATTCAACAATGGATGAGAAATCATTGAAAGGGACAGCGAACAGTTGCTGTGATACCATTTTCTGATGTAGGAATTCTAAATCCTGAAATTCATGCGCTCTTTTATCTCACCACCTGGTCAGCAGTTGCAGATTAGCGCATAACTTTTCGGCGGCTTGGAGCATGGGGTCAAAGGAGAGCGGCTTGAATCCAGTCCTTCTCTATCACGTCCCTGGTACATGTGAAACTTTACCTTCCACCATTACTCAAACATTCCCCTTCCATGTTTGCCAGTTATCCGACATGAATATGCACTCTGGGGGAATGTTTCTTGGTAAAGACGATCGCATCTACTTAAAATAAAAATCAGTTTAAGGTAATTCTAATAGCCTTTTACGTCACCTATTGAAATGTGCGAAAAATGATAATGACGCCTTCGAACACGATTTCTATTGGATAAACAATAGGGTAATAAAATTGCTCTTGAGCTGATTTATTAAAAATAATTGCGATCGTGTTACTAATACTAGATGCTATAAAACATTAACACATCCCGATTCTGTTTTATTTTTACCTCGTAATGACACCGTTTCAAATTTAGTGTTCTAATTTTTTTCTTTATTTCAATAACACAGGTTCTCTCTTTAAAGGATGTTCATAGCAAGATGAGGCACAACATATTGTTGTCCGTGACACCCCCTGAGGATGATGTAGAATTTACAGGGATTACCATTACGATTACTCAGGCTGGAAAGCTAGGGGTGTCTCGATCCATTGCTTTTATCATCAGACACACAGGTATATCTTCGTTTTGTACACTAAATAACAAATCATCAGTTACTTACGTGATCAATAACTCCCGAGTATGATCAAATAAAGTACTCAAAGAATTTTGAGAATCTATCGAGAATTAATGAACTAAAACTTTAGAGATAATTACATTCGAATGTTATATATTTCAGTAAGCAATGAATACCAAAGATTATCCGAATTATGAAGTCAAATGAGACTTTGGAATGGAATGTATTTTCCTGAAATATTACTTTTTGACAGTTCGTCATGAAATGCGGGTATACGTACTTTCGCATTTTGGTAATGTTCATTTTTACATGAATATTTGTACAAACACTTCTTTCGTAAGTTTAGTGATTACACAAAAGGTTCAGCAAACTGTTTGAAAACTAGAGGCCATCAGGAGAGGAAATATACAATAATAATAAAAATAAACACAAGTCGTTTTCTGTATTTTCTCTTTAATTTGCCCTTGTTTAAATTTTAGATGGACCGGAGTACCAATCTCCTTCTGATCCCCCATCATTTGTGCGGTAAGTTTTTAGAAAAAATTATATGAAAACTTCTACTTTTTAAGAATTGTGGAATAGATCAAAACAATATTTCTGTATTTTTCTTTTATTTCAGGACTAACATAGTAATAAATACAAGTACTTTCCCCATCTCATTATATCTACATTGCAAAGGTGATCAGAAATTTGATAAGGTGACAATTTCTCTATTTCGTCAAAGATATTGAGTTGAGGCAAATATAAGTAGCATTAATATATTGCTTTATATACCTCTCTTTAGAAATCTAGCCATCTGATTGGTCGAAATTGGAGTCGTTATTTTAGCCATGCCCGCCTACCGGTGAATAGTCTTTTAAAAGATGCCCGCATGCCGCTTATCTGTGAATAGTCTTTTTAAAAGATGCCTGCATGCCCCGGTTAACGGGCCGCATAGTTAAATTTTGATGAGATCCCCAATGGTTTACGTGTTAAAAGTTACTTTGTGCGAGCGCGGATACCTTACAGTGCAGTATGTGTGCCATTCCCAAATGATTGTAACATTCAGTCATCTTTCCAACGAAGATTAACAGACAGTACGTGTCTCAGATTTTCTGTGATGTTTTTTACCAATTTTTACTCAAGAAATGGATGAGGTAAGAATTCTTGCTAGATTTTTGTGTGAATTCAGTATATAAAAGATATTTCGACTGCTTTAATATTCGAGGCCTAGCCGTTTCTATATTGGCTCTCGGGGTCGGGGCGCCGCCCGCCCAGGCTCGCCTCGGATTCATGGCAGGATGCAACGTCCCCTTGAGCATATAAAAACAGCTAGGCCTTTCATATCAGTCGATATAACTATAATAAGTCATTAGCGTCGGGTTGTTGTTCATATCTTATTAACCATCATTTTAAAGTAGTTTCAACAAGGAAATTTACCAGAAAACCTTCACCTTGTCTTGCAGGGCAGTGGAAGAAGTCTTGAAAAGTGACCTGCTGGACATTGATGTCCTTACAATAGCCCAAACAATGACAGTGGACCATTTCTATGATTTGGGAGTAGCTCTTGGTTTCACCATACAACAACTGGATGCCATAGAATACAGGACGTTCCATGACAGAGACCAGGCCATCTATGCCATGCTGGTGACATGGAGAGACAGACAACCGTCCGGCCAAGCAGCTAAGAAGACATTTCTCTCACTCATGGAATCTTTAGAGTCACCAGAAGAAGAAATTTCCATCTCAGGTTTGACTTCTAACCAAAGTGTCGGTTAGTCTTTTTAATAAATGTCCATTTTAACATGAAAAAAATTAAAACCTTATTTAACACTGGAAAAAAATCAAGGAGAAAAAAGATTAATTCACTGTTTTTAAAATCGGAACCACATTGAACTCAAACTACTGTAAAACAGTAGGCTCCAACCTTCTGCTAACTTAGGGACGAGTACACACTAATACTTCCAGTTGTTTTTCAAGCAACTTGGATTCATAGAGTTAACTAATCGGAATAACTTTGGATAATAAATATGTTTTCATGGCATATTGGCACCCTTTCAACTAGTTTTTCAGTGTTGTGCGTTGGTAGAAGTTAGGATTGAGGATAGAATTAAGATTAAGTTTCAGTAAACCAATTTCGAGCCGTTAATGGCGCATGACAGTCAAGAAACAACTTAGAGCTCTAGATAACTAGTGCTTTGGACCAAGGGCTGAAATGAAGTGAAAAATAAGTGTTGGAGTTACATCAGGATATTGCACTTCATAATACATGTCCTTCCTCTACAGCAGAATAAGAGACAAAATAGGGGTCGGTGTACTCAGAATAATACTTATCTAGTATCTACACATCAAGTGAGGGATGGTGACAGGAGCATTATTTGGTTTGGCCTATTAAAACGAGGCTAACAACTAGCTTGATTTCAATTCTCTTAAAAAAAAAAATTGTGTATTCTTATTCTATTTTGTTTATATCTTTATGTTCCACATCGGGTTGATACAGATACACCAGACATTGAGCCTACTGGGTAAGATTCTAATTTATTCACGTCTTAACTAGGGTACTGATAGAATAGATATAGAATTTCGTTCAGTGCTATTTATTAATATTCAGGTCAAGTTTATTGATATTTATTTCCACCGAATGACAAGAAATCGGCTCCAGTATGAGCAATACAAGACAGTGCGTGTGAGGCATAGGTTTAAATGCAAATCCCTCATACAGGCGAAAATCAATCAACGAGAACATAAATGTATATACAAATGCCTGATTTTTTTTTTAAATGAAGAAAGTGGAAGTCAATAGGAAGACAAGAAGGGGAGGTGACGCAAACGAGGAGACAGAGAGAGAAAAAGAAATAAATATACAAACACGCACGCACGAAAAACATTTTCGCCGGGACGTTCGCCAACATACTAGTACCTTGAAACACGTGTACAAAATATGTTCAGGTGATTAGATAGGACATTTTAAGTTTAACGAGAAAGCAAGAAAAAGGTATTTATCTGTTTATATTCATTTTCTGATGATACAGAGAAATACCTGACAGGACACTGCTTACGGTCGCCCGTCAGATCAAACCAAAGAAGTTCTACGAGATTGGCGAGAAGCTGGGATTCAACAAGTCAGAATTACAACACATCGAACATCGGACACTATACAACAGCAAAGACGCTAACATTCAAATGCTCTCAAGTTGGAAAGCAGCACAAACTTCAGGGCCTAAAGCAAAGCAGACATTGAAGCTGGTTTGGGAATCTGTGCAGGACGCATCGAAAGCAGAGAAAAGCAAGGGTATTATAACTCATGCAATTGTATTGTTCTACTGCTCTCAAGTACAACATAATAAGGAATCATTCAAGTCTATCATTATCTATTGGAATAGATATAACTTGATCTAATTGTATTGCCTTATTAATATTCGTCACAATATTCTGTCGAATCGCTTTCATGTATTGCATTATATTGAGCGTATCCATTAAACACTGAACTTTTCGCTGTTGTCTACAACAAACAATATTCAAGAATTAAGGAACTTGGCCATTATTCTCTTGGTCTCTTTGCTTTATGAGTATATATAAGCCCGATGAGTGAGTGATTGAACCGAAACACGGATATTAAATATGCTGTTAGCAAAGGACAGTACCATTCCATGGTCATAATGGCATACCACTTTATATCTTGTATACGGAGAAGAGGAACACGAAGAAGAAGAAGGGAAAGAAGAAGAAGAGGACGAAGAAGAAGAAGTGGCTGTTCAAGAACTGGAAGTGAATTCTACTTCACCACCTCAGCAAAGAAAAGAGCAGAGCGAGCCTGTAGAACATGAAGATATGGAGATCATCGAACATTCAGATTCGGGTATGTCATTTTAGTTATAAGGATGGCCTTTTACAGTACAATGGCTGTAATTATGTTGTGTCAAGATTGTAGTTCATATGATAAATTAAGTTCATATATCTATCTATATATATATATATATAAAGAAAGAGTCGAACTTGTATTTCTACACTACCCAAGGAAAACATAAACAAGTCCACTATAGACAGGTGGACTTTCTAGACACACATTACACATATGTCTCTCTCGACATGGAGACATTAAGGACTTTTAGATTTGCGCGTCGACATAGTGGACTGCTACGTGTGACGTCCTTTTAAGGCACTGTGATGTCCTTTTAAGGCACTGCCAGTGCCATAAAAGGACGTCACACGTAGCAGTACACTATGTCGACATGCGAATATGCAAAGCTACTTTTGACAAGTGGCCTTTATAGAGAGGTGGTCATTGAGACAGGTTGGACTGTATATATATATATATATATATATATATATAAAACCTATTCTTTTTGATAAATAATAGATGGAGATAAAAGCGTTGAAGACATCGACCTACGTGGAGGTTCACCGAGTATGAGCGAGCAGTGTAGCGTTGCTCTTCCGGTGAAGAGTTTGTCTTCGGCATGGCAACTGGGGAAAGCCCTTCGTCTGGATGATTACGTCATTGTTGGTTTCGTTGCACCTTCCGATTCTGCAGCAATGAACAGACTAGCACGGCAACTCCTCAACAAGTGGTACAGACGTTTAGGTAGCCAAGACAAAAATGTACTGATGACAAAGCTTCTTCAAGATTACAACATCCAGGAGTTCAATGCAGGTTTGATACAATCATAGAAAATGTTAAGCCCTACTACGGTAAAGTCTTTTCCCAATCACGTTAACTTATGGTAGAAATCACGTGGGATGGTATGTTTTTTTTTTTGACAGTGCGTAAGTTTTAAAAAGAGGTGAATAGGATGATGGAAATGTTTTTTAGTCCAAAGAAACGACAAGGACAATCATAGCAATTGATGAAAAATTAGACCAACTTACAATTTTTTTTTTTCTTCTCCAGGTCTTGATGCAATCTCCAAAATAATTTGCACAACTCCAGATCTACTCGACCTCTCCCAACGCCTTCACCTAACAGCTCCCGAAATCCTGCAGGTAATGTCCACATCTGTGTCCTTTCCACTAACCTTGATACGACACATCGTTATACAGATGCTTCAAGAATGGGTACGACATGGAGGAACAAGACAGAGGCTTCTCGAAATTGCTCAAGCTTTTCATTTCAACGATGTAGCAGACAAAATAGCAACAGGTAATTATAGTTAACATAACTTCGTTGAAAGTCTCATTATAAAGAAAACCCTGTGAATAAAATATCTGGCATGTCCTGTCATAGCTCGACCACCTTCATAATTATCAAGGAATGCTGTATCTTACTGCAAGTCTTTTTCAAACCTTTTTTTAAAATGAATTATAAAACTCGAACGTCATTCTGATAACGATAACCTTTGTATAATCCCGACATGTCTTATATCTGTTAATTGTGTCTTTGTATCATCCGTTTGTAGCGATGGAACACCACCAAGGTTTCAAGGACCCTTTCATTCATGGCATTATTGATCACAACGGTGGAGAGCTGAAGCTAGATGAACTGGACATCAGAGTATCCATCCCTGCAGGGGCAATCCCTAAAGGGATGAGGTCTGTGGTCACTCTTCGTGTACCTAGTCGTTGCCCAACTAAGATTCCCCTTAAGGACGGAGATTTTCTGATTACTCCAGTCATTGAATGCTCCTTCACTCAAGAACTTCTCAAACCTGCGACTGTAGCTCTTCCACACTGCATCCATCCGGAACAACACCAAGATGACTTACGTGTTAGCCTCTACACCAAGTTAGGACCAGGTAGCCCTATTATTCTTCTTCTCTATTCTTCTTTGTAATTGGTCTCGTTTGTTTTCTGAATATGCAGAAAAAGGGTGTCAATTCTATATTTATGTAAATAATTTTAGTAAATACATCTCCAAAACATTTCTAAAATGATGTTGAATGATATTTGATTAAATTTATTCAAATTAATTTAAATTTGGGGCTGGCATGTGTGTGTTGTACATGAATATATTTTGTGAGACGTTCATACAATTTACGTACTATTATTTTGTTTTACTTCTTTTCACTCTTCTTGCATATTCCAAGGTACATTTGGTTGCAGGAGCTTACTTCCAAATACATCAAGAGATGTCCATGTCTCAGAAGACATGGTTGGTTTCCCTACGCGTCATCTTCAACTCTGGGCGTTGTCATCAAGCGACGTACATGGAGTACAATTCACCTGTGAAGTATATCAGCCTGTGTTCATGCTTTCTTCACAGAAATCTAGACTGCGTATTTGCATAGCTCATCCCTGCAACAGACATCCTGCCGTATGTATAATATTATTATTTATGGCTTCTTATATCATGTGTGTGTGTGTGTGTGTATTGGGTTTTTACAGACGTGTATCAATCAGATATGATTATTTACGTCTGGGGACCGACCTTTAAACGTCACCATCCGAAAGACGTGACTCAGTTTCGAACCTGCGTCCTCGGCTGAATCAGTTTGTAACTTCCACTGTTAGCTGGATTACAGGCGCACGCCACAACGCCTAGTATCATACAAATAATACATATCAGTGAGGGCGTTAGTAATTTTACTAATGCCCGAATAAAATGATGTGTATTATTTGTTTTATAAGATTATGTTTTATTTGTTTTATAAAATAATGTTTTATAATATGATTTTGATAATGACCGGTCATTACCATCAGATAATGACCGGTAATCATCCAATTACGCGTTAGGCAAAATAAATGTCTGGTCACGTGTACGCTTTCAACCAATAATTTGGTTAGGATCCACGTCATGATCTTATAAATAGCACTCCTACCTGTCACGATGCCGTGTTAATAGTGCTTAGACATTATTACCCTGGTTAGAGGCGAGCCACGAAATGGCTCTGTAGTTTACGATAAATACCCACAATGAGCTCCCATTCCAAATTGAGTATTACAAATATTAAAAAACGTAAAGTTGCGTGAAGACATAACTACAAGAGGAGGTAAAATACATGAAATAAAGCAACTTGTATGACTTTGCCATTCGTTTGTTGAATTGCTCAGGTTTTTAATCTAGGAACACGATTCAGTCAAGTCTTCAATCATGTTTTGTTGTCAGGATATATGCAGAAAACAGGGAAGCTTGTTGGAACCATTCTACCAGGTGGCTACCGTGATCAAGTTCTCTCTGAAATCGAAGGAAGATGAGCTTAAGCTTTGGTGTCTTTCTGACTCAGAAAAGGTCCAGGAAACTGTAAGTTTCGCACTAGAACATATGTTTGCATGAAATGTTATGTTATCCCATTTCCCCAAGTTTTTTTCATAAAATTGATAGTGTTATAGTTATCAATCCCCCCCCCCATAGAGATTTCTTCACAAAAATGATAATCAAGTTAAATTCTATGAACATCGACTAATTACCAGTCTATGATATTGCATTATCCGCAGTCTTGTTTGAAAATGTTTACCAGGTCCCCGTACGTTGTCTCCTGAACGGAGAATGCAACACCTCAAACTTCGAGCTGCTCTCCTCATGTGCTGAGGGAGGGGCGAAGAGTATCTGTCTACGTATTGAGCAGGGCACATCAACACTCGCAGAGCAACAAATACCCACTTCAACAGAAGGTAGGTCAACTCTTGGTTATAAAATAAATGCAAAGGACTTCATTTTGGCCATTACGGTTGAGGGAAGTTCAAATGATATATCAACCTGAAATATCCATACAAGGGGGCAATACAAAATAAATTTAAAAAACCTACTACACCATGTCTACCCCTCGAATGGGACGTTTTATCGAAGTCCCTTGTTGGTGGTAAATCATGGGGAAAAATACTTTAGTTACGCACACAATATTCAGCCAATCGTCAAAGTCATTGTAGGCTTACGTGGGAGATAGGTAAATATTTTATTGAATGAAGTCTATTTCTACCACAAGTGTAAGTTTTGAAGGGTCGTGGTGACACATGTCTCTCTGTTCCCTGTTTTTAAACTTTCTGTCACAATGTTTACACGCAATTCGTTGTTTCTTGTTAATCGTTCAGGATGGATTTTTAGGGAATTTAATCACCTAAATAAGAGAAATAGAAATAGATTTCTTTCCTACCTTCTCTCGTAGAAACACCTGTTGAGTACAGATACTTGGAACATATATTATATCACAAGTAGTAGTTCAAATATTGCACAGCACCCGTAGAAAGAATATGTAAGACCATGTACAAAGTAATGACGCTTCTTCGCGAGTTAAGTAAAGAAGAAGAAACTTATAATCTCTATAAATTAATAAGGCCTCAGAACCGAGTAGAGAAACAAGCGAAGAAATAGGACAAGAATTAAGATGAAGCTGAATTAGCTTTGCTGTAGATCGACTCTCTAGAATACGTGTGCTCTATATGAACAGCTCAGGAGAAGTGATGAAAATAGGTGTGGCAAATAAAGCAAGTGTAATGTGCCTGTACAGTATAAGCTTTACCAGTACATTAGGTGGTTGCACATCCCAACCCATAGGGTATGGAATGTGCTTGCCAGAATAAGTATGTGTGGCACTCTAGTAATGCAACAGGTGTCACTAAAGAAATGAGTGACAATGGAATAAAAGGCTAGACTTCAAGCCACACAATAAAGACAAGACAATAATATTTACAAATGCAAAGTTCTCCTAGGGTCAAGTCACTACAGATTTAACGAAATATACTCCGTCTACGACGATCTCTGATAAAATGTAGAAGCCGGCACTTTTACAAACTAATAGGGGCACTTTTCAAAGTAAAAGGGGCACTTTTTAGGTACTTGAAAAAGTGGGGGAACTGTGCCCCCTTGCCCCCCCCCCCCCCCGGAGGGCCGCCTCTGCCTAAAAAGTTTAGAATGTGAATGTGAAAGACGCGTGAATGATATTAAATCAAAAGTGTGATAATTCACTTACAACATTGTTGCATCTTACACATCCCAATTATTGTTTTCCCTTCTTCATCCAAACAGTCGAGCCAGATTATGGAGTCTCTCACACGTAAGTAAATTAATTGTTTGTGCCAGGGCAGTAAAGATGCAACGTTATCCTTGAATTTAATTATCATACCATGATAATTAGGTCAAGTAATAAATATAACAGATATTATACAGAATGTCTGTCGTTGAATTATCAAACCTGCACGAACAGTTCAAATGTGTATTCTTTTTGCGAGTACTAGTCGTGAAAAATGCAACAATAATATACTCGTGAAGGGTTGTACATAAAATAATGGTGTATAAGAGTTAGGTGTTCATTGACGATGGGATAACATTAATCAAAGTATGATAGGACGTCGCCATCTTCTTCAATGTATTTCAATGTTTTGTCTATTTTCTTCCTTTGCTTAATTGTCGTATGATTCTCACCCCTACAGACGCGGCCGAATAAAGTTCGTATCAGACAACATGCTAAAAATATTGTCTGGTTTAGTATGTTCAATGAAGGATGCACGTGACCTTGGCTACCAGCTTGGCTTCTCCCATTCAGATGTAGAGAAATACCTTGACAGAGCAGACTCCTCGGCCAGTAGCGTTTCAAGTTCAGGATTAAGGGAGATGCTTCGTGACTGGAGACGGCGTGTCCGACCGAGTGAGCAGGTTAATAAACTTCGTCTTGCTTTGGAGAAAGCTGGGTTAAGTTATACAGTAGAGGTCCTATTCCAGGAAAGTTAGTTTGAACGTACAAACGGCATGTTCACGATCAGATGTAATTCCAAGAAGACTAGATAGATTGGAACATGTATTCTAAGTCTGCATGTTTCTCAGGCTGAATCTCGAAGTGGATTTTTCTTCCCTAGCCAATGCTGCTGGGAGTCATGTATTTCAACTTCATACAATATTTAAATCTTTGTAATCATCTTTAATGCTTATAGGGTATTCCAACCTAGTATACTAAACAAAAGAAAAACAGAAACATCAGAAAAGTAGATTAGTGAAATTTTGATGGAAATCGGAGAAAAACACAAGTTATGAATATTTGCCAGTTATAATCACTAAACGTGTATAGGCACTTCAAATTGGCTACAAAAATGCTCTCGAAATTCCCTCATATTTGAAAGGTGACTAAAAAGCTATTAGAAAAAAAATCTACTAAATATTGAAACCAGAATTGTGGGAAATATTTACACTTTCTGCAAAATAGAGTACATTTTATATAATTTCGATTAAATAGAAATCCTCATAATTTACAACTTTTAGATTAACCCTACATTATCAACAGTTCCAGTTATATTATGTAGACAGTTTCGTTTTCAATGCAATGGCATGGCCATTTCTCATGTCTCTTCAAGATGTATCAAACTTGGTTCAGTTGCTGTATTGACTGCAATAATATGTTCTTTGTGACAAGTTTTTGAGAAAAGCCTTTCAGTTCTATCGCCACTATAATTATTTGCGTAGCATAACAACAACATAAATCCTTTTCCTTCCAATATCATTAATCTTGTCCTTTCCCTACGTCTTTTTCCTTTCATTCTTCCCTGAATAATTTCTCTCAGATGCCCAACTAATTTGATTTGTCTCTCTTACCACGTCGTTATCAATTTTTGCCTCTTCCCTACTCTTTGTTAAACTTCATCATTTTTTACTCTATCCACCAAACTTATCTTTGCCATCTTCCTACACAGTGGAATGTCAAAAAGTCTCCAACATTTTGATATCTGCTGTTTTCAGAGTCCATTCCTCTGATCCATAGAGCGGCACAGCCAACACATATGCATATGATAGTAATATCAGAAGATATTTTCTTTATTGTAAGGTTGTATGAAAACTGTTGTAGTTCTATTGCTACAATATTACACATGATACAGTAATAGCAGTATATTTGTCTTTATTGTAAAGTTGTATAAATCCAATGTTACTTATGTTGCTGGAATAATCATGTACATAAAACAATATTTCCAGAACACGTTTTCTTGATGCCATGAACGCTGTTTAAGTTCTATTTCAGTTAGTAATATCAGAAGATATTTTCTTTATTGTAAGGTTGTAAAAATACTATTCAGTTCTGTTGCTGGAATAATCATGTTAATAAGATGCTATTTACAGAACACGTCTTTATTCCATGAATACTGTTTAAGTTCTATTGCTACAATTAATAAATGTAATAACTATGTGGTTCATCATTTATAGGTGGTTTTGGAAACCGTTAAATTTGTTTTGCTAGAATAAGCATGTATAAAGGACAATAAATACAGAACCAATTCTCGTCTTATTGGCAGTATAACTAGCGTTTCATTTGTATTGCTACAATCGTCATGTACATAAGACAATAATTACAGAAGATAATTGTTTTCATTGCAAGGTATTATGAATACTGTTCATTTGTTTTACTACAATTTTGATGTACGCTATAGATAATAACTGAAATGAATATATGCGATATTATAAGGTTGTTTGGAAACGGTTTTAGTTGTATGGCTACATCCATCATGTATATAAGATTGCTTAATAATTCCAGAGGATATTTTTTTCATTCCAAGGTTGTTTGAAAACATTTGCTGTTCTGTCGCTACAATTATCATATACACAGGATAATAATTACTGAAGATATTTTCTTAGACGTATAGACCACCGTCGGGTGTATTTTCGTACTGATCATTGCTACTATAATCATAAACATTATAATAATAACAAAATATAACTTGTTGTTATACGGTTTCAGTACCTTTGCTACAATGATAATGCACATAATTTAATAAATACAGTGAATATGTGGTTCATCAGAAGTTGGTTTTGGAAGCTCTTCAGTTTGTATTGCTAGAATAATCTTGTAAATAAGACGATAATTTCAGACCAAATTGTCTTTACTAAATATGACTAGTGTTTCAATCGTCATACACATCAGACAATAATGACGGAAGATATTATTTTCATGGCAGGGTTTTATGAAGACTGCTCATTTATTTTCATACAATGACCATGTTCACTATATAATATCTGAAATGAATACATGCGATATAAGGCTGAATGAAAACGGTTCTAGTTGTATGGCTTCTACAGTCATGTATATGAGGTAGCTTAATAATTCCAGAGGATATTTTTTTCATTGCAAGGTTGTTTGAAACTTTTGCTATTCTGTTGCTACAATTATCATACACTTAGGATAATAATTACAAGAAGATATTTTCTTGGTTGTATGAATATCGTTTCAGTTCTATTGCTGTAATGATAATGCACGTCAATAAATACATGGCTCACCGTAAGGTGGTTTGAAACTGTTCAATTTGTATTGCGAGAATACTCGTGTAAATAAGACAATAATTACAGACCAAAATGTCTTTACTATGAGGATACGCGACTAGTGTTTCATTTAAATTGCTACAATGTATGTCATGTATATAAGACAATAATTACAGAATACTTTTTCTTCATTGTAAGGTTTTATGAAGACTGTTAATATTTTTGACAACGATGATCATGTTTATTAGGTAATAATTGAAATGACTGTATGTTTATCAAAATGTTGCATGAAAACGGTTTTAGATGTATGACTACAGCAATCATTTCTATAAGCTAGCTTAATAAGCTCAGCGGATATTTTCATTTATTACAAGGTTGTAAAATATTTGTTGCTGTTCTGTTGTACAATAATCATTTGTATATAACACTCGCAGAATCTTTTTCTACTTTGGCAGGATACATGGGGATGTTTTTTTTATTTTACCACAATGATCATGTACATTAGGTTATAGTTGAATTAATATATGCGTTCTTATAAGGTTCTATGAAAACGGTTCTAGTTGTATGGCTACAACAGCCATGTAAATATGGTAGCTTAATAATTTCAGAGGAAATTTTCTCTATTGCATGGTTGTTTGAAAACGTTCTCAGTTATATTGCAGTAATGATCGTTAACATTTAAATTTGCTTTACTATCATGACTATACGGTTTGTATGAACATTTAGTTGCATTACTAACAACGATTGTAAACATAAAACAATAAAAGCAACGGATAATTTTGTTATTGTAAGTTTGCATGAAAACTTTTCCTGTTATATTGCTAGAAATCATATGAATAAGAGTTGTGAGCTTTTTACTTCATTTTATATAGGCGAAGAATATCTTAGGAGAAATGTTACTTTAAGATGGCTGCTCATAAAATGCTATCATAATCAAAATATGACAAAGTAACTTCAGTCTTTGGACTAGGTATTTATGATATTATGTGCTTTCCCACTTTGCTACATGTGTGTGCAGTGTTTTTCAACTGTATGCAGTTTTGAGCAAGATTGCACATCGTTATGATTTGTATGTACGTGTATATCCATTTCCTATAAAAGTTTCTTACAGTTGATATGGTTTTATTCTCCAAAAAGAATCGATACTAGTAAATATTGTATATATTTGTTTATATGTTGTGTTCAACAAACTTTGTTTTATCTATATTCATTTGTATTTGTTTCAAAATGTTGATTACTGCCATGAATGTATTCAATATTTTTAACATTTCTAGCAAGTCTATCATGTCGATTTTGCCATAGTCCTAATAACAAGATGTAAAGCAGTACTAGACCAATAGTATCATCCTCTAAAAATACTTTTAAAAAAAAAGTGATTTACCAACCTGAAAAATAATCATCCCATTATATATATTCCAACGAACTTCTGTATGAATGTGTTTTATGTTAGCATGAATTAAGCTTTTGCAGTATTTCATTGTTTTGTACATCATGTACAGTTTGTATTTTATTGTTTTATCTTGCATACTTTGTTGTTGCAAATAAAACTTAACATCAAACTTCAACTTCAAACATTTTCCAATGACTTCCAGACAGTTTCGTGCTTGCCGAACCAGTGCTTGACTTTATTCTTACGCTGTATCAAGGTTGTTTGTGTTGAATTACGACAATAATCAAGTAAACAAAAAAACAGCCGATTAGATATTATGTATTAAGCCATATAACGGCCGTAAAAGGAGCTTTTCTGGACTGTTTTATCAATGATCATGTACATAACACGATATAAAATGATGTTTGTATGTCTGTGTGGATGTGTCTTTTTTATAAGATTTTCACGATTTCAGTTTATCACTTCACAATAAATCTTTTCTATTACAATCTTTCATTTCCTCGAGGAAATTATGAGGCATATCTTCTTCGATTGATATTATCCCTTGAATTCTTTGTTTAATTTACAAGGTTAATGCAATAATTACGTTATGTTTTTTAATCATTCATTCGTCTACTTCTTTATGAAACGTTTGAGCTGAAACTATAATAATTTGATTATTTTTTCATTGTCATGTCTCTAGAACCTTTTTCTTTCTTTTGTTTTTTGTTCCATTATTCGAACATCTTCTGGACAGTTCCAACGCAGCTTCTTCATAATATTTGTGTATAATATACAATATGAAGTCCTCTTCCCCGGCAGTCAACTGATGCACTCAGAGGACCTCCAGTAAGATTGTGCATTTATAATTGACAGACCAGCCTCATAAACACACACATGCACACACACGCACATACGCACACGCGCGCTCACACACACTCCCTCACTTCCTCTCTATTTCTCAGCTTTCTATTTCTTTCTCTCTCTCTCTTTCTCTCTTTCTCCCTCTCCAACACACACACACACACACGCACACACACACACAACCACACAAACACACACACAACCACAAAAACACACAAACATTCTCTCTATCTCTCTCTCTCCCTCAGACAGACACATGCCATCTCTGGATCCCATCCTCTCTTTCTCGCCGCTATACACTTATCAATATGTCCAAGACTGATAATTCTCTGGAACTCGTTTCTTACAAACTCCTTTTGAATTTTTCCTCCATTCTTTGAATACGCTAAATACTCTTACGAAATCCTATGTTAGATTTAAATAATGAAGAACAATTAACATGACATATACCGTTTTTAACGTTTTTGTTTATTTCTTTCACCAACTGCTTCGCGCTATTTGACATATAGATTTTTTAATCATTCAACATTCATACTGTCAATATAATTATTTGTATTTTGTAATGTAGAAACTTCTGATCAACGAAGAAAGTATTTTCCAAAACATGGAACGCAAATAGTTAATTTAACTACTTCCTAAGAAAACACTGTTTCATATTTTGATATTCAATTCAATTCAATTTAGTATTTATTGTCCATTTCTGGATATTTGATTTTCACTGGTGTAACATATACAGATTAACATTTACTAATGAATTTACAAAAATGTAGACATTAACAGTGAATAAACAAGGTGATTAAGCACAGATTAACAGAGGATCGAATGTTGTTTTATAAACACTAATTCAGAACAATAGTTAACATAGTAAATGAAGCAGAGCAAGAGGAGGTGTCAGGTGATCAAACGAATTAACAGGTGAGGTAAATATAAATATACTGATATACTGAGGAGGTTTGGTATCCAATCTACCCATACATGTATTTTCGTCTTAAACCAATTTGGGAATTATTAATTACATGAAGTATGATATTAAAGTACAACCCTGGGTCTTCGAGACATTCCGTTGTACATAATTATGGATGGGGTTTGCTATGAATGATTGCCGAGTTCTCACTCGTGCAGACCTGGGCACACACAAACGAAAGCCTGACCTATTATAATTGTAATTAGTGTGAAGCGGGTGGGTGGGGTCGTTCATGATTCGTTTGACTTTAGCAACTACTCTTTCTTCATACAGTGTGGATACTGCGTGTAGGCTACTGCCAATTATCCGTTGTGCTACTCTCCTCGTACCGTCTAACGTCTTCTTATCTTTTTGAATTGCATTCCCAAAATAGCATATTATGTTGTATGTATGGTCTTTTCATTGTTTCTTCTGATATTCAAATATCTTGATGTTGAGTTGTTGACCTTGTGACACTTCAGCGCAGCATTGATGGTGACGTCAGAAACACGAGTGACATTCTGCACAAAGTAAACGACAAAGATATTAGTTATGGATTAATGGTTTGATAGTCGTTTTACTTGACTGCTAACATGTGGCTAAGATGTGAATGCTTGTAAGTAGTAAGAGGTTGTAGAAGTAGAAGTAATGTCATTATCATTATCATTATATTGTCAATGGTGTTATCATTATTATAACTATTATTGTCATTATCAGCATAATAATCACCATCATCATTATTATTATTATATATTAAACCTGATATTTGTCAAATATATATTATGCCCACATAATTTCTTAGATAGGATCTGAATTACAATAGAAGTCTAGTACTTTCGTTGGAAGGTAATATTAGTCTTTTAATGACCCTCGCGGGTTTAACTTAATATTCCACCTTCATGAATACTAGCCTCCCACTTCAGTTACATCGCCAAGCAATTTCCATAACATATCCTAAGGGACCGATCGATTTTCGTCCATTCCAAAGCAATGGCAATTTTAGTTTGATAGGTCTGTTGTCGGCCCGCCCCCCCCCCATTCAGGGGTCGGAATGATCGCATGCGTGTTGCCAAAATATCCGGTAAAAGGGTGCTTTTCGTGCGACAAAGTCCGGCCCGAGAATTGTAAAAAAAGGGTTGTATTTGACTTTTCACCCGGAGATTTCTTTAAAAAGGGGGTGTTTTTCCTTTTTTTCTCTCATCTCTTTGGACTCCTGAGAAGTTATTCAGAATTTAGGGGGGTACATTGAGCATATTTTCTGATTTAGGGGGGTCTCCAAGGCAGGAAAAGCCCGCGAAAAGCCTGCGAAAGGGGGGTTCGGAAATGTTGGCAGTCCTCAGATAGGGGGTGCTTTCAAAAAGAGGGTACGAGCATATGCGTACCCTAAATAATACTGAGTGGGGGGGGGGGGGGGGGGGCGGGGTTGTCGGTCTGGGGTTAATATCGGTGTGCATTGGTTATACACTGTAAACAAAAAATTGTTCATTGGTAATTTTTACGTATTTTTTCCATGTAGAATTTACTTGAAAACATTAGTTTTGCCACTTACGCACTAAATTTAAAGGAAACCAAAACCTTCATACTAAGTTACTTTTATTGTAAAGTTTAAGATATTTGAAAAATATCAGTGAAAATTTGAACAAAATCGGGCAAGGAATAAGGAAGTAAGAGCGTTTTGAAATGACTAGTCACTAGAGGGCGGTATTCAATTTGATGACATCATCTGTGAACAACTCTCCATGCCTTTTGTACATCAAATTTCATGTTTTTCCTTCTTTCTTGTGATTGAGATAATGTACTCCCCTGAAAGCAATATATAGAATGCAAAATGATATTCTACTTCACATGTTATGAAGTCGGATCAAGAACACAAATAAATACGAAGAAAACAAAAAAATTGTGAAATTTTATGTACAAAAGGCATGGAGAGTTGTTCACAGATGATGTCATCAAATTGAATACCGCCCTCTAGTGACTGGTCATTTCAAAAGGCTCTAACTTTCTTATTCCTTGCCCGATTTTGTTCAAATTTTCACTGATTTTATTCAAATCTTTTAAACTTTACAATAAAAGTAACTTAGTATGAAGGTTTTGGTTTCCTTTAAGTCTTGCTAACTCAAACTTTCAATTTAGTAGAACATACGTGGAATATTTAAGTAAAATCAAATACATAAAAACTTTAAGTAATTTCAGCTTGTATTCATTTTTAGTAATTTTAACTCAAAATCAGAAATTATACGTATTACTCAAACAATTTATGTTGATTATTCTTATCTTTTTAAAGTAAGGACCGATGCAGTGCGTAATAGAAATATTTACATAATTTATGAATATGATTAAGACCAAATTAAACTCTTTTTTAAATAAAACAATTCTTTTTTTGTGGTTGAATGAAAATTTAAGGACTTTAAAACATTTACTAATTCATTTAATATGGCTAAGCAAAGACAAGACAATTTTTAATTCTTACCCAGTTCAAAACAAATCAAAACTTGATATTTCAGGAAATTGTCAACCAATTTTCCTTTTAAGATGCTACGATCAAGTATATATAAAATTTGGAGCCTTTCAATATGTGTCGAATCGAAGCGTATGTGTTAGTGATTGGTGATTTATCTTAAATAGAAGTAGTGAATGATTAGTGGATGTTACTTGTTAGATTAGATGGGTACCAAATCGTGCAATATGTAATCCTATCATAGCTTTTTTTTTAATTATCTAAAATGATTACAATACTTAAATTATTTACGTTAATGTAACTCGATTTAACTGAGTAAAATTTATTCAGCAAAATAAGTAAATTCTGCTTAAGATGCCGTAGGTAATATTTACTTAATAAAAATAAGGCAATTCTTTTCCTCAATTTTATTGAGTTATTTCGACTATTATTTTTTTACAGTGTATGATTCTAGCACCAGGCCTGGACATCGTTTCACGAAACCGTTATAAGTACAAGTTCACCGACATCCCATCGAAACGCATGTTACATTCAATACATGGGTTTCAATGGCTTGTCCGCGGACTTGTACTTTGGATGGTCTCGTGAAAAGCTGCCCTGATGACTTACAGTCGTCAAAACAGTAGATTGGATTCCACATGCATCTTTTGTCCGTAGACTTGTCTTCCTCCTGGACATCTATTGATATTGAAATAAATTGAAATGAATTGAATTGAATTGAATTGAAGATGGATTTTATTTATTGATTCTTCTGTCATCATAACATGTATTCTTATCATGTCACAACAGAATCATACATTCATACATTTCTTCAACAAAATTAAGTAAGGTATATATTATAAATTTGAATGGTTGCATAGTTTCCTGCGTTAAAGGTAATACAACGTTTTGGTATGGGGTCGTGAATTTGGTTCAAATGAACATATTGGAAGCATATGCGATCCTACTATATTCACTGATCGTTGTCGCGGTCGAAATCGACTTTAAAGTTATGAAATTGTAAATAATAAACATTTTATGTTGTATAGCTCCCTCTCAAGGTCAAGATATTAATAAAGCTATAAAACAATGTTTCTTGACTAAAATCGACCGATTAGCTATTCCCGTTCGGAAATTATATACCACAACTACATAATCTGAGATTTTCATGGTCGCAGCTACCATTGTTCGGCCGTAGGAGCTATTTGAAATTCATCAAAATTTACCGGGAGCACCGGTAAATCTTTATATTCAAATTTTCTCGAAAGCAGAAGTGTTTTAGGGGCTAAAATTTCTAGTGCGTTTAATACATCCACAGGGGCATCCAAATATATCAAAATTGTAAAGAATCATTATCCACCCATTTTTCAAAATTTCCCAAAACTTTGTAATACCTTTAATAATAATAATACAAATTATGAGGCGCTTAATACGGTCGTTTCGAAATGTAACATTGTCTGCCTACAAATTACCAACCAATAAATCAAGCATATATCAGTAAAAATGAGATCAAACATAAGATCAAACATACAAGGAATATGATGGTATACACCTTCTTTGACCGCCTCACAACTGAGCCCGTGCTGTAGAATATCATTCATGAATTAAAAAGGTGCGTTTTCAGTAAGGTCAAGGGAATGAATATTATGAATATGCGCTGGTAATTTGTTCCAAAGAATAGTAGGGGCAATTACTGAAAAAGCTCGATCGCCATATCTTGAAACAGTACGAGGTCTATCCAAGGGTAAACTGCAAGGTTGATGATGATCAAAGAGGTCCTAAAGATATCGAACAACGTAAGAAAATCAAATCTAAAGGATATTAAGGGGCATTAACAATGGGGAATTTTGTATGCCAAAAAAGAACTTTGAATGTTATACATGTACGATGGTGTATGGGAAGCCAATGAAGAAAACACAATATTGGGGTTATGTGCTCAAATTTTCTGGAGAGAGTAACAAGCCTTGCAGCAGTATTTTAAATTCTTTGAAGTGCAAGTAGATATGAATGAAGAAGGCCAGAACAAAAATTGAATTACAATAATCAAGATACAAAGGCATGGGTTAATTTTGCAGTTGTGAGTCGGTCAAGAAATTTCCGAATTTTCCCAATTTCGCGTTCTGATTGGTTTAAACTATACTTCCCATTCGATAGCTGTATGGTTGTACAGTTGTACAGAATGATGGCATGTAAGGCCAGTCATAGGTGAAACGAGGGACTGCATAATTACTGATCCTAGTAATATGATTGGCCCTTACCTGGATCGCCATGAGATTCAGCACTGCGCGACAAACGACTGGCACTGACGGCAGTAGTTTGGTAGACACTGGAGGCCAGTACCATGACAAGAAAGATGGCGGATAGAATACTCGTCTTCATCTTGTTTCAAGACTTCACGGACTAATCGCAGTAAGACTGAGAGTAAAGATTCAAATCTGGACTTGTTTAAACTGTTGCTGTCCGCCGATGTATAAAATTCTGTTTTGATGTGTCTATTTATAAGATTTTCACGATATCAGTTTATTACTTCACAATTAATCCTTTTTTATTACAATCTTTCATTTCCTCGAGAAAATTATGAGGTTGGACGTTGGTCGTTAATATTTTTCCCTTTTTTCATATTTTGATTTAAAAGATTTTTAATTTTGGCGGTGAGCCGTAGATTATCAATTGATGACAAACCATTTGGTCAAATATTTTTGCGGCTTTTTTAATCTTATAGCTGCCCACCACGTAATGATTATGATCCTGAATTATACCGAAACAACATATGGTCATCTGCAATAAAACAATTTGTTTTAAATGAATACTTTGATATTCCTTAACGCTGTCAACGATTATATTGTGAAATGATAATTGAAATAGTGAAAGTCAGTTCAATGTTACTTTCTTGGATATTGATGTGTACTTTTAAGGACACCTCACCCAAAGAAATAACTTTATTTATTCCGAGAGATCTATTGTATTCTTGCTCATTAATCTACAAGATTCCCCATCAAAGTGTATGAGAGAGGTATAAAGCAAGAATAATGTATTCAGCATAGGCATCGCCATTTTCTTGATAACGTGTTGACCGTACCTACTATGCCAAGTCGTTTATCAAGTAAATTTATTAACATTTATGGATGCCTCTTTCCTAGATGTGTATGGTGATATATCTTTTGTTTACCTGTTATTATCCTTTGTACTACGATTGTCAAAACGCATTGTGTTGAAGGTTTCGAATAAATGAAATAGATTTGTATTTTAGTATTTTAAATAATTTGGTTATAAATGTTCCTGTTTTACATATTTTTCATCAAATATTATTGTTACCTTCTAAGCTTTGATTTTCTCCTCGTTTAAAGATAAAGTTGTGTACTGCAAGGTTCTGGAATCATCAAAATGATAAGAAATTTGGCCCAGTCTGTACACAGTAAGATGTATATGGGACTACACGAACATGTGACATAAAAGCCCGTCCCGATTTGTATGTTGTTACATGCCAGTTTTAGAATAGTAAGGCATTTAGAGAGCCATGCTTTTCAGAGAACATGTTTTATCTGTTGTTCTTCCACTCTTGCAAAATAACAATGCTAACGCTCACAAATTATTTTTCACCTCTTCCCAGAACTCAACGTTCTCTTTAAAGGAAACGGCTTTGTAATTAAATTAAAAAGTCTTTCCAACTAAAACTTGATGCATGATGCATGTATAAATTCGCTTGGTACGTCACATTATCAAGAAAATGGTTGCACCCATGTCAAGCTAAAAGACATTGCATCATGCCAAGAATATCTCTATTTATATATCTCTAGAACACTTTCGTAAGAAAAATTGTACATCAAAGGGTACCAACACTCATTCTTAAGGGTGAGGTTCCTTTAATTTGTTGAAAATATTTTGTATTCTGCTTTAACTTCTACATTATGATTGTATATTAAGTATATTGCTTTGTATATATTGTTTTTATCCAGGACCTTAAGAACACCAGTTTTTTAAACTAAAGAGGCAACCCTGTTTAAATAAATAGATAAATACAAAAATAAATATCGTTTTTATTTGGTTTGGTTTGGTTTAATCATGGTTTAATTCTCCTGAATACTAATAAAGCATGCGGATGGTTGGCACTAGATAAATTACCGACATCCCTATCATCAGACTAAGTCCTCTCCAACGAGGATTAAACCCTGACCTAATTGGTTTCTGGCCTGGGTCCTTCCAGTTATGATACCATTGCTCTACCACTGAGCTATCTATCCTCCCCTCAACAGCCCCCCCCCTTTTTTTTGGGGGGGGGGGGGGGGGCAAGATCCGGGAAACGCAACATTCAAGGGAACATAGTGACCATAGACGTGTTGATAGCGACTACACGGGGAAGATCAAACTTTGGATTCTGCGGACGCACTTTGACGGGTCACATTTCATTTTGTGAAGGAGCACAGTGACAGAGCAAGAAACGAAATTGCATTCTTTAGTGTGTATGGCCACAATAGCACATCTTTCTCGGGTCTCTCAATACGGTTAGGCAGATTGAAGTCATTCATTCAGATACTAGTTGGCAATTTCTAAATAGACCATTTCAGAAAAACACAGGTAGAAATAATCCCTTATTATCCACTGGATTTACCCTTGTTTATTCAGTTATTTATTTATTTATCTATTTATTTGACAGTGTGCCAACCTTATGGAATTGATCAACATCCGCATCCACTCAAAGACTCATACGTGAGTTTCTATTATCAGTTGCTTTGCGCCCTCTGCGTTTAGTTTCTTGCGAGATCGGGACATGAAAAGCCGTCATCTGTGTAGATCACAGAAATCAGTTATGTGATGTCGATATACAAATGTTGTACACCATGTATAATAAGCGATCGAATGCGCATGCATGTTGCCCTCTCTGGCGGTGTTGATAGGCCCTGTTTTGCGCCGACTCGTTTCACTCTCGAATTCAACGTTCCAAAATTTGCTACAAGGAGAACAGACGACAATTAAGAAACATCCAAACAATTCCCTTTCGTCTCGTGGGCCATTTAACCCGAAATTTGCCATCTTTTGATAAACAACAACGAACGAACAACGAACAAGAGCACACAATGTGGAATTTTACAAAGGATTATCATCTTACTTTTGTCATATTGGCTTTAATTGCAAGTGGAGTCATTAATGGTATGTATAGTTAAGTGCTTTGTTATGCAATTTCAAATAATGTTTATCTGCAATGATTACTTTGTACTTCAAACATCATGTACTTTAGTTTGATATATAATAATAGTAATTATACTTACTACTTCCACTACTGCTAGTAGTAGTAGTAGTAGTAGAAGTAGTAGTATAAGTAGTTGTTATAGTGGGTTGAGGCAGGCGCGGATCCAGGATTTCTTAGGGGAGGGGGCCCAACTTTTTGTTTGCTCCCGAAAATTGGAAAATCGCGCCGGCCGAAAAGTCGCTCAGTTGGGGGGGGGGGGGGGGGGGGGGGGGTAGTGAGCACAATTTTTTTTTTTTTTTTGCTCCCGAAAATTTGAAAATCGCGCCGACCGAAAAGTCGCTCAGTGGGGGGGGGGGGGGGGGGGGGGGGGTAGTGAGCACATTTTTTTTTTTATTTGGTCCTCGAAAAATTTTCAATTTGCACCCCCCCCCTTGAGCGCCAGGGGGGGGGGGGGGCCCAACCCCCAAAAAAGGTAAAAATCACGTGATTTTACATGATTTTTTTCTCAAGGGGGGGGCCCGGGCCCCCGGGCCCCCCCCCCCCTGGATCCGCCACTGGGTTGAGGTTCGATGTATATAAACACAAAATTGGTTCGGGGTTTGGTTAGGGTTACGGTTAGGGTTGCAACATGGATTAAGGTTAGGTTTTGGGTTAGGATTTGGCTTGCAATATGGTTTTAGGTTATGGTTTAGGCTCAGGCTTAGGGTTGCAATATGGTTTTAGAGTAGGTCGAGGGTAGTGACTCGAGGGTTTGGTTAGGGTTACTAAACGTTTTTTGTTCGGTTTAGGGTTAGAGTTAGGGATTGCAAAATAGTTTTAGGTTAGATCTAGGGTTAGGGTTGGGTTTACAATATAGTTTAAGGAGAGATTTAGGATTAGGGTTGGGGATGAAATATGTTTTTTGCTTAGGTTTAGGATTAGGGTTAAAGTCATGTATATTGTTTGTTCCAGGTTTGAAGTTGGGAGTTCGGTTAGTGCAGGACAGTTGTCGTGAGAACATGTGTCATATAAGCGACTTAATAGCCTGCTTTGTTAAATAATAATATATTTTACCATAAAGCTTTTTAAACTCTACATTGTATGTACAATCAGTTTTTCACTGAGAGAAAAGAAAACGTTGTAATTTAATAGGACAAATGCGTGTGTAACTGGGATTTTACAGACGCGTATCAATCAATTAGCGCTTGGTTATTCACGAAAGTTCGTGTAACCTGAGAATCCAACCCGACGCCAAGAGTCGATGGAACGAAATAAGCCATTAAAAAGTGGGGACATTTAAGGCGGACGCCCTTAATTTATTATTAATACGTCGAAGGGTTGCGGGAAGCCTTTCCTCCCTGAAACTGACAGATACTCGACGAGTGGGGGAGGAGGAGGGAGGGGTATGTTACTATTATATTTGAAATATCATAAAGTCATAGGTCTATAGTTTGGTAGAGGTGTTATGCACTCGTCATAGCGAGGCATTTTATCCAAATTGCCTCTCTCCACCCTCCTTTCAAATGGAGGCAGGTAGCGAATTTTATTGTAGTTTGCTCAGCGTATATTGTACTTGTCTGTAAAATGGCGTCTGACAGAAATAATCCACAGTGAACATGTTAAATGGAGAATGCGCTCATAAAGTTTGCGAGTTAGCCGGAGTCGGATGACCGTAATAATGAAAAATCTGTCATGTCTTAGAGAAGTTAGAGTGCGTCGTAGAGGTTTTTAATAAAGCCATAATATCATTTTGTCATTATTCTTGAAGTTATACCTCTCAAAACCGCTTCATATATTCACTTTTGAATTTTCCAGAAACATAACAAACAATGATTGTATACAAGTCATGATTCATAAGAACTGAAGATGGACATTATAGTAAAAACACTAAATATTCAGCAGAGCCTAATTCCTCGAAATATAGTTGTTGCTGTTAAATTCACTTTGTTGTAGAGTTCCACTTTATTTGGGAATCTACATTAAACTCGTTTTTATTGAATTGAATAGCTGCTGTATTGAATAATAATCGACACACCTTCCTCGTGCACTTCGCTAACCTAGATACATGTACTATGTATGCCATGAAAAACAAAAGATATTTTGTAATTTCAAAGGTATGGGGAAGCATAGTTGATGTTTTTTCTCAATAGATTTGTCCATTATACATAATTTTGAGCATGTTGGAAGTGCAACAACATGAGGAGATTCTCTGAGTTTTTAGCATGTCATTTATGTTTTTGAACGATCATTGATTTTTGTTCGAGGTCTTATAGTGTTGCCTGAAGCGTTATTAAACGCTTCTTAGAATCTACAGAATAATTCATTACTTTAAAATCGGACGTATCGTTATCAAATAATAATTTAATGAAATAATCATTACGAGTGCCTCATGCAATTTATTTCCAACCTTGAATGTACTTTCCCACAAAACGCATTTAATGAATGGACTGCAAGTTTTATGAATCTATATAAGTGTGAGAGAGGGGGGGGGGGGGGGGTTGGCACTTGGCACCGACAAACAGGGAGTTGAATGCTGTAAACAATGTAATGATAATTATTGTCTCATCTAAATAGTTTTACAAAATGGTAATGGAAACGTGGTATATATAGGCGTAGCGTCGGTAAAGCCCGTGAGGGGGAAAGATGTCAAGGGGAAGGGGGAGGGGGGCGTGCATTTGCCTAACTAGATGGCTGACATAGAAATAAAGAAGGCCGCCGATTTCGAAAAGGTATGTTAGAGAGTCATATCATACTCCCTTCAATTTCCTTTCCCGTCTCCCCTCCTCCTCCCCCCCCCCCCTCTCTCTCTCTCTCTCTCTCCTTATCTGTTTGTTTATTTCTATCCGTATTTTGCTATTAGGCCTTTAAAAAAAACATGTTGTATTGCCTTTTAAGTGCCAAAACATGGGTCGGTCGGGTCGTTTTTTTTTAATGTTTTTTTTTACTCCTTCTTTGGGCTGATATTTTTCATTTTTAAGTACATTTTTAATTCATTTTTTTTAAGCCGACCGTAGATTTCGATTTTGTGTGGGTCGGTCGCTAGGGGCAATACAACATCTTTTTTTTAAAGGCCTCATGGCATGACACCATCTTTGTTGCCCAAAAGACTGCTGTAAGACTCTACTGCCATGTTAATCTTTTGTTTGACTATTTAATTTGGGTTTAATAAGGAGAAGCTCGTTATTACTACGCGCAATGCCCGTATGTTGGTTACGAGTAATGTGTTATAATATACCAGCATTCTCTGTTGGTCAAACATGTATTTTACATATACGCCACTGCCCCAAAAAGCACTATTGTCTACCAATATTCCTTTGCAACCAGTAACAGTCAGGTAGAGGTGTCGTGGTATAGTGGTTTACTCAGTTCAATTTCAATCGGAAGGTTGGGGGTTCGAATCCCAGCCTGACATTAATGTCCTTAGGCAAAACATTAACTCATGTTTACCATTCTTCACTCAGATGTAACTCTCGGAACCTGATGTGTTTTATTTCTAGGAACATTAATGAATCTTGCAATAATTGATAACAAAGAATACAAGAAAACGAAGTGCAAGGAAATAATAATAATAATAGTGGGTTCTTGTATAGCGCTCATGTCAGTCAGATTTGACCCTCCTGGCGCTCCCGATTATTACCCTGGCTTTAGCACGGCTGCCATACGGCGCTCTAGCATTTCAAGGAATAAACTCCTACCAGGTTACCCATTCACTTCACCTGGGTGGAGTGTGGAAAGAAATCTAACCAAGGTAAAATAATCGGAGTGCCATATTTCTTTTTCTTCTTCTTCTCCTTCTTCATCTTCACCTTCATCGTTATCTTCTTTTTCTTCTTCCCCTTCTTCTTCTCTGTTTTCTTATCATTATTGTTATTATTAATATTATTATTTGTATTATTATTATTATTAGTAGTAGTAGTAGTAGTAGTAGTAGTAGTAGTAGTAGTAGTAGTACTTTTATCATTATTGTTATTATTATTATTATTATTATAATTATAATTATCATTATATTAAAAAAGTATTGATCTTTGTTCGATTTTAAGGCGTGGCTGGTAGTTTAATACAATCACATGACTAAAAGGCATCAAATCAAAACTCCAGTGTCACGATTTTGAGCTTTAATTTCGATCGTGGGATCAAGGCTTGAACAAAGTAAATTGCCGCTTTTTAAATGATTCTCAAAATGGCAATGACGTTCCTATGTCTACAGTGTGGCTCAATGTTCCAAATGATTATCAGATAGAGAGGCATTCCTAATGAATATTTGATGAGATGTTGTCGATTGGAATAAAGCACCTGCTTGTATTTTAGAATAAAAGAGTGGGTATCCTCCAAATAGGGACTGTCTGTGTATACTGTTGATGGTCATGCTCCCACTTCATTAATAACGGCATTGAGAGAAATTTAGGGTAGTAGCAGGAGTGGTTTATAGGCTTAATAATGACATTTATGGTGGTGACATTAACCGTGATCATGGAGAGAAACACCATAGGGTTTACATAATACATGTATGATGTGTATGAGATGTAAATCTCGGAACCTGATGTGTTTTATTTCCAGGAACATAAATGAATCTTACAATAATTGATAACAAAGAATACAAGAAAACGAAGTACAACGAAAGAAATTTAACCAAGGTCATATTCTTGGAGTGCTATTCTTCTTCTTCATCTTCATCTTCATCTCCTTCTTATTCTTCCTTTTCTTCTTCTTCTTCTTCTTCTTCTTCTTCTTCTTCTTCTTCTTCTTCTTCTTCTCCGTTTTATAATGATCATTATTATCATTATTATTACTATTATTATTATTATTTTTTTATTATTATTGTTATTATTGATAATGTTATTATTATTGTTATCATTCTTCTTCTTATTACACTTATCATTAGTGTTATAGTAGAAAGTGTTTACCATTGCTGGATTTTAAGGCGTGGCTGGTAGTGAAATGCAATGACACGACCAACACTCATCAAATCAAAACTGCATTACGAGCTTTAATGGTCATGGGATCAAGGCTCCAACAAAGTTAATTGCCGCTTTTTTAATGATTCTCAAAATGGCAATGACGTTCCTATGTCTACAGTGTGGCTCAATGTTCCAAATGATTATCAGATAGAGAGGCATTCCTAATGAATATTTGATGAGATGTTGTCGATTGGAATAAAGCACCTGCTTGTATTTTAGAATAAAAAAGTGGGTATCCTCCAAATAGGGACCGTCTGTGTAAACTGTTGATGGTCATGCTCCCACTTCATTAATAACGGCATTGAGAGAAATTTAGGGTATTAGCAGGAGTGGTTTATAGGCTTAATAATGACATTTATGGTGGTGACATTAACCGTGATCATGGAGAGAAACACCATAGGGTTTACATAATACATGTATGATAATGTGCCTACAGCAACTTAAATTAAAAATATTGTTCATGGCGTTTCCAGCACAAGCTTTGCTTTCCAGGGTTTTGCCTCCTTGAAAATATCATATACGCATTGCTATGTTAACCATTATTGTACTGAACATAAGAAGGACCAAAATGGGAAACTCAGTTGAAAATTTCGTTATCAGAGAATTGATTTCCAACGAAATCTCAGAACCCGGATATTTATCATGGATCTGTGATGGTCATAATGTGGAAGAATACAATTTGATCAATCGATTTTTGATGACTGGTCAGTGTCCGACACGCATTTTAAAAATCTATTGTTTGTTTGGGATCTGATGGAATCGACCTATTTACACGTAATAATTATGCAACGTTCAAATATTACGACGGTAGTTCTGTATTTAAAGCCTATTTCTCACTCGTGTATTTGCATAAGGGGCAGGTGTGTGTGTGTGTGTGTGTGTGTGTGTGTGTGTGGGGGGGGGGGGTAATTTACCCCTCCTGACAAATTTTCAACCAAGAGAAATATCATTTAGCGGGTTAGAGAATCCAAATTATGTGAGCTTACTTCCCTGATTACTCTCGGAGTCATCAAAAAAAAATGCTGCAATACAGTAATGTTCAGCATAGTTGTGTGTGTGTGCGTGTGTGCGTGTGTGCGTGTGTGTGTGTGCGTGTGTGCGTGTGTGTTTGTTTAGGGGGAGGGGGTTGGGGCAGCCCTATGACGCAAATCAGGGCCATCAAATCATGGTTACTTTAGCGAATTGTATGCATTACAGTTAGCTCTAGGGGGGGGGGGGGGCGTTTCATGATACCGACTAATATAATTTTCACCGACAATTTAGTCAGCACTGACTACATTTGACCAATCAGAGGCCTGGAAAATAGTCGGTGACAAAAGAATTGTTGGTGAACATGATATTAGTCAGTAAAAAACACCGACTAATTGTTTCATGAAACGCCCCCCAGGTGTTTTGTTTCCCTAAGGCCAATGTCTAGATACGCCAAGTGCTACTTCTCCATTCTACCCTGCACTGCCCTTCATGGAGCTCTACATCAATTATAATGATGATGATAACAACAATAATGATAATAATAATAACAAAAGTGCAAGCGAATAGAAATTTGGTAATTGATTGTCTCCTTGTATAAAGTAAAGCCATGAAGGTATATGCATGAATATTCAACCATGATAAGTGCTATACGTAGAGCCAAAACCGATTTCGAACAAATCCATTAGTATGGTGAATGGAGTATGGAGTCCCGATTCTGTCCGTTTGTATTTATTTTGTATTCTTCAATCATCTAAGGCCTCCTCCTCCCTTGCACGCATCGCGCGACCCCGGAAATACACCTGTCGAAGACGATTGTCTCTAAATTAGCGTTGAGGGTATATCTTGTTTTCTCAGCTGAATGGGCGCGCGACACGCAAACAGTCAGGTGTTCAAATATTACCGTGCCAGGACAGCATCAATATCCTATACTTCTTCATCCTACTTATGAGTGTCCTCGAACGATTCCAGTAAAATGGTATTAATAATAATTGTATTGATGAAGATATTACTAACTAGTGCAACCGAATAGGAAAGTGATAACCAGTTGGCTACTCCACGCAAAATAAAGCTTTGAAGTATCCGAATAGTGAACTTTGGTGATAATGCATGAGGATAAATATTTCATTGACTTTCATCAGGGGTTTTATCTCGAAAAGATAGGTTGGCATCCAGAGTGTCGTCATCTAAAAAGCATTTTGGCTCGAATGAAATTAAAATTGAAATTGCATTTTATATTTTGAGCAGCAATAAATGAATAATGTATGATCTACATTTTATGGCCTGAATGATTATTGCTTTTTCTAAAACAGTGGGGTATGTTAAAAAGCTATGCTTGTTTACAAAATTTAACCCCATGCACTGGGAATGCATTTTGGCGATAACAACCGTCAATTTCTCGACTTTATAATAGTATATGTTAGACCCATTTTATAAAACAAATAATACATGTTTTGGCTCGTGCATTAGTGATATGCACTTCACTTGGTTAAGTCACAATGTGATGGACAATAAACTCGACAAGTCTCGTTCATTATCGTACTGTGACTTAACCTGCGCGCAGTGCATATTCACGAACGCACTCGTAAACATGTATATTACATGCCCCAAAACCAAGTTTTAATAATCTGTGCTTGCGTTTCTGAATAAAGTTATTTGCTAAAACAACGAACATTTGACAAGAAAAGTCAAGAAACAAATAGATGGGATGGGAAAGGTGGAAAAAGAACATGCTATGTTAATGATGATGTTGAACTTGGTGTTATCTGAAGATTCTAATGTCTCCTGATTCTCTCCTTCCATTTTCTTCAGAGACGAACATCGATAAGAAATTGGTTTGACATCGTATAATTGCAGCAGAAGAACTGATTTCTCAGGATGATCAACATCGGAAAACGGGAATGCCTTGAGTTGTCGTTCTAATGTGTAATTATGTGCATGAGGAGAAAGAAAATGTCTTCTACTTCATTTAATGTATGACACTCTCTCTCTCTCTCTCTCTCTCTCTCCCTCTCTCTCTCTCACTCCCCCCTCTCTCTCTCTCTCTCTCATTCTCTCTCTCTCTCTCTCTCTCTCACTCCCCCCTCTCTCTCTCTCTTTCTCTCTCTCCCTGTATCTGTCTGTGTGCTTCCGAACAAGGGTGCAGCACTCTTAGAAATCATGGCCACGATCATTAAAAGGCATCTAAAATGTAAATTATTTCAACCTTTAGAGTGCTTATCTCATCAAAAATTCATACGACTTGTCGAATCGATGATTAGGAAAGTATATTCAATATATAAATGTACGTGTTTTCTGAACGAAATATTGGTTGTCAAGAAAGAAGATTGCATGTTTATTTATCTTTATTTTTTCTAGAGGCTCTTTTACGAGTAGGCCTAATATCTGTGATGGAAATTACAAATCTTTTTTTTTTAGTACGCACTGATGAGAATATCTGTGTGTATGATTTGACCGATTGAATAAATTCTACCGTTTTAAACTTCGTAGTGGATTACAAAGAAAGGCCTCGGACTACTGAATTCTGCCTGATCCCATAACCATACCGTTGTTTATTAAGCTTGAATTGAAGTATTTGATGATCAAGCTCCTTTTTTAACATTGTAGGAGGAAGGTTTGCAAATCGTTCCGTTATTCCTTGATACGACGTAATTTCATGAATTTCATAAGTGCATAAATTGATGCTTTATTGAATGATATATTATTGTAGTTTGCATTGATCTGATTTGATTTGATTTTGATTTAGTAAAATTTCGTTTCGATATGAACATGATTAAGCATCTCCAAAGTAAATATAACTTCAATTATGACAGAAAACAGTGTAATACGATTGTTAAATAGACAAAAATATAGATATTGAAGAACTGAAAATAATAAGAGAACATTGGTGAACTAAATGTACACAGTGATCGGAAACATGAGCGAATGCGATGTCGTTATAGGCACGTGTTCAAAATATATAAATATATCCCCCCCCCCCCCTGTTGTTATAATTTCTTAGGCTTCCATTTGAGGATTGGTGTGTTAGTATCCTTTCTTCTTTTTATCTTTGGAAATTGTGGGATGTAATATGTGCTTGAGCAAGGCACTAAAGCTATATTGCTCCTCTCCACTCAAATGGGTACCGGGTTAGATGCGTTAAGGTCCGTGTGATTGGATTAGCATGTGGAATCCCGTAGTTTATTTGTGTGCTCCCCTGGGAGTGGAGAATGTGCACTGTAATGTGCGGAATAGAAATTGAATCCAGTGACCTGCGTAATGATAATACATTGATAAATCATTATCTGTGTTGTTATCATTACCATTATAATTATTATTGTTATCATCATCATCATTATCAGTATTATTATCAGTATTTTTAAAAACTATTATTAACTAATATTTATTTATTCATATGTTTGTTCTTTTCAGTGCACTGCGCTACTAAGAATGAAAGTGCACCCAAGATGCTGTCTGAAACACTTGCGAAGAATTACGGATCGCCCTCCATTAGGCCGGTCAGGAATGAATCAGAAACAGTGGTTGTCTCATTCAGAGTTCTGATCTCACAAGTCATCTTATTCGTGAGTATATGATAAAAGAACTGATGTGACGAGAGAGAGTGATAAGAGCGGGGAGGGAGAGAGAGAAAGCGAGGGAGGGTGAGAGGGGAAGGGAATGAGAGAGAGAGAGAGAGAGAGGGAGAGAGAGAGAGGAGGGGGTAAGGGAGAGAGAGACAGAAACAGAGAGAGGTATATAGAAAAAAGACAGAGCGAGTGGACTTACATATTTAAATGTCAAAATTAAATAAGTATCGCTTGCATGAAATTAATCAAATTAATCAGATATCTATACTCCACGTATAGACCAATTGGTTTCCTGCCTTTCACGCTCGTAATTAATTCTGCCAATAAATAAGAGAGAGAGAGAGAGAGAGAGAAAGAGAGAGAAAGAGAGAGAAATAAAGAGAGAGAGAGGGAGAGGGGGTGAGGGATAGATAGACAGAAACAAAGAGAGATATAGAGAGAAAAAGACAGAGCGAGTGGACTAACATATTTAAATGTAAAAATGAAATAAGTATCGCTTGCATGAAATTAATCAGATATATACTCCACGTAGACCAAGGTTCCTACCTTTCACACTCTGCCGATAAATATTGCATTAAGTGGAACAATATATTTCTACCAGCTGCATTAAATCAATATGATGTATTTGTATTTGCAATTCACTGCATTGCGTATATTGTGCACAATTTATGAAGTTGGGCATGATTCAATTTATTCAGCAAATATTTTCGTCGGATATTTGGACAATAAATTGCAAACAATTTTGAAAATAAACATGTTGGTACTTGGTAGTCATGGTAACGCATGTTTGTCCAGGCTACATCACGTGTTTTTGTTATGATGAATTGCATGAAGTCGAAGCTGAAAAAGTGCTCTCGCGAAAAAGCGCAATGGAACAGTTTTATCATTTACACGTCTCTATCATTACAATGTACATTTTATCATCCGCATCATTTGAAATTGAATGTGGGTAAAAACCTACCAGAGAGCAAAACAATGATGCATCTGTCTTGTGACGCCTCGTATCCAGTGAGAATGAGTGTAAAATAACCGTTGCGATGGACTAATGGGGTGCAATTTTGGGTGACACTCTTTAGCGCTCGGTGGCATAAAATAAATAATTCATGTAAGCGTAAAGGAAATAATTTATGTATGCGTTGAGTGCTGATACGTGAGGCCGATTGGCGTAATATCCACGGATTGTTACACACTACCCATTGCACACAAGGGGTCACTTTGATTGCGTCATTAAATGCGCTAATCAAACCTATGACAAGTCATAAACGATGTCAGGTACCATTAAGTCAAAGCAATGTCGGCCCTGCTGATCTTGCACTCTTAAAAAAATGGACGATTTCACCGAGTCAAAGACTGCGCCACTCGCTGATTCAAGCTGACGTCGGGTAATTGACGCCTGTCAACGTAAATAAAGAAAGGTATATACTTAATAATCATGCCAAGAAATGAAGTTTTAGGGTGATCTTGGTATCTCTTAAGTTTATGCTGACTTAGAATAAATTCTGACAAGATTACTGGAATCAGTTCAAATGAAGAAAGTTTCATTGCGTAGTCTGAAAGTGTATTGACACAGCGAACTAGAATTAAGATTTCAAATCTTGTCCTAAAATAATCCTGAAATAATTCTTTGTTTTTAGGATGAACGAAAACAGCATGTGCAGCTAAGCGGATGGAGAAGGCAGGTGAGTAACGGATGTCGGATTCACATTTGTCCCCCCCCCCCAGTTTACAAAAAAATAAATCCGCCCCTTTTATCAAGTCACTGATCTTGATGCTACCATGTCAGATACTACCACTTCAAACCCGTTAAAGCCCTTCTAACGTGTTGGGAGCCCCCAAAATTGATGGCAAAATTCCACTTAGATCATATCATAATGTGAAAGTGGATGTCATTTAAGACACATTTCTGCAAGAATTATTTTAAAAAATGTGTTTGAAGTCGAATATTGTTGAAAGAATACACAATTTAGGTTTTCTGCGTATACAGCAGAAAACTCCAATTATGTATTCTTTTATCAATATTTGTCTTAAATCTTTTTTTTTTTTTTTTTGTTGGGGGGGGGGGGGTTTTGTTTGGGGGGATCTTTGCAGAAGAGTGATACAATTTAAGTGACATTTTGCCATCAATTATTTGGCGAATTTTGGGCTCCCAACACTTTAGAGGGGCCTGAGTATATTATCAAGTCCTCATGCAATTTTGTGTGTGAGAAAACAGACATTCTGATTGGTTGATTATGTAGTAACTATAGGAACAGTGGTGTATTACACTTAGAATCGTCAGAGTTATAAAAAAAAATCGATTAAACCTTTCTGAAATTCACAAACATTGCATCCAGTTACTAAGTAAATTTGATTACACAGAGCATGATTTTTTTTCTCCAAACGATTTGAAAATGATGTATTAAGTTTAATATTGGGAACAGAGTATATAACGAAACATTCTGAAGATGCATTCAAACTCATTGCATGATCCGGACAGACTAAGAAAGATGAAGCAAATATATGTTTGTTAATAAATGGAAATTGGCTAAGAGGAAGAATTATGATGATGATTATGATAATTGTTTTAATTGTTCGTTATAGGACTGGCGAGATGAGTTTCTACAATGGGACCCCGATGAATATGGCGGATTGAAGACGATCACATACAGTAAGGATGGCATCTGGAAACCAGATATCACCCTCATAGAAAAGTAAGGAGTCAAAATAAATTACTATTAGACTTATACACCAGTCATATCGCCTAACTGGGTGGGAGAAATAAAGACAGAATGAGAGAAAGGGAGAGAGTGAGTGAGTGAGAGAGAGAGAGAGAGATAGAGAGAGATATATATATATAGAGAGAGAGAGAGAAAAGGGGGAGAGAGAGAGAGAGAGAGAGTGAAGGAGGAAAACATGGGGGAACTAATGATAACGACATGCTTTGAGAGGAGTAGAAAATGATAGTAGTGGAAGATAGTCAACCTGATATGCCTGCCATATACAACTGTCAAATGTTCCCTTAACTCTTCGCAGTGTCAACCAGGACTTCATCAATGAATTCAGCGCCGACGTCATCGTCACGTACGACGGCAGTGTTACGTGGTTCACCCCTATCATCCTCACGAGTGCCTGCATGGTCGGGGTTCGATACTTCCCTTTCGATTTCCAGACGTGTCCGATGACCTACATGTCATGGGCTTACGATTCCACCGGCATTTACCTACAGTTACCGACCAACGAAGATCCTAATCAGGTATCCTCATCCTAATCCTAATCTTAATCCAGATCTTAATCTTAATCCTAATCTCAATTATAATCTTTTGTCGCATTATGTTCTAAATCCTTATATCAGATGTTATTCTAGTCTCAATCACACAATTTTTTTCTTAATCCTTATATCAGATGTTGTTCTAGTCTCAATCTCAATTTTATTAATAATCCTAATCCAACCCTACAACCAATTATAAACCTACTTCTTATCTCGATCCAAATTAGTAATCATATTTCAATTATAATCTTGGTCAAAATATCAAGAAAAAATTGTAACCGGGTCGAAGTCCGGCCATACTTTTGAAGCTTCTTGCAAGAGGAGACAAAAATGAGAAAAGACCGTTTGAAATCCTCTTTCTACTCGATCTGAAATGAAAACGTGTTCAGAATATGCTAGAAAACAGACTGCTTTTGGGAAGAAACATTTTTACAGGGGATATTAAGAACCATAATATTACACGCTTAGACAGAATCTTTTCTGGGAGAAAGACGCGACAGATAAATATTTTGTGAAATTACGCGGATATTTGATCACTCCGCTTCTGCAGAGTGCATTTAGTATGTCATTGTTATCCCGTCGATCGTTATCATTAATTAATTTACAAACATATCGACGAGGCTTTTATCGCCTAGCTACCATCATTAGTAGCCTGTATGTGTACACCTGAATAGAGAGATGCAGATGCAGCCCCTAATGCCACCTGCATCGGGCAACGATTCGAACATAACACTTTTTAATCGAAAAATATAAATTTATTAAAGTTAAATAAGCAAATGCGGGTGGATACAGGTTTTTATAGTAAAGGGAGGGGTGGGGGGGGGGGGGGCGGACACAACTCCAAAAAAAAGGAAACACCAACAGAGTGCCTTTTGGTCAGAAATTAAAAATGGGAATACATGCTTTTTCTAAGTGGTTTTGAAAGGGGCACGTATATAGCCCACCCACCCAATGCTCCAGTTGAACCATAGCATCTCGGTGCCCAAATACTGGTAACCTTCGTACAGTTCACAGAGTGAACTTCGACATTTAACACACGGCACATTCATATTGTTAGACGAGGCAGGACATTAATCTACATTTGCCATTCTCAATCCAGGGGAGTGTTCACCAAAGACTATAAGATCGACTTTTAGTTGGAATTAAACATTGCAGACCGTTCATACCACTGTTTGCTCTCACCATGATCTGTAGATAAACAAATTTCCTTCAATAATGAATTATAAAAAAAAAGTAAATTCTGAAAATTTGTGACCATGACTTGTACGTACCTTGAGAGACCAATGCCAGTAAATGGTGAGAGCAAACAGTGCGTGAACGGCCTGCCATAGTTAAGTCCAAATATATTGGACTCCATGAAAGAACAGAGCCATTAGGTTAATGGCTCTGAAATGGACTATCCGACCATTTTATCATTCTATTATTGATATATAAGTATTTGCTTTTTTTATATTGTGTTATTGTTTTTGTATGGTGATTTCCGGAAATAAAAAAAGAAACAAACAAATAGTTAAGTCCAACTTTATTGGACTCCATGAAAGAACAGAGCTGTTAGGTTAATGGCTCTGAAATGGGCTATCTAACCGTTTCATCATTCAATTATTGTTATACAAGTCTTTTATTTTTTATTTTATTGTGTTATTGTTTTTTATGATGATTTTCGGAAAAAAACAAAAAAAACAAAACAAAACAAAACAAAAATAAAATTCCATCTTAGGTTAGTCTTTGTGAAACACCCCTAGGTGTAGTAAGTGATGGGTACTACCTGAAGTCACGGAAAAAATCCATTGTAATGCTTTCAGCACCCCAGGGGGGTGTTTCATAAAGCTGTTCGTAAGTTACGCACGACTTTACGCACGACTGGAACATGGTCTTGGGTGCTAATCAGATTCTCAATCATTTACATGTAGCACAAGAACATATCACCAGTCGTGCGTAAAGTCGTGCGTAGCTTACGAACAGCTTTATGAAACACCCCCCAGGACAACTTTGCTGAAGCAAGGGTAAGAGAGGTATACTATATGTAAACCTATTTTCAAATCCTTCAGTGGAGATACGCGCTCGAATTGTAGCTATCAATCATGTTTAATTTTGTTCATCACAGAACGTATTTCTCCAAAATGGCGTCTGGTCGCTACAAAAGGCGGTTGCTCACCAAAAAAACGAAACTTACGCCTGCTGCGAGACTGCATACTCCCAAATCGTCTACGAGCTAATTCTCAAAAGATCTTACGGGTTCTATGTCCTCAACATCGTTCTTCCTAGTGGCCTCCTCGCCTTTGTCAACTGCCTCGTCTTTCTCCTGCCGCCGGAGTCGGGGGAACGTCTCCAGTTTGCCGTGTCTAACCTCCTGGCCGCCATCTTGTTTCAGCAGCTCATCGGCGGTATTATGCCGCCTCTTGGCGATGAACTGCCTCTTCTTGGTAACGATCATAAACATCTTGAACAATAATGAAGATAAATATCGCAATGATGATATCAGTGGATATGAATATAACTATAATATATAATCTTGCGTTGATCAATACTTCTGATGCCGGGTTGTTGTTTTGTTTCTTTTATATATCGATGTTTTGAATTGTACATGTGATAAGCCCTCATTCATACGAATCACGCGTATTGTTGGCCTATACTGTTAGGTATTTGTATTTGAATGTATCGACTTATCGTTTTCTTAATGCATCAATCGCTAATTCTCATTTTATCTTTGTTTGAATGAAATTACAGAAGCATATTCATAATAGGAGATTATATTGTATTTCTATATTGTATTTTAACTTATTGATTCTATTGTATTGGTACAATATTGTAACTCTCTTTGTTTTCTTCTTCTTTTTAAACAAATCTGTAAAGCTAACACCGTTCTGCCATCCTACTGCAAAGATATGTTATTATAAATCCTTTTTTAAAAATCTGTTTAAAATTATTTTAATACCCAGGTATGTTCTTTGTCTACATGATCCTGACAAACTGTTTCGTTCTTGGTCTGAGTATCTGCATCCTGCGGTTCTACCACCAGCGAGGGGACAAGGCAGTGCCCATGTTCCTCCGTCGGATATGCTTCTTAAAGAGGGGCAATGAGAAATCGACGTTGAAACGCCATGCTAATCTCAAGGTATGGAGTCATCATGGGCAAATCGAGGGTGCCGAAACACCCCCTCCTTAATTGTGGAAAAGAGGGAAACAAAAGAAGAAAAGGAAGTTGAAAAGGAAATAGGGGCACAATTCAGAGGTAATGTCAAGATGGGTCATGATATAATGGTATCGTATTTATAACTGCGGAGAAAATCGAAAATATCAAGCCCTACCCCCCCCCCCCCCTCCATTTCCGACTTTCAGTTAATGAAATGATTAATAAGGAGAAGGTTTTGTAATAAGCACATTATTAAGCATTTAAGGTATGGAATGTCGCGGATTCAGGGTTCTGTGCATTGCCACGGATGGGGGTGCAATATTATTTATCCCAATCTCCCAAATGCAAATTTAAAAAAAATATATGTTTGTAATTGTCATTAACCTGACGTAACAATACTTCATTCCATTTGATTCTCCCCCCCTTCAGAATAGTGTCTTCTCCGTGGAGGAACCACACGCCGACTTCCTGGGCGAGACCAAGATGGATTCCCTACCACCATCGTCATCGCAAAACGCCGAGTCGCTCCGGTTAAGACCCAACACCCAAACTGCCGACGTCAACGACGTCCACTGCGAGTCGGCGACCCGGACATCGCCCTGGGAGAGGAGAACTTCAATCAGTACCCGATTGCTGTTGGAGCGGAACAGAAACGAATGGCAACAGGCCTCGCGTGTCTTAGACAATTATCTATTTCTGTTCATCGTTTTTCTGACGGTCGCCGTCGTCGTTGTCATAGTGATATTATTTTTGACCCGGTGACGAAACGCAGGTTGAACAGTAATTTTAATGCCCACCTTGCTTGCGATGAGGCCACTCCCCTGCCCTTCAAAGTTCAAATATTGTTGTAGTGATTACAAATACAGTCAAACCTGTCTTCTAAGGCCTCCAAAGGGAAACACAAAAATGGCCACTGATAAGTGGCTTTTCGAGACGGGATCTTCAGCAAACATTTCCTTCTAGAGAGAGGCAATTATGGGTGGCCAAAGAGACAGTATTTATATAATATCGGATGCCTTTGAGTGTGATACAAGAATATATCGCTCGAGCTATGACAATATTTGACGAGTTTAATATTTTCTTATAGCGAGAGCAATATATTCTTGTATCACACGAAAACAAAGCCATACAATATTATTATTATTATCTATATTATACTGACTAGCGAAATAACACAATTTGACTAACCTCGGTAAATATGGCTTTGTTTTCGTGTGATATCGATATGATATCGATACAAATAGTTGAAGTTCCCGAATGACTGAGCAATACGAAAAAAATATTGATCAGTCATCCGGGTACTGCGCTACAGATATTGAATACACTGATTTATTGTACCACTTGGAAACCTTATATAGATAATTGTATTTCTATAACTACATTTCATTTTTAATATATGAAATCTTTATAAAATGACTCTGAAATTATAAACGTCTATACTTTGACGAAATGTTACTATACACCTGTTAAAGCTTGATCTCAAATGATATTGATAGAAGCTGACTTAATAGTAAAATTAAAGTAATTCATTATGCATTGATGGTTCGTGAGGACCTGTAACATATATATTTTTTAACTAACGAAAGTTCGGTGAAAATCTCGTGAGACCTTGTGTTACGTATATAGAGAGGGGCTCTAAATACAAGTTCGATTTCCACTCGGCTACTATGCTTTTCTAAAAAAATGACAGAAATTGATACATTTGTAATGTATGTTTATTTTAATTCTTTGAGAATGTATTGCCCTTCTCAAAGGGACTCAATTATTTCATTGACTGATTGAATGAGGTGCAAGTCAGTTAAAAGTTTGTCTACCACTATCTCTGAAGATAAATTAATATTCGTTTTGAAATGAAAGTCTCAACATTTTGATCACAGACGGATTATTTTTTTCTCCAAAAATACAAAAAAAGAATGATAAAAACATAATTATTTAGATTGAAACGTAGTTCTTTCTCGTATGGGTAACCAGTAAAGACATGGATGGCAACATGATGTAATGGGTTCCCTCTCTCTCTCTCTCTTTCTCTCTCTCTCTTGCATGTTCTACAAGTTTCGATCTATTTTCTTTAAAAAATATCTTTCTCAGGTAAGCCAATATGGAGAGCAATGCAAGAATTAATCCTTGAAAACACAGACACTGTGTAATAAAGTGACCTTCACCGAGATGTGTGTACATAATGTAATTCGCTAGAAGAATATGATATATGCGTACGTTCTTTTATTTCAAAAGATTGCAATACAGTCGAACCTGTCTATAGCGACCGCCCAAGGGAAACACAAAAAGTGGTCTTTGGAGACAGGTTCCTTTTAATAGTACATGTTTAAATGGGAAAACCATTTTCAAGGGAAACACAAAATGTGGTCTTTGTAGAATGGTTGTCACTAAAGCAGGTTTGACTGTAGTAACTTGTGTTAATGACGTGCTTTATGGCTGCTGCATTATGTTTTACTGCAAGCTGACACTAAGTCATAGTTTTACATATCGTAAACAATTGAATGATAAGATTTAGAGGTTGAGAATAATATTTGAATGGATTTTTATAGCCGTGCGTATGTGTATATTATATGTCAATATTGTCATGAGAGAATTATTATTATACAGTGTTGTGATCAGGTGCGTACGCAGGATTTTTTCGAGGGGGGGGGGGGGGGGTTAGAATTTGAAAATCACACCGGGGGCTGGGGGGGGG
>JAVYIG010003126.1:0-105000 GCA_035222895.1 Strongylocentrotus droebachiensis | reverse complement strand
GAAATATTCTGCCACCATAATTTTAACCAAGTTTTCCGTTATTAATTTGTTTATATAATTTTGGCCCTTTTACAAGTCTTGTGATTTTCTCTGTGCAAACCCCTGAAACGCCCTTTAACGATTCTCTAAGCCCACCATATCATGAAAATGGAGGAAACCAATCACGATTCAGTGAACATTTAATGTCTATAATTATCTTTCCTCAAAGGCCCACTCGGGAAGAATTACAATAGCATCACAGAGAAAAATTAAACATATACATGCATATGATGTATGTATGTTTATATAAAAGATACACATAGAAAAACATAGATAATTGATGCTTTAATTCCAACCGCCATGCACCTATAATCAAGAGGGTGAAAAATCGTCTTTGATTTTTGTCACGGCTAATCAGTCATTGACTGCATGGAGAGCACAACTTTAATAGTAAAACTGAGCAGTTTCCTGGAGAGCCTCAGAGAAAAATATTTATCCGATTATATTGTGATCATAGGAGACTGATTGATTGAAAGAGAGAGAGAGAGAGAGAGAGAGAGAGAGAGAGAGAGAGAGCTAGAGAGAGAGAGGAACAGAGGACTCGATAATCGAAATTTAACCAATTATTAATTCATGAGCAGTCCATTCTGCGAATTTTAATCAGAAACGCAGAAATTGTATAAATGTGCTAGTGAAAGTCTTTATAAAACTGAAGTGCATTAAGTTATTGGATCTACGCAGAAAAAGCCATACATTTTTGAGAAGGTCGAGTTCCGGTTTAATGAGTGAAAGATAATTTGTGAACTTTCCCATCCTTTACTAAATTCCATTTGAAAGAATGTCAATGGGTGCGATTTCTCAATTAAACGATTGTTCCTGAGTTGCTTTCGTGTATTTAAATATGTCTAGAACTAGTTTAGGGGCTAATTTTTATGCAACCTGTTTGTGCGGTCTCATATATCCATATATTTTTCTAGTAATTCCCGTTGTCATACAAATGGACAAATTTTCGGTATCATTTTATTACTAACTTTATTATTATTGATTATTTGTAAATAATAATCACAATACACTATAATAATTCCTCTTTATTACTAAAGCAAAAATAAAATAATTTTCAGACCCTCTTCTTTTACAGCACATTCTCGGTACACGCTCAGTACTCCAAACGACGTTCATTTAATAATGTAATGATAATAATAATAGAGGGTTCTTGTATAGCACTCAGCCTCATGTCTGTCAGATTTGACACTCATGGGGATGTTTCACAAAGACTAAGATCGACTTTAAGTTGGCCTTAAATATGACAGGCCGTTCATGCCATCATTTGCTCTCACCGTTTACTGGCATGGGTCTCTCAAGGGACGTAAAAATCGTGGCCACAATTTTGTTAAAGTTCATTATTGATGGAAACAAATATTATCTAAAGAACAAAATTGAGAGACCAATAGTGAGAGCAACCAGTGGCATGGATGGACTGCCATAGTTAAGTCCAAGTTAAAGTCGATATTAGTCTTTGTGAAACACCCCCTGGCGCTCCTCCATAATGTGTCACGTGATCGTTTGAAAACCATGGAAGCTAGCTCGATGAGTTAACGAAGCAATGGCCGACGGTGAACCGTTAAGATATTCTCACCACTTATTCCATTATTGGAACAAATTGGAGCACACTTGGGAAGAGCACACATGAAATACAATAAATAGAGGGAAATCTAAGACGGCACACCGAGGAAACATGTTTTCTTTATTGTATATCAGAAGTACTTCAGCGTTCAGAAAATCAATTTGCTCGTAAAAACGCAATCGAAGTGAATGACGATTTAAAGTACCTTCTGTCAATTCAAGTACGATTACAAATGCTTTTAAAACGTGATGTTAGACTTTGAAGTGCTGTTAAAATGAAGCAACGTGTTGTCGAATAACGTTTAATCGATAGAATAAAGAAGAAATACCAATCATGAAGCATGAAAATGAAGAAAACCACCAGGAAGAAAGTTAAAAATGAATACAGAATATCTCGGTGATTACAACAAAATTGCGAATCTCCTTTATAATTTTATCATTAACTATGACATTTCACGCAAATCAGACTATCCCTCATACGGTAGAGGGGGGGGGGGGACATTTACCATCGAATCGAATGGTGAAGGAGGAAAGAGAGATGGAGAGAAGGAGATAAATTTCTACTGCACTCCCCACATGATCCCCGATGTAGCAAATCCTTCATCGGTGTGCCCCCCCTCCCCTCCTAGCTAAATCCCTGCTACGCCACTCCTATAGTCTGTGTTTTCACCTTTATTACCTTAATCAAATCTACCATCTTGGCTACCACCTACTCCAACCTTCAATCACATTACCGTATGTACACTTACAATACATTGAGATACAGGGACAATTATACTCCTGGGGCCCATTTCACAAAACTTGTCATCAGTGACTAATGACAGTTTTTTTTTATAAGCTAGATAAATCCTTGCTTCTGATTGGTTATCAGCAGATTTGCCACTGATTTTCGTAATTTTTTATCGAAAAAAGGCTTTGTGAAACGGGTCCCAGGGAGCTCCTATAATGAACATGACCTACGAGAGTATACTGAACAGTGGATTCACATGAGAGATAAACGAGATGTGGTCACCAACGGGACAGAATGTCTTCAAGTGGCATTGCGAGAGGAAAGGGGGGGGGGGGGGCGAAGTCAAGGGCGGCTGTTTTTTTTTTATTTCATAGAGGGGGTCTAATAAATTTGAAAGCATTGTGATAAGCTTAACAAGTACCGTTATCGAGCAACACAAATTACTGACATGCAAGAAAGGGGGAAAAGGGGTAGCAGATTTGGGGATGTGTTGATTAACACCCCAAAAGTCTATGACAAGCAGAAAAAAAGAGTTCCATTCCCCTGACCTCCCGATCCGCCCCTCAGAGTGACACTCCGATTGAGCCCATTGAAAACCCTTGTGAAGGCGTCATTGCTGTCGCCAAATGTATGCTCTTTCAATCTACCTCCGTGAATTGCGAATATTGGTGACCTTTTGCTCGTTGGAAAATGGGTCCGACTTCCCCATTTAAAATGGTTTAGCAATGCCCCAGATCTGTACTGATGACCTGAAGCAAGTCATCTTGCTCAAAACCATGTGAACCATGCTTACACGACTCCATTACATGCCGTTTGTTGTGAAACGGGTAAATGTTCAATTAATTATGCTACGGAGATAAATCAAGACATGCGACTTTTCATTCTTGTTGTCACGGGCAACACAAAAGTTCTTTTTCATTGAACTACTTGGAACTCGATCGCAAATAGAATTAAAAAAGCACTCGGTTTTATTCTTGTTTACAGCAGAATATTTAATGTTGCCATTTCGCGATGGTGTTCACTGGATTTCTCATTACTCTCCTCTAAAATTGTAAGGCACTTGTTAGCATAAATTTTGAAGAATTTAATTCACCTAAGGAAAAATAATTATGTTTCTGCATTAAAGATTTCCGATGGTTAGTTGGTTCGCGAACAGATTCGGACAAGCTCTACAGCTTGTCAAAGTTGACAGCATTTTGGTAATTGAAATCACTTCAGGTCGCAAAGCTCTAAAACTTGGCTTCTGACGCTCAAACTCGGGACGTCTTAGAGATAGAAGAAGAAGATAGAGAAGGGGGAAGTCAATTTCCAGACGTCTTACGTTGGAAAGAATATCTTTAGGATGGGTTTCATCCAGTCTATAGGATGTAAAATTAAGAGCCTTTACTTGATCTTCTCTTCTTCTCCTTCATATTATGTATCTTATTTCACCTTCGTTATCTCACTTTTCCCATGCCTTTCCATCTCTCTCCTTCTCCCTCTTCTTCTCGCTCCTTTTCTCACCTTCTCCTTTCCTCTCCATCTAATTTGAGAAAGTATTCAGTGATCAATTACTCTCTTGTCAAGACTTAATTAGATTTGTACCACTGAACATTGACACTTAAACGGTCTTGCGTTTGGCATTAGTAGGCCCTTCCGTATTATATAGATACTGTTTACTTACGTTAATTGTGACCATTACAAAAAATAGTGTTGCTTGTGAGTCCTATGTAAGTCAAATATAGACAGGGTCGAATGTTTTAATTTCTGATATAATGACAAACTTTCATAAAAATTAAATTGCACAATTCAAATCAGTCACAGAATACCATTACACTGTCTTTAGTACTTTACCTAGTAAATGTAGATTAACGTCTAGCCAAAGGGCATTTCATATTGCCGTGCGGCCATGCCTGGCCTTGAACCCCAAACTTGCACAGCTTCAGTCAAGTTGTTTAGCCACTCGATTACGACACCTCTACCCTTCCTACATCTGTATTAAGAGACAACCTTTGATAAAAGTGCAATGAGTAATAGCATAAATATCGGGCTGAGATTCGAACCTGCAACCTTCTGATAGAAAGCCAAGAGAACAAACCACTTTTCCTACAGCACAGTCTTCTTCTCACGGTTTCATCCCAATATCAACATTTACATATGCGTATCACCGTTGCTGTCACCAACGTTGACGTATAATTTTGAAAGGGCAGGGATTTTAATCGATAACATGGCATTTCATCCTCGACTTTTCATAATCACCTGTCCCCCTCAGATTAAATGAGGGGGGAAGATATAGCATGTATGGGCCTCTTTTTATACTTTGAACTTGATGAAACTTAAAAGAAATTTTGATCTGACCCTCAATCTTTCGATCAATGATATCCATTTAAAGCTATACTGTATAGTTTCGGTTCAGTGCATGTATGGACTTTTTACAATCTGATAATCATGGATTTTCGAAGCAAAACAATGTAACTTATACTTGTTATTATATTTCAAAATGTAATATCCTATCAGAAAGTAAAGCTCAGAGAGATAAATAGACCTAGGTAGGTAGGTAGGGAGAGAGAGAGAGAGAGAGAGAGAGAGAGAGAGAGTGAGTGTGTGTGTGTGTGTGTGTGTGTGCGTGTGTGTGTGTGTGTGTTTACTTGTTCCCATCGTTCAATTTCCTCAAGATGATTTATACAATCTAGATAAACATACTGTACGTGCTCATTGCAGTGGCGCGCCGTCGTATCATTTTTTCTCTCTCTCTTTCTCTGCCTATCTGTCTCTGTCTCTGTCTCTCTGTCTATCTGTATCTCTGTATCTAATTATATATATATATATATCTTTCTCTCTCTCTCTCTCCCCCTCTCTCTCTGTCTCTCACTCTCGCTCTTTCTCCTTTTTATGCCTTCTTCATTTGATAAGGGGGGGGGGGGGCGTGTGCCCTTTTCATCATCCGGGTAACTACGCCAATGTTCGTCCTTTTCCACCGTGTAATTCTTTGGGTTTGATGAGTGACATAAACTCAGCTGACAAGCTCCTTGCCCTTCTTGCATTTTATTCATTTAAAGAGAAGGTTGAGTTCTGGGAAGAGGTGAACAATAATTTGTGAGCTTTATCATTGTTATTATGCAAGTGTTGAAGAACATCTGATAAAAAATGTTCCCTGAAAAGTATGGCTCTTCAATGCCTTTACATTCTAAATATGGCATGTAACAGCATACAAATCGGGACGGATTTTTATGCCACATTTTCGTGTAGTCCCATATACATATTTCTGTGTACAGTGCTTGTAACTTTACGAAGGCTGGGCCAAATTTCTTATCATTTTGGTGATTCCAGAACCCTGCAGTACACACCAATGCTTATATACTAGATGTTCAACCTTTTCTGATCGATTCCACACCGTTTCTTTCACAATGCAATCGCATGACCAGAACCCAACTTTATCTTTAATTAGACTAAAGGAAATTACGCCCCCGGGGCTAACGAAATATATACAGGTGAAATAAATACCTCTACTGCTGGAGGCTGCATACATGTTGAGACCGGATACTGGACAGCATTTGCTGATGGACACCACTCGAGCACTTTTAGAAAGAGACACTTTCAGCGGCGTAGCCAAGGCAAGACCTGGAGGGGCACATTGCCCAGCCCAGCCCCCCCCCCCAATGACGCTTACACTTTAGCATGAATGCTCTATACATGAGAATTTCAAAGTACAATCTCAATGTATCATATTGAATTTTAATACGCTTCACCACAATTTTAAGTGCTCAGCAGAAGAAAAGGCAGCGACCCACTGCACCCCCAATTTAAAAAAAAGAAGCAGCTTGGCAATCTTAACGTGCGTAACACGAAAAATGAATTCAGGCGATGTGTTTAAAACTGACGCAAATAATGAAACTAATAGAAGGGGCCTTAAAAGGTTAAGTTATAGAACAGTGAACGACCCCCTCCTTTTCTCTCTCTCTCTCTCTCTCTCTCTCTCTCTCTCTCTCTCTCTCTCACTCTCTCTCCCTCTCTCTCTCTCTCCCTCTCTTTCTCCCCTCTCTCTCTCTCCCTCTCTCCCCTCTCTCTCTGTTTCTCTTTGTCATTCTGCCCCCTCTCTCTCCCATCTCTCTCGTTATTTCCGCGGAAAAGTCGATTAACCACTGAATCCCCAACTGAAAAACAACAACCTGGTTATGCCGCTTGGCATTCTTAAAAGAAGGATTTAGGTGAAGCGATCTTATTATTCTGAAAAACATTTGCTCGCTCAAAAATAGTCAACGATCGATGAAAGAAATATTTGTATCCTGAAAATTTGGATCGATTGAAGCGCATGTAATATCCACCGGCATTTCTTTTGGCGGCATTATATGAAATGCAGTTCCCCCTAATCAAATGCATGACTAGAAATTAGAAAGAAAAAGAAAGAGAGAGAGAGAGCGGGAGAGAGAGAGAGAGAGAGAGGGGGGTGGAGAAAGTGAGAGGGGAAGGCAACGTGGAAAAGATGGCATGGTGCCCTTTTATTTTATTTCTAGTTCATTCGTTTAGAACTCCCGTTCCATGGTACCAGTGCCCCTCAAATATTATTACACCACTGGATGACATGACTAACGATCTGGTTTTAGTGTCGAAAATTATTGTCATCCTCGCAGAATTCAGCAGGTAGCTTAGTAAATTGGATAGTATGATTAGAGATACTGGCGATTAAAGTCACAAAGACATTTGTCAAAGTGTAATATAGATGGCATTATGAACAATTTCGTAAAACCAAAGTTTAGCTGACAACCTGCACGGTTGCGGAAGAAGAGGATTATGGACATCGACGACTGTACTGCATCCACACGAGACGTCATTTGATGTACCAATTTATTAGTTCAAAATGATTTATACCATAGTAAAACGAGCTATAAAAAAACGGAAGCCCTGCTTCATGTAAACATGAAACATGTTCTATATAATATTTGTACTTGTACTGCTCTTCTACGCTAATGTTCGTCGACGCCTGTTTATTTCTTTCAAATCTGAAACCTTGCGCTTGGCCGTGACCCCTACGTCACTGAGTTGGGTTACCCCTGTTATGTGCACAGAGGATGTTTTCCAATCTGCCCTGTGTGAATGGCTTTACGTGACATGGTGCTATGGAAATATTGCTCAGCATGTGCAATGTTTACACAGACTTTGGGCTGCCAACCAAACACACGTTTATTGACGTCCAAAGGATGCTTTGTGTACCCAGGGTAGATCTATCCCGTGTATGCATCCACCTGGAGTTACTTTAATGGCGCAATGTAAACGCAAATCGCGTGCAACCGTCATTAATAATTGAAAGGACAGGTGTTGTCCACATTTAGAGTTAATCTCTACATTATAGCCAGTAGCTTATAGCTTGAATGGTAGAAATTAGGGCAATCGACGATAAATAAAAAATGACAAATGTGCGGGTGTATAGAAATCATCGTTATTAATTTCGCACACCGCCATAGAATCATAAACAATAATGATTAAGTAACATGTTGGGAGAATCGGTTAGTGTCATCCGATCCATTCTTTTAGAGGTATAAATCAAACTTCATAAGCTATCATTAATAATCAAAGTGTCGTGAATGACGAAACAAACACGACAAAAATACAAATAAATCTCTCACAGACCGTGTAGATAAACTAACTTACCAAATATATCAATTAGTAGGCGGTTTCCCGGCAAAATTGTTATCATCATGTATTAGTCAAAAAATATTCTTTCACATGTTTGGTGATAAGAGCTTCCATTTCATTTTTTGAAATTGGGGCGTTTCCAATACTGTTCTTTACCTTTAATAATAATGTTTCTTATACGTCTAAACGCAGTAGGCCTATACAAATTATGACACCGGTTTTAGCCGAGGTACTTCATAAGGTGCTTTGGAATTCGGGGGAAAGTATTCCTACCGTAGGCCTACCTACCCTCCCATGCCATAAGTATTGCAACATGATGAAATTCGTTAAATTTGTGGTTAAATTTGTGTAGATGGGAACATTGATAACGCCAAATATCGAGATATTCTGGACGCCCACTTGTTTCCATCCATTGCTAACATCTTTGGCAACGCGCAACACCCGTTCGTCTTCCAGGATGACAACGCACCGGCACACAGGGCAGCCAGGATGGACCAATGGTATGACGAAACTGGCGTCAACAGGGTGCAGTGGCCGGCGCAATCACCAGATGCTAACCCGATAGAGAATCTGTGGGATGACATCAAGAGAGCCAACACCAAAGACCGACCAACCACGAGGGAAGGTTTGGTCCGCTCTATCTTCAGGGCCTGGGGCAGCATCACCCAAGAAAGATTGCAAGGACTCTACGCGACGATGCCAAGAAGGATGCGCGCCATCATTAGAAGGCGAGGATATCCAACAAAATACTAGAGACTCGTGAATCTTACATGAAAAATGACTATTGATATATCAATAAAATGTGCCTGATAGTATGATAAAAAATGATGCACTACATATTCATTAAAACAGCACTCATTTTCATGTAATTATTTGTCTCCTGTGTAATGTGTGTGTCTATGTTGCAATACTTTTGGCACGGGAGGGTATTTATATCACCTGGGTGAAGAGTAACAAACGATGTACATTCTTGACTTGCCAAAGCACATTAGAGCTGCGAGTGGCAGGATTTGAACTGCAAACCATGTAATAAACAGTCCTGAGACGTTTCCATTATACCACGACATCTCTAAAAGAAGTAACATTGCTAGAAGTACAAAATTAGTTAAATTAATAACTCTTTTCACGGATCAACTTTTATTCGTGTTGCTAGAAATGTCCAGCTTTCCAGGAGAGTTTTATAAACAGTTCAACCTCCCTATTTTCAGTTTAAATTGTAAAAAGGTAGTTTGTAGAGCGTTACGATTGTGGTTGGTTTAACAATCGAGAGGAACTCTAATTAGCAATGAAGCATGTCGGGGTATTCCGTTCAAGGTATTTTATTTCTGTGTGGGGCGATGAAAGTTTGATACGAAACCTAATGGAATAGTTTCTAACACCGCCCTCCCAATATCAAGGACGATATTGATTAGTGGAACTTGAAGGACAATTGACATAAGAAAAAGGGCTCTCTCTCTCTCTCTCTCTCCCCCTCTCTCTCTCTCTCTCTCTCACTCTCTCCCTCTATCTCTCTCCCTCTCTCTCTCGCTCTCTCACCTCCCTCTCTCTCTCTCTCTCTCTCCCTCTTTCTCTCTCTCTCTCTCTCTCTCTTTCTTTTACCGTGCATCTCTTGTCTTTTTCTATATCAGTCCTTCTCCCCTCTCGCCCCATCTCTCTCCATGGGGGTTACGTTAAACATCCCAAGACTAAATCTGTAACGACTTTGAACCTATCATGACCACGGTCTCAAAACAGTAATTGATGCTTACATTCTTATGATTGTGTTTCGAGCTTCTAATGGGTTTGTACAATTTTGCACCATATTGACCATGTTGGCTATAATGTTGACATGATCGATCGAACCCTGATGTGAACACACTATTCTTACCCGATTTCATGTTTTCCCTTTAATGTGACAATTTTACTTGTAATCATTTGATCGTGATTCTTAAGTTCTGATAATAAATTTATCTAAAAATATTTGTTGTGACTTTCAGGGTCAATTCGAGATTTTCGACACAGAATCTAACGCCGATGTGAACATACCCGATTTCATGTTTTCCTTTAATGTGGGATTTTCACTTTTAATTATTTGATCGCAATTCTTTAGTTCTGATAATAAATTATGTACAATATTTTGTTGTGACTTTCAGGGTAATTTCGAGATTTACGACACTAAATCTAACGCAGATATGAACATACTAAATTAACAACTGCCAGAAAATGTTTTTTTAAAAACTAGATTTCATCTGACCATCTCATTGTATTTCAATTATACGTTATTGAAACTTTTCAATGTTTATTTGTTGATTACCTAATAAGAGTAGATCTAATGATTATGTGCAAATTCTATATAAGAGTATAAGAGTAGATCTAATGATTATGTGCAAATTCTCGACTATAGTTACCTCATAAAAAGAAATTCAAGGATTTACCAATGTGTTTGTATGGATATAGCTCGAGCTTTAAACGAGATGAGGAAGACAACTTTCAAGCAAGGATTTAATGATGCGTTGGCATGGATACAGATGCCTCTTATTTGATTGAAGAGGGAGGACACCTCCGTCTTTCTCTCTATCTCTCTCTCTCTCTCTCTCTCTCGCTATGTATCTTTCTATCGCTCTTGTCTCACTAATGGAATCGATGAACGTGTTATATTCCCATGGATAATTTGTCATGTTAGCCATCCAATGTGTATTTTTGCTGGTTTTAAAAGCCATATATTGCGTGCCGAACAAATTAGCATTCCTTTAATACGAAATACATGCCATTACCTTTTTGGAATTCAGGATAAACTTTCACCTTAAAGGGATCCGGTAACTTTGTCTTAGATCCTTTAAAAATAATCCTTGATTTAGCTCATGCTGCAATGATAATCATAAACCTTTAGGTCAGTCAGGAACTCCATGACTTTTACGAGCCGATCGCCTGTCTGATTATCAAGATATTAATGATTGGAATTACAAATTTTGAAAACCGTTCGCCGAGCGGTTTTCATAACACTACAATCTATTGGGGAAAACGAGTATGGTAAAACCGGTCACTCAAAGACTTTTACTTTATTGAGGCACTTCCTAATCATTTTGAAGCGCGATTTTCTTTTAGGGCTTCAATATTACACCATATCACAGACACTGGTAACATGTAGGACCGTGTATCTCAGATTTAACATTGTTAAACGATCCCTTTAATACCACGTAGGAGGAATATAGAAGGGTTTGCCATTATGGTTGTATTTATAGCAACACCAAACCAACGAATGAAAAAAGGGTCCATCATGCTAATTACATGAATAAAAACTGCTGGTCTTTAGCGTAGCTTGCGCATATATGCTAAAGGAAAGGCAAATATTTGACAAGGTAATTACACATGTTTGGTCGATATACTATTTTTTCCAGCTTGATTATGCAGAATTCCAGCGCATTTATATTATACTACAGTCGAATAGTGCAGTATGATCGGAACATGATATAGTATGGAGTCAACAATGTTGTTGTTTATTCTGAAACGCCTCCGTTTGTCAGGAAACAGCAAAACTTTAGGGATCCCATTGTCTTTTTCACTTATATTATTTTGATGTTCTTGCCCTATACGATATTTTCCTTAAGGCTTATTTAGATTAGGCACACACGTAAAACCATTGATTTTAATGTTCTAAGTTCTGGTATATTCATACAATTTCAGAAAATTATATTGAAATGTTCAAGTTGGATTTTTATTCGCAACAAAAATTTAGTACAATAACTTGTACAACAAATGAACCGTGTGGAAGGGTAAATATATCATTTATTTATTTTAAAAAATAGATTAAAACAATGAAAGTTAGAAAGAACAGGGAGGTAACAGACACCTCCCTGGAATGACGTAGCATACGAGCTATAAAGTAGGCACTGAATCGAACTTGCAGTCCCATAGTTTTATCTTTGTATTGATGTTTTTCAATGTCTGTTTGTTAGTTTGTTTATCCATAGCCTAGATGGATCCAAACGATCTAATACCGGAAACGATTCAGGATGGCTGTCAGCAACCTCTCCAATAAATTATTTTGTTATGACCAGAACATGACGCCATGCAGGTATATTATGTAACATTTACCCACACCATATTCTCCAGGGCCAATGTTTTATAGGTATAGTGAACGGTGTGGGTAAGGCGCATTGTAATATCTTGTGCACTTTTGTATCTCTTTACTGGCATCCCCCTTATCAGGAAATCAATTTAAGTTGAACGGTGTTTTAACAAAAGGGTACCAGGAAAATGTATTGTGATGGGTAATATCCCATTTCTATACGACGCAGCATTGGTCATGCGCTAGGTTTGGGATTATGTTAAGGGTTGGTGTTAGGGGTAGGTATTCGTTAGGGTTATCCCAGACTTGAAACTCCATGACACCTAATACAGAAACAAGATGATAAGCTTACGTTCCATGCTATGTACTCTTCAAGGTATAATCATATACCAAACAGAGAGGATTGGGAAATGGGGCTTTTTGAGAGGCAAATGATATTGTCGTTGTAGTTAAAAATAAAAATTGTTTATCGTAAATTTGTATCTAGACTTTATGTTTAGTTATAGGTGTAGGTACCTAATTTATTTACAGTAATGTGGTCATAAAATACAGATTTCACCCTTTCCCTTTCATTCAAGAATGGCGCCTAGTTTATTTGACCTTTGAACTGAATATCAATTTATGTAAAACCTTATGTATGTTTGTTCCCATTTTTATTTGTATTATTATATGTGCATGATTTATTGAATAAAGAACAGATTGCTATTTTGTGTGTTTATTATAGGTTTTGGTTGGTAAGTTTTAGTCAGACACCCGTATTAAGCGCCTAATAAATGTTGTGTACAAAGAATGAAACAATTCATTGGTAACAGAAATGCGTCATCGCAATGTAACATTTCTGGTGACAAGCAATCACTCGACTCTGTTCAATCAACTATCTTTTTACGATCACATCTTCTCCCTTTAACGCCCTCTATATACTACCTCGTCGCAATCAAGCTGAATGAATACAGCCACCATTCAATATTCATGTTAACGACCTAAATGCATATCCCACTCAAAGGAATATTTGACCCGTTTGATCCTACCCACCCTCAAATAAAGAGTGGCAGAACCAGGATTCTGCACACAAGGGGCATAATTCCGCGAAAATCTTTCAAGTACCACCCCCACCACGGGGCATATTTTTGGTACGTTTATTAAGGTATACCAGATGGGGTTTGTATAGGGGGCACCATCTCGACAAAATTATTAATGCGTAACTATGGTAACGGCACCTGTATAATTAATTACTGGTGATTATGATAATGCATTTTGAGGTGAATTATACAGTGATGTGGCTTGTTAAATGACTAAAAAGATATATTCATATTTTTTTTAATTGAATTAAAAAAAAGTATGAATACATTGAACACAACAAGTTATAAATAAATAACTCAAAGGTATGAACGTAATTAATTTTGAGTAACACTTTTGAAATGAGGTGCATGACTAAGCCTTCCCATGCACATCGGTCGGCCTTAAATAATTCGTTCCATCGGATCTTGGAGTTTTCGGGGTACACCAACTTTCGCAAATAATCAAGCCCTAGTCAGCCAGCTGTATAGAGATTATCCTTTTGTAAACAAAAATTAGGAGTTTCAAATCAATTATATTTGAAATTTCCTCTTTTAAAGGCAAACTTGGATTTAAACAATTTGAATTATAAAAAACAGTTTACTGAGTGAACTATTTCGCTGAGATGAATATGTTTACATAAATTTGTATTGTAAGTTGACAATTGACTGAAAATAATCGTAAAGTACATATTGTAAAATTCGAGCATTCATGTTATTAAAAAGGAAACAGGCGCATGCACACTTGCATCAAACTTGAATATAAATTTTAAAACATACTTTGTCCTCTTTATAAGTGTTGAAATGCATCTTTTATTATCGAATGCAATATTTTCGGTGATTTGCTAAAACAAACAATTATGCTCTAAAAAAAAATGAGGAAATAACATTTTCATAGACTGACGTTGAAAAATAAAAAATACCAATTAAAACATTCTGAAGAAAATCCCACACTAATAAGATTCAAACAGATTTTATATTAAACGAATACATACATGTATACGCCTTGCACACTCACGAAATTTGTTTTGTAAGGTGGATAAGTATATAGCCCCTTAATAATGTAATGTACATGTATGCCTGAGGTTAATTCTTCTTCCAGGCATACCAGGTAGGTTAATTGAATATTGATATGTTATGGGTTCTTCAGGTGTAGGTATATTCCTCCTGTATGAGAAAAAAATGTTAATCAAAAGAAGGTTAATTTCGTTTCCAGGTGAACTACAATACCCACTGGAGAACATCCCATCATCGGCTCTCTCTCTCTCTCTCTCTCTCTCTCTCTCTCTCTTTCTCCCTCTCTGTCTCTTTCTGTCTCTCTCTCTCTCTCTCTCTCTGACTCTCTTAAACACACACACACACTTGCACCTCCTTAATCTCATTCTTCTTCTGAACTTTCCTTCTCAATCATATACCTCTTACTTTCTATTTCTTCTTCTTCACACCTTTTAAACCTTCCTTTCTCTCGTCAATCTTAAATATTTCCGATTTTCATTAACTTTTCTACCAACAACGATCTACTCTCTCTCACTCTCTCTCTCTCTCTCTCTCTCTTCTTCTTTTTCTTTTCTTCTTCTTCCTATTCTTATTCTTCCTCTTCTTCTTCTTTTCATTTATCATTCTCCTCCTCTTCATCTTCCTCCTCTTCTTCTTTTCATTTATCATTCTCCTCCTCCTCCTCCTCCTCCTCCTCCTCCTTCTTCTTCTTTTCTACCGCTCTACTTCTCCCTCCCTATCTCAATCACCTCACAATCTGTCTTCACTCGATTAATATAAACTTGAAAACGTCAACGTGAAGAACGTTGCTTTAAAACTCTGCCATCAAGAAGCCCTGGGGGTCGCACACGCACTTATTTCATTACTCTCTAAAAATATCGTTTATATTGACCCTTTCTCTCTAGCTCGTTGCCATCCAGCGAGAATGGTCAATGGGTTTCAAATAATCTGGTTTATCCATAAATTGCGCCATCAATTTGTCTGTGTCGGTAATGGGCCTCACTGCAATCAATTACGTGCGTGGTGTTTATAAACAGCGTCATGTAAAAGCTGTCAGAAGAAGAAAAAATAAAAATAAAAAGCTAGAGCACTTCCGAGCATAGTATACTGAAACTGACTTTGAGACCTTAACCAGAATACCTTTAAACCTTTAATGAAAACAACCTTCTTTGGTTTAAGTTGAGGTTAGGCATCATGTTTCTGCTATCATCCTGATTATGTGTCACGTTTTGGTAACATGTTTATAGTAAATAGACTTTTTCTGCCAAATGAGGATATGTTGTTGTAGCGAAAAAGTTATTGTGGCCTATATTTTGATAGTCTCCAACATATAGGCCTACATGCGTTATCCCCACGGGTATCGTTTCATTGTACGTGACAAGAGTGTTACACGATTTCGATTTTAAATTTCAAAGATAACTTTCGATATTAAAAAAAAATCTTTCAAGACCCAAGTCACGAATTCCTATGAAGATGGAGTAATGGGGTAATATGTCACTGTGAATATCTTCGGATTCTTAAAGATGAGCTGATTACAAATTCAATAAAAACTTAGCCAAGAAGTGTTAATGTAACAAAAATAGAAGAAGAGGAAATTGTAACGGAATCGATTTTACTTTCTTCTGCAAACATACAAATCAAATTGCATTTCAACGATACAACATATACAAAATATAACATTTTTGTTAACGTACACAAAATGTAATAATAATAAAAGAAATGTTAACATAAAAACAAAACGTAACTGATAAGACACTATTAAGAATCACTATTAAGAAGAAGAAGAATATATGAGAAAAATATATGTTTTTCAAACGGATTTTCTTGGTATATCCAAAATATTGTACTACTTCACTTATACAATTTGTCGACATAGGCCTATCTAATGGACATCTGGTTGGCTATTATATTTGTTTAACGAACCCCATTAATACGTTTTAATGCTTCCGTTCGTTTCATACCATACGCTGTAAAGAATGAGTAACACAACAGCTGCTTTTAAAGTGATGATTGAGTTATGGTAAAGTGAAATAATAATTTGTAAACTTTCTTATTCTATATCGGGACGAATATTATATAGTAGAAATGTTCTCCTGAAAAAAAAAAATTGTTTTTCAAAAGCCCTTCTTATTTAAATATAACGAGAAAAAGCTGAAAAGTTTGGATTAACTTTTCATGCCAAATATGAGTGTAGTCCCATATAAGCATATCTGTTTGCAATGCATGTGATCTTCTGCAAGATTTGGTAAATGTCTATACCCTTAGATCATTCGAAACCTCAATAGACATACATTCGCATGTCCTACATAGTCAACCTTTCGCAATCGCTTCACGACTGAGTCAATTTATTTTTCGTTTTATCATTCTTAAACCTCGTTGCATACATCAACTCTTTACACTAGATTATAATCAACCTTTTCCAGTTGCTTTCAGTCAGTTCGTTTAACGCTGTAATTGCATAACCAGTACTCGACCGCATCTTCAATGCACATCATACGAAGTATACTTCACCGCACGTGCTGTTGTGCCATAACATTTCGAAATGAATGTTTGTTTTTAATATATGGTCCGACTTTCCATATTAAGTCCATCCCGAGGGCGATCCAACTTGCTTTTATTATTACCTCATATTTAGAATTCCTAAACGACTTCGCAATAACTAGTTGCATGCGTTTCCATTTTAATAGAAAGGTCACACTGTTTTTGTGCACTCTGTTGTGTTGCATTTATTTGAGACCGTTAGCTTTTTGTTTTTGATTTTGTAGTGGTAACATTCGAAAAATTTAAAAGAAAATGCCCGTTTTCAGAATAGACACCAAGATAGATGATGTTTGTCTCTAATAATTACTTCGTACACATCGGCGAATTAAATTGATGATTTCTTTATTCTTGTCTCAAAAAAGGGAAAACGTTTTTTTCCACCAGCAATACTTACTGGTAATTATAGTACAATTCAAGACGGAAAATATACAATAGAAACATACATACAAACAAACAAACAATTGTTTAATAATTGACAGAACGAAAGGGTGTAGATATTGACATTTTAGTACTTTAGATTTTTCTTATCTTTCTTCTCTAACTTCTTTCCTCATAAATCTATTATAAGGGGTCTGCCCCTAGTTTATTACCCAGGACCCCAGACAACTGCTTGTATATTACCCATAGCAATCACCCCTTGAATTAATGACTCATATTGATCTGTCTGCGGGTAATTACGATAATTGCGATATGTTTTTACAGCCAGCAGCCGAAAGCAATATCGGATAGTAACGGAGCAAACCCACTGGTTGCCTTCCTACATGCATGCTGCTATACTTAGTCGTGCCAGTATTCATGTACGGCCATTTAGCAGCTCATTGAAGCAGATAATACCCTACCATATCAATAAAGATAATCAGCATGACTCTATTAATATAAATTACGCAACGAACATCCCACTGACATATAAGTCCACACATGATTTTAAAGCTAGCATGGAGCCGTCTGCAAATCATGCTTACTTGCCGGGCTGTGAATAATTTACCTGACTGCTTAAAGAACGCATGTGTGTGATTGTATGTAAGCAACCAGGGAACCGACGGCTTTAAGTCCTCTCCAAGGGACATGGTAACGGGGATTAATGCGAACCCAAAGGGCACTAGCGCTTCGACTTGGTTTCGAACCCGAGACCATTGCTCTACCACTGAGCCAAAGGAGGTGATTCAAACTACATCCTCCAACATCCCCTGCTCGATCGCCTTGTTCGCTCGCATTTCATCTACATTATAAAACTGCGCCACCCTTGACACCACTGATGCCCTCAACGAAAAGATTCGCAATAAACCACTAATGATACATTTGAATCATTTCTTATCTCAGTCCAATCTCCGTTATGGATAATTATGAAAATAGGAGCGACATATTACTCAAGTGCGTCCAAGCAATTATGTATTATCATGATCATGCTTTTTCATTTTTTCGTTTGCCAACGATCATGACGATGTACCGTTTTGGTAGATTAGATGTACAGCCATGGACTTGTGGAAGGGGGAAAGACAGAGAGAGGGAGGGAAGGAGGGAGGGAGAGAGTGAGAATGTGAGAAATAAATGGACAGAGGAAAGATGTAATGAGGGAGAGGTAGAGAGAGACCTCCCTTCCTCGTTCACAGTCAGGCCTGGCTCAAGGGCGGCATATTCATTTCATGTTCCTTAAAATAACTCGTCCGATTTGGAGTGGTAATTATGAAAGCGATGATGAATGCGTAGACGAGTCACCGCAAGCTCATCGTTTTAATAACACCCGACATCGACCCAAAGAGTATATTATACCCTCACACCTCAGTCACACCGCCAAACCGACTCCAAGCCTATTCCAAACCGACCGAATCCTGGCCATTTGCATTAATGTATTTTTTGTCAGTCTGTTGTGGGTAATACATGGTTGTATGTGGGTCTAGTGTGACTGGGTATGAGATTGGAGAGGCCACTATTGCTTTTGAAAAGTTCAAGTGATGAATACCCGCAAGGAACGGATGTGAAATCGTGACGAACTTGCTATCGGTGCACTCAGAAAATGCTTTTGTCAGAATGATTGCTTTCATGCACTTGAACTTCAAAAGTGTCTAGTGTTATAGATTATACGCTATAATGTTATTCCCGTCCACTCCACAGAAGTTCATATATTTTCAATTTTCACCCTTAGAATTTACCCGAATATCCCTCAGTGTGGGTAAGGGCATTATATGAAAGAGTCGGTAGATAGGAGAGGGGGGGGGGGGAGGGGTGCAGCAGTGACATCCTCTCTTGTGTGCAAATACCTAAAATGAGGACTATTTGTTGGTGGTTGGGATGTGGTGATGGTGGTGGTGGTGGTGGTGGTGACGTGATGGTAGTGATGTTCTTTTTTGTTTTTTTGCTATTGGTGGTGGTGGTGTTTTTATTGTTGGTAGCGTAGTGTGCATGTGGGATGGGTAACAGTACGTCAACTTATCATTGCATGTACATGCATAATAGTACCTGTATATCCACGATGTATATGTTGTTTAATACTCCCATACTCCACTTAAAGGTAATACAAAGTTTTGGGAAATTTTGAAAATTGGGTGGATAGTGATTCTTTACAATTTTGATATATTTTGATGACCCTGTGGATGCATTATAAGCACTAGAAAATTTAGCCCCTAAAACACTTCTGCTTTCGAGAAAATTGAATATAAACATTTACCGGTGCTCCCGGTAAATTTTGAGAAATTTCAAATAGCGCTTACGGCATGGTAGCTGCGACCATGAAAATCTCAGAATATGTAGTTGTGATATGTAATTTCCAAAGGGGAATAGCCAATCGGTCGATTTTGGTCATTAAACATTGTTTTATGGCTTGATTAATATCTACAATTTCATAACTTGAGACTCGATAACAACCGCGACAACGATCACTGAATATTGTAGGATCGCATATGCTTCCAATATGTTCATTTGAACCAAATTCTTGACCCCATACCAAAACTTTGTATTACCTTTAAGAGGTCGGTAGAATCGGTGAATAATTCAATCTCCTCCTGGAAAGCATCAACATCAGCCGCAGCATGTATCATCTGCCCGCTCATCAATGATTTAAACTGATGAACATGATGAAAGATGTGGTCTAGTCGAGAGGCAAAGGCTTTATGGTGCCGTTGTGCCGTTGTGGTATATTATGACCCACGCTTTTTTACATTATCCATGAACGATGAGCGGGAGAGACAGTTTTCCCCGCTTGTACATGTATACACATTAATTTTGAGCCATGCATGGAACTCACTGATCATAGAGGAAGAAAGCAAGGGCAAATCAACCCCTTCTGGAAAGAAAAAAAAATGCGAATATGAATATCACAACCAAAACGAAAATTCCTTTCTTGTTATCACCAAGAAAATGTCGACGACAAATTATATATATTAAAAAAAGGGCCAGCTATGCTCCCCGTAAATGTGGAAAATATTAGTTTTTAACTTGTGGTATTGTTTTGATTGTAAGAATTGAAAACAGTGGTGCACGTCAGACCTAAATGTAGCACTTATCAAAAAAACTCTTTCCCCATCGCCAGTCCACTATGGCAGCGGCGAATTTAGGGGGGAGGGGTTAATCGGCTTGTGTTCCCCTTTCAAACTCAGTTTTTCTTACTTAATTCATACAAAATCACACATAATAATATGATAGGGGGGAGTGCACGCCCCCTTTCAAAATCGTAGCTCTGTCCCTAGTTCTGATCCTCATCACTCCCTTTTTAATCCTAGATAATTCCTTGAACTACCCTTATCCATATCTACCCCTTTTTTAAATTATAGAATAAATCCTATAACCACCCATATCCATTTATGTTTTCACTCGCTAATCACTGAGTTTAAAGGGACTGCATGCGTCATGAAGCCCTGAGCTCATGTCAGCGTAATTTGTCTACCCTCTACGAGTAGACAGTTTGCATAAATGGACGATCAATTTGAGCATCACCTTTAAAGGGACTCTGTAACATTGTTCAGATGAGAGAAAATGGTGCTACGGTAGTGATTTCAATGCTAGATGTACAATCTAAGATAATCTAATAGTTTGAGTGAAAACAAACGATTATTAACGATAAAACTTGGGAAAAACTGATTCCTTTATTCTCCCAACTATATTATTACAATTTAATTACATTTTAGGTGAATGTAAATCGTCACAAAGCAATGAAATGGCTCTATATATACCATTCCAGACATTTAAGTGTTGACATATTTTTAAAGCCTGTCTTCAGTGTTATTTTCATGGAAAAACGGTTGGGAAAAATCAAAAAATGGTTGGATCGAGAATTCACTGTTCGAGGGTGTCGCACAGTGACGCCTTCAAAGAAATCCATAAATATCTTTGCGGTTTGAGATTTTTGTTTTGTTTTGTTGTTGTTGCTTGTTAGAGGGTTAGTACAGTAGAAGGAATATAATAAGTAACATGTCATACACAAATCACGCATTTTTGTTATTAACCTTCAACAATGTTACCTAGTCACTTTAAGGATATGAGTATGACATATTATGATGATGCACTGTATACCTCTTCCTCTTCCCCCTCTCTCCCACTTCTTTGCATAGCAATAAACAAGTACCTCTCACCCTCTCTCTCTCTCTCTCTCTCTCGCTCTCTCTCTCTCTATCTTTATCTCTCTCTCTATCTCTTTCTCTTTCCTTCTCTTTCTCTCTCTCTCTCTATATATATATTTTCCTTCTCTTTCTCTCTCTCTCTCCCTCTCTCCCACAAACACTCAAACATACGTTTGAAATCTCTCGTTTACTCACTCACTCCCTCACTCACGCAATCCATGTCCTTCATTTCTGTACAATACTTAAGTGAGAGGGTTATCGTGGGAGAAATGTAACCGAACCCCGGCTGAAACATATAAAATGTCTCGCACTAGCGATACAGTATGTTCTATTCCTTAAAAACACATCATCATTACATGCTCGTGATTAGTTCAAATGGTTATATCGATAAAATGAACAGACATGGATAATTACAATTTGTGTACATCAGGAGATGATGGCTTTGGTAATGACTAGTGTCTCATGCATGCAGAGATGATGAACATGAACGTTCCAAAAATCAAAAATCAAAATAACATATGATGCAATTAGTGAATGATTCCTGCAGGCCATTGAAATGAAATGTGTTTTCCTACCGTTCAAAACACCTTCTATCTCTCTATTCCTCTTCTCTCAATGTTTGTCCGATGCCTGTCAGGCTGTCTCTCTATGTCTGTCTCTCTCTCTGTTTCCCTCTCTTTCGCCCTCTCATTTTCTCTCTCCCTATCCCTCATGCTCCCCCTTGCACATGCGATGGCAAGAAAAATGCTTACATTCAAAAGTACACAGAATAATTGTTCACCATAATAATATATATTCTGTTGTTTGTTTACAGTTCTATTTCTTTCAGGAAGTACCTATCCCTCCACCTATTGTACATGATGCCCTATCGTCCCTGAATATTACCCAAAAATGTAATTCGTGACGGTTGCAACATGCAAAATAGTATGCAACAAGATAATATGCCGAGGGGAAGCCTAGAAAAAGCACTTGCTATAAAATAATATTCAATCCAACATGTCGAATTCTTGTTGTTCTTCACAAAGGTAAAGATTAGCATGATCGAGGGCAATCTGAAAGACACCATACGACATGGTTTGATTGCCCACAGCCCCAATGGTGGTATGAATTATTTATACTGGAACACTACATTCTAAAGTGGCAGAAACGTGACCATATTGACCATATTGATCGTATTAACCATATTGACCATATTGATCGTATTAACCATATTCACCATATTGACCATATTGACCATAATTATTGACCATATTGTTGTCGTAAATAAGAATGTCGCATGCCGGTACGCGAAGCATAGGGGCTTTTTTATGTGTTTTTATATTTAGCAAGCTGACGTAACCGAACGTTATAGGCAATCAGCTTCCCGACCAGCTTTCAATTCGTAGTCGGAATCTAGAAAAATACCCTTAAACGCGCACAGCAGGATTTTGAAAAATTACCCTTTTTCATGAGAATTGACGTTTTTTTAACTCCTTAACGCGGCATCGCGCCGACCGCATCCGATCTATACAAAACACCCATTTGTACGCGTTTTCTAAGTCCTGCATGCTTACAGTATTTTTATTTGACTGAGGGGGGGGGGGGGGGGGGCATGGATGGGGGCATAGTGCACCCCCACACTTTTCTAAGTATTCGTTTTTAAGCAGTTACCTTTCCACTAATATAATGACTGCCCATTTTCATCTCTGATTATGTGCCCATTTTATTTTGACACGTGTCCCTTTTTCAATTCTAACAATTACTCTATTTCCTTCTGCTAAAGAGGGAATCTAGAGGATAATGGTAAGAACGAAGTAAAAGGTAAGAAACAGGTAAGGGAGACTGAGAAAGGGGAGAAAGAGAGAGAGTGAGAGAGTGAGAGAGAATTAGAAGAAGTATAATTAGTGTGTTTGCAAATTACAGTTCATAGTGCCACATTTAACGTCATTTATACAGATTAAAAAAGTTAAAATACAATCAATGAAGTTATACTTTTAAGGAAATGGGAATGCGCATACGGAATTTCAATGCCGTGTGTCCCTTGGTTTCCCGTCTTTAGGTACCTTTTTGCTCAGAATTGAGAAAAAGTAAATTATGAGTACTTGTTTTCCTAGAGGTGGGGCCATAGTAATCATTAAATCTTATCATGACACCGGCTCTTTTCATTGCGTAAGAGACCATAATGTTATTTTTGTTATGATGAAAAGCACAAATTGCGTAACTTTTTATCGCGGAAGGGCACTTGAGTTAATTTGATAAAGTCCAAGATCATACCATTAGCTCCTTGATCACCGTATCCATGTTCCATCGCTACATTCATTTATTTTTTTTTTGGACATGTTCTACATGCTAACATTATTACATGAATAAGGCAAAATGGAAAGGAAACGGAGTAATTACTATTGCAGCCAAGATCAAGTTCTGTAGAATCTTTGCAGGGATTATGAATAATGTCACGTAATATGTCCTATCTGTGAAATTTAAACGTTAGCAGTGTCCTAGTACTCAAATTATGCAAGGAAACCCGTTTACGTTCTAGACTTCACTGTCATTGAGTGAGTGACTGACTTCTTTTTTACATAAAATTAACTGTAAAGTGTACATGAGCATTCGTCTACATCAATAACCCACTTCTTGTAATGGCCAAAATTAAACTGATTGAATCTTAGCGCAGCACAAAACGTACGACCATTCGGTACAATGGTCTGAAAACATTAAACGAGCGTGCTCGCTAAATTCGATTCGACAAACTAACGGTCGTTATTTTCCCACAAAAAAAAGACAGTGTCAAGCCTTTTTGTTTTGAGGGAAGTTTTAAAATTAGTCTTAACTTTCAAATGCCGTTGGAATTTTAACTTATCATTATTTTGGCCTACAAATGGGATCTAGTACCTTTAATATTCATCCTAGAAATACCCTGCGGATTTCATTTTCCCATATCATCGATAAGTGCCGTATGCCTTCAGCATTTTACATTTTGAAGAGAGTTTCGGTTACACTTACAGCTTGTTGGATCGCCTCGCGGTCTACATGGTGTGTCAATAAATAAACTTGACCCATTGTTTTTCTTTTTTCGTTGTATGAGGACAAAATGGTATGGCACATAACTTTATATGTGGTGAATAATGCTACGATCACAGAGACTTTCAAGAAATCGTCTTTAAGGGCAACTTCAATACCCTAAGAAAGCCATGTTCGGATTACGTAATATTTATGTCGTCGTAATGGTAGCACACTTCTAAAGGTGATGAAATTACGGTTGAAGTTGCTTTAGTTCGATTTCTCGAAGGTCTATGCAATCGTGTTTAATACGGTATTGACGCACCGCTATAAAAGCATCATTGTATTGAAAATTTAGTACTAAATGTATGCAGTTGTTGGTAACAAAAATTGGTCCCAGTATTCTGGTTGTTTATCTATTTAGGTCATTAGGGCAATAGAGCATCTCGGTACTATAAAGTTAAGTGAGCTTTTTATCATTTTTTTTTATTGAAGCACCCTGTAACATAGGATAAGCATAGGCATGAAAACAGTTCCATTTACTGCATGATTGTCTCGGAAAATTTGGTACAATATAATGCAGTTGCTAACATAATTAGTATATCATGGTAAACTAGTACCACATTTGGGTCATGCACTCCTTGCAGTCTGTAAGTTGAGTTACCCTGTTTTCTTTTTATACAACACCCTGTAATATCGGATTACTATATGCATTAAAAGCAGTATATGGAACGTACATGTAGTTTTATTTCATGCTTGCGGGCTTTATCTACTTCTCTGTCTCGTGCTTCCATCCACTCATCTTCGCGTTCTTCCATACCCGTTATTCCAAGGGTGCTACCAGACCAATCAAAATAAGGTGTGTGTGATGCGGGGGGGGGGGGGGTGTTGTCGAACCAAATTTACTAAGAGGTCTTACAAAATATTATGAAAAAGAAAGGAGGAAAAAGGGTAATTTCCTTGTTTGCACTTTGACGACGGATCTTTAACAGAAAATGCTGAATGTGTATAACATCTAGTGATATTTAATGATTGCGGGCTTTATCTACTTCTCCGTCTCGTGCTCCCATCCACTCATTTTCGCGTTCTTCCATACCCGATATTCCAAGGGCCCTATATACCAGACCAATCAAAATTAGGGGGTGTACTTGTCGGACCAAATTTACTAAGAGGTTTTACAAAATAATATGAAAAAGAAAGGAGGAAAAGGGGTCATTTATTTGTGCAATTTGTCGAGTATCTAAGACAGAAAATGCTGAATGGCGAGGTATCATTCCCGGCCCCCTTTCCCTTTTAATAAGCGAAACTCCTATATGCAGCAGCATCATCAGCCAGCTTTTACCTGTTTTTCACTGATTTGAGCTGGCAGTACTGAATGTTGTAGGTGTATTAATACACACGTCACAATCTTGGAAGGAGATCAAGAGAGTGAACGTGATGAAGATAGAAATTTGATCATTTAGACAGATTAGGAGGCCTAATTTAAAGTGCCAGTCAAAGCCCTTTACCTTATCGCTTTCGAAGGGGTTGCCACACAAAGTCATAACTAAACTTTGAAATGTTTTATTTGAAATTCAACTTTGCCTAGATAAAAAAGGAGAAAGCTATAAAAGAGGAGAAGAAAAGAGTCAAACACCAACGCCCCTTTCTGACGACATCCCTGTTTAAAGAAAAAAAACATGTAAAGCCCCATATAATTCTTTGAAAAAAGATTTTCATCTTCTGGAAAGAAAACGTGCTAAAACAGCATTTACACGGAGACCTGAGATAATTATAATTTAAAGAGCTTGACAAAGCTCTGTGCGCCTTGGCTTGGGAGGAGGGGAATTCTAACAAATCTAAATGGGGTCAGTTATTCTGATTTATGAGAAATGAGAAATAAACCATAATACCGCACTTGATTAATATGTAAACCTTTCCTAGTTTGGTGTTTGGCTGAAAGTAATATAGTGGTTATGGCGTTAAAATATGTTAAAGAAAATAAACAAACTTATTGTTAATTAAGTAAGCTGAAGATCAGTGAGTTATATACAATGAATAATACTGATAATTTTATTAACCAAGGAAAGCCTCATCAGCATCAATGCTGTTCTTCCAGTGAGGGCTCAGCCATTATCATTACCCCAGTAATTGACGGGTACCCATTTACACCTGGGTGGAGAGTGGCACACGTTGATTAATGCCTTGCCAGAGGGGTTTTAGTGTCGGGATGGGATTTAAATAACCCTCTTTCTGTAATAAAAAATATAAAAAATCCCATTTGCCGCCCCTACAGAGAAGCAAATAAATTGTGTCATACATTTACTTGAATCTATTTTATCTACTACAAGTTCTCTCGAATATAAATTCGCACTATTCGTTAATTTGATATATTTCTAGGGTTTATTTGATTGAAATATAACTCAGATGAGACGAAATCTTTGTCCTGTTATTAAAGGAGTCGCGATGGATCTGAATCGAAGTATATCGAACAAAAGTTCTCAATGCCTTGCAAGCAATTGCATGATCCAGTAACTGAGTTCAATCGCACGTTTTGTATACCCTTGCAGGCGCGTACGCAGGATTTTTTTCGAAGGGGGGGGGGGGGGGGTTAAAATTTGAAAATCGCTCCGAAAATTTCGCAACGACTCAGCCAGTCGCTGAATAAGCGCGGGGGGGGGGGGGGTGGTTAGAGCACTTGTTTTCTTCTTTTTTTGTCCCGAAAATTTGAAAAATTGGCCGATCGATATTTCGTACCGTCGGGGGGGGGGGGGGAGGTAAGGTCACCTATTTTGGGTCACCCATTAGCACAATTTATTTTTTGGTTGTTGTTGTTGTTGTTGTTTTTTTTTAATGAGGGGGGGGGGGGGTTCCCCACAATACACACACAAACAAAATTGAAGGGGGGTTCGACCCCCAAAACCACCCCCTGCGTACGCGCATGTACCCTTGTATACATAAAATTCCTATGATATGATATTACCAGCAAGTTTTCATCCCAGCGTATCCGGTTACTTACATTTTGATATTGATTGTAAAATGAATGAGCACTCCATATTTAAACGGAAATATTAATGGTATCATTACGTCCATAAAATAAATTATTTATCATATCAAGTACACCTGTAACATGATCGTAAATACTTTCGAAGAATCAAATCAAGGGCAATTTTAATACCCTATTGTATATCCAACAGTCATGTTCGGATTACGTAATATGTACTTGTGATAAACCAGTATAGACCAGTTTTGGAAACGCCCCCCTCTCCAAAAAATGAAATGGAAGCTCTTATTACCAATCATGTGAAAGAATATTTTTTGACTAATACGTGATGATACAAATTTTGCCGGGAAACCGCCTACTAATTGATATATTTGGTAAATTATCATATCTATCCGGACTGGATAGATATCGTGTAGTCCCAAGACCGTGCAGACCATGTAGACTTTACCAAGACTGGGCCAAATATCTGATGATTCCAGAACCTTGCAGTACACACCAATACTTATATGCTAGATGATCAACCTTTTCTAATCGATTCCACGTTTCTTTCACAATGCAATCGCATGACCAGATAATTAAATTTGGAATAAAGGGCAAGATAAGAGGAAAAACACACGTTAATGCAAAGACAGCGTACCTGTTATGTTTATTTGAACAAAGGTGCAATCAAACACGTAGAAAATCTAAAACTTTTATTTGATACATTTAATTATCAAGACAATTGAAAGAAAATTCCAGTCCATGCTAGTAGTAGCCCGGGATTATTATGTTTTTGTTGCATTTTCATTCAATTCAAATCAAATTCATCGATTTCATTTCATAAAATGCAGACTTTCGTTCCAGCAGCGACTTAAAATAGAAATATTTAAAATGTACCAAAAGCGTAAAGCATAAAAAAGTATCTATGACACATTCCGTGATTATTATGATGATGATCGTTAAAAAGGGTTGCTAAAACAGCAAACTACATGTCTAACCTTATAATAATAATAATGAAGTAATAATAATCGTTATAATAATAATAATAATAATAATGATACTACTACTAATAATGATAATATGTCTTGTTTACCTAAGGTAGCTTCATCAGTATTAATACTGTTATCCCTGGGGGCCCCGCAATCATATCATTACCCTGGCTATCCATATCTATTACGCGATATTTAACATAATAAAAGTAATATTTACTAAATGTTATTTTAATAGATATAATTATATATTTATTCAAATATGTGTTGTACGTTCATATAATTCCACTTTTCACTGTGATCAAGGTTGGACAACTCAGTTCCGTTACAGAGAATGCTGAGTTCTGGTTAAGGAAAACAATATTTGTGAGGTTTCTCCATTCTTTTCATATCAGTGTAGAATATAATGATAATAGAAATGTTCCCGGATAAGAAATGGTCCTTAACTGCCCTTCTAATGTATGTCGTGACTAGAAGTTATTTAAAAGTTTGGAATACAAAAAAAAACCAGGCCACTTGTGTTTATATAGTCCCAACTGAAAGAAGTGGTCTAAAAAATGTTAAATATTTCTACCAAGATATTTATCGGTGTATGAAGTTTGAATTAAGAGTAAAAATCATTGTTTTCAAAGTGACATTATTTCATGGTAGTATTAATAATGCATGATACAATATTTACAAACTCATTGCGTAATCTGGTTTATGGGGTAAGATCTTCTTTTAAAATGATTGATTGCTTTTTATTGAGTTCGATGAAAAATTTCAATGCATAATGCGTCTTGCAGAACATTTAACATTTCTTTAAGTCATGTGGTTATAATTGAGCCGTTGCTTACTGGAACCTAGGGGTCGCTGTGTTAAGCCTATTGGAATTAGATAATTCAGTAGCCAACGGGTTAATCCTGCATCATACTAATTAATGACATGAAAGAATGTGCTGTAAATCATTACCTACAGAAATGAAAAGTGAACCTCTTTAAAAGCTGGGCTTGAAGAAATGTATTCCAGAGAATATTGACAGTTCGACCATTCGAACGGGGGAGGGGTGCAGTCCCGTGCCGCCCCTGCCAAGAACTCCTAATAATATAGTTATGATAACGTAGATGATAGCATTACTATTCAAGTGACGTTACGATCAATCTTGGCGGTACGTGGATCTAAAAATAAGGAGCGGGACCTAAAAGAGAAAAACTTACATTGTGAGTGCCTAGACTGCTGGTTGAGATTATTTGTGTATGAATAATGCATTTTTATACTTGATCTTGGCTTCCACGGAGCATGAAAGACAAGTTGGTGTTTTGGTGAAATGCGACCTGATTTAGCACAAAATTGAAAGCGATGAATGTCTGAGAACAACAAAAATATGATGAAACAAATAACAGCACGTGATTCGAGCTTTGATGTAAATTAAGGTACATACGTAATCTGTTTACACAGACGCAAGGTATTGACGCAAGCGGTGAAGGTCCTACACCAACGTTACGGGTCATGTAAAACGATGCGTCAGTTGATATCTTCTTTGAAAACGAAATCATTCCACAATTTAACATGGTTAAAGGAAAATACAAACGTAAGGCCATGCTATTGGTATGCGCTAATAAATATATGTAGATTTAGTGAATTAGGGTTGTGAAAAGAGAACGCGTCCGTGCTTAGATTCGCTGTCTGATCTGGATATACATGAATGTTGAATGTCCGTGACTGGTGCACTCAGTTAAAACTTCCGTTTTCGATTGCGTTATCAACTGCGCTAATTGAGACCACTGAGGCAATCTTTGTTTGCACCAGTAAGCCTTTGCACTGTTTATTTTGCATCAACATTGTGTGCGATCTCAGCTCATTCTCACGTGGCGCATCAAGGTCTGTGCCAGTCGCTGACGCAGTCCTGCACAGCAAAGGGCGCTTTGTGTGCAACATGCATTAGGTAGCTAGCTGTTGAGATGGTATGGCCATGTGTTTAGGAGAGAGGAAAGCCATTGGCTTCAGATAGCAATGAACTTCCAGGTTGCGGGCTCAAAACTCCTTGGCAGACCTTGGTAGACCTGGAAGGACATGCTAGAAGAAGTCTTGAGAGTATCTGGCCCCATTCGCGCGGATGCTGAAGACCAGAAGGTTTAGAGAAGAGCCATCAGGGAAATGAAACGTTCAACCACACGTTAAACGATGGTGATGACGATGATGGTGATTGTTGACTGATACCTCAGCTTTATGATATTATTTCAATATTTGGTTGCAGCATTATTCCTTTTTATTCGCAAATCCGATTAAAAGCGACAACAAAACGGCACAGGTAAGAATAAGGACCAGCGTGAATACCATTTTGTCGACAACCCTCGCTAACAGCCTCCATTCCTCGATGACTACATCCCGCTTGAAACTGGCAGACTGACGCCTTCTCCCATGACCCTGAAGTGTACTTTTCTCTTTTGTCTTTGCCTGACTCTCCAGTTCAGTATTATTCTCATTGTCGACATCCGAATTTTTAATATGGGTCTCCTCCACGTCTGCATCTTCTTTCGACGCCGATGACGTGTTATCGCTCTTGTGTTCTGATTGGCCATTGTGGGGTAAGCGCATCGCTCGCATGGTGCTGACGCGGTGCAGGAGTCTGCGATGCGCGACCGGATGCGTGAGAAGAATGAGCTTTCGTAAGCAAGCGGGAACGGGCTTCTCGCCTTTCTTGTTGTAGAGTTGCAAGCTGAGAATGCTGAAGGCGATCGAGAAACAGCTGCACATTACCATGAAGAGAAAGAAGATTCCTGTGGTAATTAATGAAAATGAAATGTGAGAGAAATGAGTGAGTGGGAGAGGAACGGGGGAGAGATAAAATGAATGTTTATAAGCTTCACGGGTGTATTAATTACAGATCAATTGCCAATTTTTTTTCAAACATCTGTAATGAGTAATGTACTTCAAGGAGGAAAATCCATTTACTAATGCTGAGCTGGTCCCGGAATTACCCTGGGAGTCGCAGTCAAATATAAATATTGTAAGCATGCGTGACCTAGAAAACGCGTATTAAGGGGTGTTTTTTTATTTTTTTTAGAGTGGACGCGTTTCGTGCGATGCCGTGTTTTACGGGTTTTAAAAACGTCAATTTTCAAGAAAGAGGGTAGTTTTTCTAAATACTGCTGTACGCATTTAGGGGTATTTTTCTAGATCCCAACTCCGAATTAAAAGCTTGTCGGGAAGCCGGTTGTCTATAACTTTCGGTTATGTCAGCTTGCTTATGTAAAAACACATACAAAGCCCCTATACTTCGCGTACCAGCATGTGAATAGTTTGTTTACGACGGGGGGGGGGGGGGGGGGGGGGGGGGGGGGGCTTATGACGACGAAGAAATGTAATTTTTTTTTTTCAAAGAAAGGAATAATGACGGAATTTATTTTAAATTGTCAACGACTGAAATAGCAATCCCTATATCGCGCTGCAAAATTCTCAAGAGGCTTTAATTTTACAATACTTGTTTAAAGGAGTACACTTTTGTGAAATACCCGTTCGGTGTGTGAATTTGGGAAAAACCGCTCGAAATCCTCAATTAGGTTTTATTTTGGCTGCAGAAGAAATGCTCGTTTAGGGGGTGTCCGGAAAACCTGTGGTCAAGCATGCCTACAGTATTTCTACATAACTGAGACCCCTAGGGAATTATATTCCTACGCATATAAATATGTCATTTAGTTCTAAAAGAGGCCTGCTGCAATACTAAAACTGCAGTATATTTAGTGTGAATTTACATCTCACTTTTATATAAAAATGAACAGTGCAAATATTACAGTGATTATTGGCGCATGAGCTATTTGCTTTGGTAAGCTTGATTAGTGTAGGTTGCACCGACGCATCGTGACGCAACGTGCACAGTGCGTTAGCAATGTTTGAATTGTTAATTTTGCATTCATACACACTGACATAGCGTATCAAATATTGCGCCAGTCACTGACGCAGTCGTGCGTTAGGCCAATGACGCCTCGTGCGCCAAGGACATAATGCAGTACTCCACACAACCACACGAAGCTCTTACCTAACAGCGGGAGCTCATCACCCAAGGGCGGCATGGTGGTGGCTATGAGCTGCTGGAACAAGATAGAGGCCAGGAGGTTGCTGACGGCAAACTGGACCTTCTCACCCGACTCCGGAGGAATAAGGTACACCAGGGTGTTGGTCAAACAGAGGGTAATACTTGGGATGATCATGTTGAAGAGATAGAAGGCATAGGTCCGAGTTAGCACTATGGTGTAGACGACCGACATGTATTGGGCTGGACAGCAGTCGTATTTGTGAAACTTCTGCGTCCGGAGTACCTTAGCCAGGTTCCAGACGCCATTACCCATGAAAATATTCTTTTAAAAAAAGAGAGAGAGAGAGAAAGTGTTATCTTAAAGATAAACTCCAGTTCTGGTAAAAATGAAAATTAATTCTCACAGAGTCAAACGAAACTTACACTGAATGTTCAAGATTACAAATAAATGACATGTGCCAAACAATTTTGGGAGAAAATGTTTACTGGCTGAGTAATGAGCATAGAAAGACAAGGAAATCAAGGTAGTACTAGCCCCGGCACCATGTGTGTTGTCCCATATATAGCTTTCTGTGTACAGTGCTTGTTACTTTACCAAGACTCGGCCAAATTTATTATGATTTTGATGACTCCAGAACCTTGCATTGCACACCAATACTTACATGCTACATGATCAACTGTTTCTGATCCATTCCACACATTGTCTTTCACTATGCAATCGCATTACCAGAAGATCCAGGGAAAAAGGTAAAAAAGATAATATTGAGGAGCTGATCCAAGCCAAGAATAATTACCTGGGGCCATACCCATTAACTGTGCATCCTTTTAAAAGCGTGGTTGTTATTACCTGTTGCAGCCTGACTATGTTCACTGGCGGGTTTGGGGCACAACCAGCCCGTGATTTCCTTTTTAAAACTCATTGTTAGATCTTAACAACATAAAAGAAACAGAAATGTGACCATTCTAGTTGTGTTTTAATAATTGTGTCCCCTGTCACAAATTTAAGAGCCCAAAGGCTCCTCCCCTCTCTCTCTCTCCTTCTCTTTCTCTCTATCTTTCTCTCTCTCTAAGACTTCTCCCCCTTTCTCTCTCTCTCTCTCACACACACAAATTATACACATACACACGTTCCCTTCTCCTTCTCTCTTTCTGTCTCCCCTCTCACCCCTTCTCCTCCCACAAACCCACCTGAGTAGCTTCCGTTTTGTTGGAGAGGTACAGCTCCATCTGGTCCATGGTGTACACCCAGGAGCTGAAGGAGAGGTTGCACTTCTGGGTGTCGAAGGGGAAGTACCTAACATTAACACGGCATGAACTTGTCGAGATCATCGGCGCGTACCATGTCACGTAGCCCTCGTGATCTACCAGGAGCTTCGTCTTTGACAATCGAAGAAATTCCTTGTTGACACTGTTCCGAGATCAAAGAGAAAATGCAAATTAAGAGTGAGAAAAAAAAAGGATCTTGAGCATTGTATTGTTCAGTTCTCGCGTTTTCACTTTGTAATATTTCATTAGAGAATACAGAATTATTTCTTTACCATTCTTTATTCCGAAGATGGGTATCCGTAGGGACAACTGCACCCTTGACAATAACCGCTCTACATTTGCACACTAGGAAAATTCACCCGGACAAATATCGTTCTCAGATTAGAAAACAACCTTGGGTTAAGTATCCAGGAGAAGTTGTCCACGAGGTTAATTGTCCAAGTGGATAGCTTTCCAGAGTGTATTTGTTTTGGAGGTAGTTTTCCATGGGGCAATTATCCTAGGGTAGTTGTCTGAGAGTAGTTTTCTCATGGGATACTATTTGAAAAGTGTATTAGTCCTAGGGGTAGATTCCTGAGGGTAGTTGTCCCCAAAGGGAGTTATATCTGGCAGTTGTACGGGATTATAGTCCGTGAAAATAGTTGTTATGATAGTTTTTTATCATACTGTAAAGAATATGACTTCATAATAATACAAACATTAACGGCATACGTACTTTTCATATAGTTGGATATCGGGCTTCCAAATTATCGCTTCGGGAATCTCTAACTTTGTGACGTCAGAATAGTTTTTTGGATCCCATACCAAGAATTCATCTCTCCAATCCTATGTGGAGAAAATGAATAAAAGGCAATAATAATAAAATAAGCTCTCTCAAAGACTTTAGAGAAATGGACTTGAGGGAAATTTCAATACCCCGCTGAAAAATATCCCACAGAAATCATGTTTGGATAATTTAATAACTCAATGTAATGTTCGCAAAGGTTATAGACAAGGTTACTGAAGTGATGTGCTTGAATTTTCGTAAAGTCTCTGCGATCGTTTTGTAAGTAGTAGACATATTCCTATACGGCGCACTTACTGATATAACGATTCTCAGGGGCGGCGATTCCTATTCATGACCCGTGGGGGGGGGGGGGACGAAATGCGAGATTTTCTACAAAATGACTTGTACATTATGAAAGATGTAATGCAAGGGATCGTAGCAACCGAGCGAAAAGATTTTTGTATTAATATAAACGCTGCACTCTTGGCCCTCCAGAGCCTAAAAGTGTGTTGCAGTCTTTAGTCAGTATTTGCCGGGGGGAGGGGTGAGACGATAAAATATTAAGCGCTTTACTATTATTAAACCGTCATTAGCCGAGCTGCCCTGATAAGGCGCACTAGCATTCGAGATGTATTCTTTCTACCGGGTACCAATTTACATTTACATCACCTTGATAAAGAGTGACAAATCCAGTTTAATGTTTTTCCGAAGGACATTGTAGTGCCGCGGCGGGACTCGAACCGCGGACCATGTGATCCATAGTCCGTTGACGTATCCGCTAGACCGCGACACGTCTACCACCTCTACCAGCGAATGAGCCCCGAAGCAGTACACTTCTGTTAAAATTCTGGAAAAAGAGCCATTTTTTTTTATTTTTTTTTTTAACCCGGTCATTACTCCCGTTGTAAATATACAAGAGCAAACGCATAAATGGAAAACAAAATAATTCCGATTCATGTGTCACATGCATTGCATACCGGAGCTTGTCCTTGACGATAACCTTCAAAACGGCTCTTCTATACTAAACTGCTACCCGACGACACATTAAATGCACTTGGTAATGTTAAATCAAACTTGACATCCAGACTATACTAATGAAGGAAAATCGGTTATGCACTTTCTCTAGGGAAATCAAGAAGGGTAAATATATTATCACATGATCACGTGATAGTAAGAGCGATCATGTGACAATTTCGACGTCAGGCCACGGGGGAATAACAAATTATACACGCGTGACATGGTGTCAAAATGATGATTTGATTGTCTGCTGTTTTTTTTATTCTTCAAAATTAACGATATTGATTTCAATCTACTTTCTATATTCCTAATCAGATGATCACTAAATGACGGGTCCAGAGAGTTGAAGGGATCACACGCCCTCCCCGTGAAACCATCGGGTCGGGAGGAGAATGTTACACGGTCTAGCAGCATAATGTCCTCTCTGTCGTCGCCTACGAGCTGACTCTGGTATCTTCTACAGCACACCTGAATGACAAAGCTTGTCGCCCTGTTTCCACGCATACCGGCCCCCTTTTTGTAAAGAGCGGGGGGGGGGGGGGGGGCTCGTACTTTTTCTTTAAAGACCTGTGCCCTCAAATACTGGATCTGCTAACGGCGCCTTTTATATAATCCCTGGTCATCGATATCGAGATAATATGTAATGTTCCATTTGTACCTCCTCTCGCTTACATTATGTATTTTTGTCAATTACCAGAATAACTGGTTTCGGAAATTTCAATTTTGTCTCTAAAGTCCTCAGAATTATGGGGAAAAAACCAAAAGGAAGTTGAGAAATGTTGCCCCTTTAAATGTATATCACACAGCACAGTACAAGAGGTAAATATGGCGGCATAAATATCCCAAGAAAACCAGATTTACAAACTGTTTGAATCATATTGCTTTCTCCTTCTCTTCCAATTTTCTCACTCTCTCATTCTAATTCGGGGAGGATATTGAACTATATTCACACTATATATATATGTCCAAGCCCAAAACTCAATCCAAACTCAATCCTTTCTAATGCCAACCAGAAATGTGGTATGAGTTGTCAATGTCTGGCAATAAAATGAAGTTGATATATCATGCTAGTATGCATATGCTATATCTAACTGTGGAGTTGAACATTGCCAACTATTATTAATAGGACATGTTTACATGCTACAATTTAGTGTCTTCAACAAATGGCCATGCTGTTAGAGACTTCAAATGAGCTATGCACACGTATATTTTCCATCTGTAAATTGATATATATATATATATATATATATATATATATATGAAGAAAATAACAGGAAATCTAGGGTGAGTTTAACTGATGAATGTGTTTGAAGGAAAAATGTGTCCAGGATGTACTTAAGCGGTGGGGAATGGGGAACGAAAGGTAGTTTGCCATATCAAGCATGTTCTATATAATAGGCCCTAGTTTCTATTTATCAATTTAATTGTCTTCCATTAGACATGAACAACTATTTTCCATTAGGAGCTTTCTAGGTTCCATTTCCGTCTCACCTTTCTAGAGTGAATCTGCTTGGTTACGTGCGATAGTGTTTGCTATGTCTGATTATGACGCCGATATCAGACAACAGTTCCGGACGAAACATTTCATATCAAAGTACTCTGAAATGTAATATCCATTACAAATGGCTTGGAGGAATCTAAGATTTCAGATCGGTAAGGAGAAAAATGGCTCTCCATACGTAGACAAAATATTGTAGTCTGGAAAAGCATTTCTAGAATGATATATATTTTCTTCTTTTTTCAACAATAAGATATGGCCAACGTAGATATTTGTCTTTAACCTCCATAGTACAAAAGGTTGCAATTAAGTTTAAATTATACTTTAAAGGTTCCGAATACAGGGGCGTAGAAGTAACGGGGGGGGGGGGGGGGGCACGGGCATGACGAGAAAAAGAAAAAAAAGGAGACAAAAAGAAAGAAAAAAGTGCAAGGGGAATTACAGTTTGCTCCTTACACCAAAATATATTAGAGCATAAAGAAGAGTCAGTGAATCATTTTATTTTAAAAGAGCCGAAAGAGAGAAGAAGAAGAGGAAGAAGAAGAAGAAGAAGAAGAAGAAGAAGAAGAAGAAGACGAAGAAGACGAAGAAGAAGAAGAAGGAGAAGAAACCAACCAGAAAACAGACTTAAGATGTCAAGGTCGTAGGTTCGAGCACCGGCGCGGCACTAGTATCCTTTGACAAGACAATAATCTACATCTGCCACTCTCCACCCAAGTGTGTTAAACATGTTAAAAACAGACAATTATATTGCTCGTTTTAAAAGTGAAAGAAAAAAGCATTTAATAGAGAGACTAGGAACTATATGACGATTATGAATCAGGTGTTTTTTTTTCTTCAGGAGAGACTGATGATAGAGGTAACATAAAATCATTATGAATATGTCTAAAGATCGAGATTACTAGGGTGGAGACAAAAAAATAATTTGACATATATACAGTGCGACCCAGAAAAAACGAAACCGAGAATTATAATAATAATAATAATAATAATAATGGGTTCTTGTATAGCGCTCATGTCAGTCAGCTTTGACTCTCCTGGAGCTCCCGATTATTATAATCGATGTTTTATCGATGTTTTATCATAACTTAGTCACATTTATAGTAATAAATGACACATATTTGTAAAGCTGAGATCCTCCTCTTTCTTTTGATGCAACTCATATGATGCATATTTCATGCATGAGTGATTAAAAGCAATTTGAAGACAGGAAACCAAAAAGTCGTCGCGGACGGTATCTGAATTTCAAAGAGAAAATCACATTTCCAAAAAGTTGAGTTTCTGCCCTTTCATATGACACCTCAATCAGGAAAAATGAGCTAGGAATAACAAAGTTCTGTTTGTTTAAAGTAGTGCTTGCATTTCCATAATTTTATTAAACGAATTCGTTTTCATTGGCTGCCTTCCGGAGCAACAAACTGAATTAACACGAGACTTAACTCCGTTTCGTTGACAATCAGCCGTAGACGAAAGACTTCATGCATGGTATGGCTGATTGTCAACGAAACGGAGTTAAGTCTTTTGTCAACGGGTCACATATACTTTTGATAACATGTTTTTGTTATACTGGTAGTACATCCATTAATATTAATTATCAATGCCCCTATCAATGTTGCATGGTCAGCTAGAACAAACACACGCATCCGACAAGTGACACGACTATATCCCAGCCTGACGATAAGTATAACAATTTTATAGGTGATATTGATCACCCTGCTGGAACAATAATGGATATTTAAAGAGGCAATCAATTAGAAGACTAAACCACGATATATTATGTATGAAATAGCATGGGGGAATGTACTCCTAAAGGCCGAAACATAAAGAATAACTCACGCCATAATGGTCCGTTATACACTATAATCTAAACCTGATACTGGGTTCAAGATTGCTTTTAGTAGAGTTTGATACAGCAGGAGATAGACCGATGTCAGAGTGTTTATCTTTTTCCAACAAAACATCATCTTTGTGTTTTAGACCCGCTCGGCAAGCATTGTGTCAAGATTATCGAAAATATGGTCGAGTTTCGATACATAAATCAGTAGAGTAAACTGTGACGTACTTGTGCAGTACATCCCTATAACAATGACAAAACCCATACATGCATATAGACGACTTGTACAATATAAGCCTTCATATTAACTAGCCATACCCATGAATAGCTCTCCCATCTGTATATTATGGTAAGTAAAAGAGGGTGGGGAAGGGAATAGGCATTATTTAATCAGTTGTAGAGGCATGTTTTAATAGAAAAGTACAAACTAACGTTATGTAGCTAAAGTAACTAATTTACATACCATGTTTTGCATAACTGTGCGTCAGGTAGGTTTATGGTTAGGGCCCGGGTTACTCCTTAGTAGGTATGTTAGAACATGCCTCTAAGACTAATTAAATAATGCCTATTGTTGGGAGTGGGGATGGTTCTTATTCGTGAATATACATGCGCAGTGAGAGTTCTGCTGTACACGTCTTTGAAATGCCGCCAATTTCAATCAGTCAGCATTTGAATGTACTGATCGATTTCAATCATGCTCGCCTCGGAGGAAAGATGACGTCATAATGATCATTTACATTGGAGAAGTTCACGGTGGCAAATGACAAAAAATGCTAGAAAATATAGGAATTGAATAGAGGGAGATAAAGAGAGAAAGAAAAAGAGAGATAGAGAGAAGGGGAGGCAACACTGAAAAGGAGGTGAAACGACCACTCCCGCACACTTCCCCTAATCGGAGACATTCTTATGTCGCATAAGAAGGTCGCCCCCTCCCCCATAGTGCCCCATCAATGTCTCAAACCAGGCTACCCCCACGCCTCTGGCCTTGTTGGCCCGAGTTCTATCTACTGAGTAAGATCGATCCCTCACCCCCCGCCCCCCCCCCACCCCTCATGATTCTAGTTTCTCCCTCAAAACCTAGACCTAATGTGTGCCACGCTATTTGTTCTCCAAACCATGAAGTCATATCAATGAATTATTGGTCATAAACTTCCATAGCTATTTTCGTATGATATGACATTATGGGCTGGTGTTAGGGTAAGGGTTGGTTAGAAGATTACCCTAAACTTCATTTCAAGATCCTCACTGTTCCTCAATAGAACAACAATAAAATATTTTGATATATAAGGAATTAAACATTGCAGCGCAGGGCAAATGGTGTGAAGGTGCAATTAGAGAGGTCCAAATGAAATCGAGCAAAACAGTAATCATCTGATTCGCATGGCTGACCCTAAGACGATTTGTTAATTACAGGGTGGTAGTGATGCGCGTCTGTCCGAGCTAAGAAAACAATAACAGAATTAGAAATCCACAGCAATTTAGAAATGACTTTGAAGAACGGAGAGATGACAGAAGTTAAGAATGATTATTACTTGCGCTGACCCTTACAATCGATCCGTTTCGTGTAATGTAGAAACATGACGTTGCCGTTGTTCACGAATGACTTTCTAGCGTTATTCAAGACCACGGACAGTGATGACAAGGGTCATACAATAATCGGCTGACAGCCAGAATGGCTTTTAGTTTTTCATGTTTCACGGAGTTTACGACCTTCTGGCTCTCAGTGGGCACTACGCAAGGATATACCATGTGAACCTATTTATCTTTTAAACTTCCTCAATGATTTTTATTTAAAATCCACTTTGGAAAGATAATTGAAACACGGGTTACGCAAAACACAAGTAAAGCATTGGCCATTAGCTAATTGGGGTTTTCGTGTGTTGGATAATAATCTTATAGATGAAGTTGAGTTCTGGTCATGCGATTGCATTGTGAAAGAAACGGTGTGGAATCGACCAGAAAAGGTTGATCATCTAGCAGAATGTGTGTGTATTGCAAGGTTCTGGAATCATCAAAATGATAAGAAATTTGGCCAAGTCTTGGTAAAGTTACAAACACTGTACACAGAAAGATGTATATGGGACTACACGAACACGTGGCGTAAAAATCCTACCCTGGATTTTTACGATGTTTCATGACATATTTAGAATATGAAGGCATTTGAAGAGCCATGCTTTCCAGGGAACATGTCTTATCTGATGTTCTTCCACACTTGCATAATAATAATGATAACGCTCACAAATTATTTTTCACCTCTTCCCAAAACTCAACCTTCTCTTTAAGTACACATTTGCAATAAATTTGAGCCAATCGAAACTCTTTTTAAAACAGGTCCCTGATTTACAAGTTCAATTAAAAAATCTTCGAATTCTCCCAGATGACAAGATGAAAATCATGATGCTTTATGTAATTCTAGTCCCGAGTGTGTCCGGAGAAAATGGCTTCGACTTTTTAAAACCGAATACGAATAACGAGGTCGTCATAGAGATTGCAGGTCTTCGTTTTCTCCCAAGTGGAAGGAAATTTATCTGTGTCACACTCCCTTCAATATTAATTATTGGAGACCTACATCCTTACCTCAGATCGTAGGCGTATCCAGGACTTTCTTAAGGGGGGGGGGGGGGGGACATTTCCCCCAAAATGTAACCAAAACGTCATTAGATTTTGGTGTAGCTTTTTACTCCACTTTTTTCTTCAAACATTCAAAGACAAGTACTTTGGTTTCGGGGGAGCACGACCAGCCCTACCCCCTTTTTGCCATTGGTCTGATAGGTATTTCGTGTCGTGTAGAGACATATTAAAGAGGAGAAAAGGACCAAATACAAATGGCAAAATGTAATCGCTATGAAAATAATGTGTAATCTAATATCATAGACATGATATATCTGGAGAGTTTGAAAAGTCAGTGACGATAAGCAAATGTACCTTGAATGCCTTCACCTAATACAGTAGCGAAGTCAGGCATTTTTTCATAAGTATCATTGGTCTTGTAGCTATTTCTGTTTGTCTGTTTTTTGTTTGTTTGTTTTTGCATTTTTTGGCGAATACAAATGGAAATGTAAAGTATGAATATTTTACACATTAATGCTAAATATATTACTCATTGCGGATATAGTATCGAAAATAATATCGCTAGTGATATTCGTTTGTCTCGCAATGTGGTCAATAAGGAATCTAAAAGATCACGACGTTTCGTATGCTACTGCAATACTTCGTCAGGTGATAAAAACTGTTGTAAGCAAGGGTCTTTTATACTTTACGGGAGGACCGTAAAGCGGTCTAAAATTCGATCGATAATTGGAACAATAACGCCCAATGCCTATTGGTCGACGCACACGGTGATCGACCAATCACCAAGGCCGCTGGTTCGGCCGCTGGTTCGGCTGATGCACCAGGCCTATTGGCCGACGCATACGGTACTCGACCAATCAACGGGCCGCTGGCTCGGGCCGTCTGCTGAATGGAATCGACCGTTGTTGGCTGGCAGGACGGCGAGTGTCATGGCGGCGTATCGTCCGCATCCAAAATTCGGGGATATCGATCCCGTTGTCTCTGTTGAAATTATTAGGATTGAGACGGATATTGATAGCTTCTTTTACCCTTCGTGTATACCAATGCCGTTCTTGGGAAAGGCACTGAACCCCGTCCCAGTCTGGTTGATGCTGGTTGTCCCAAGCATGTTCGGCTACGGCTGAGTTGTCAGTTCGACGGAGTCTGACGTCCCTCTTATGCTCAGTGATTCTTTCTTTTATCGGACGGGCAGTTTCACCGATGTAGGATCTATCACATCCTTTACAAGGGATGTTGTACACAATGCCGTCCCGTCTATGTGGAGGAATTGGATCCTTGGGGCGTGTAAGTTGTTGACGTAAGGTGGTATCTGATCTGAAAACCGTTCGAATGCCATGGCTCTCTAGGCGGCGCTTGAGTTGTTGGGAGACCCCATCAATGTACGGCAATACTGTAAAAGTCTTGTATACCTTCTGATCCCTGGGTTCCGACGATCTATTCTTGGTATTGTGTATAAAACGGCGTGGGTAACCGTTGAGACTCAGGGCACTGCGAACACGGGTCCGTTCTGTGCATGGCTGTTGTGGACTTGTCACAATGCGTGAAGCTCTGTCAAATAGACATTTCACTAGACCTCTCTTCACCGATATGGGATGGTGAGAGTCAAACGCTATGTACTGGTCTGTGTGGGTAGGCTTCCTATAGACTGAGGTGGAGAGCCTATGGTTGTCGTGTCTATGAACTAGAGTGTCTAAGAATGCTATCTTCCCTTCACACTCTATCTCTGATGTGAACTGGATGGTTGGTTCAAGGCTATTCATGTGTTTAAGTAGCTTATCTGTTTCAGAGATGGGAACTATGATGAAGATGTCATCTACGTATCTCTTCCAAACACGAGGCAAGCAAGAGAGGGGACATGTGTCCAACGCTTCTTCTTCGAAACTCTCCATGTATAGGTTGGCCACAACAGCCGAGACTGGACTGCCCATGGCTGCCCCTTCTGTCTGTTCATAGTATGAACCTTTATACAGAAAATATGTGGATCGTAGAACAAACTCGAGGAGTTGAGTGAGTTGTTCCGGTGAGAGTGCGGTCCGGGTAGACAAATTGCTGTCTGATTGTAAGCGTTGCAATGTAGCATTGCATGCGCCCTCAATCGGTACATTGGTGAAGAGTGAAACTACGTCAAACGAAACCATGCGTTCTTGAGTACCGATGGTTTGCTCTGCTATGCACAGAACGGACCCGTGTTCGCAGTGCCCTGAGTCTCAACGGTTACCCACGCCGTTTTATACACAATACCAAGAATAGATCGTCGGAACCCAGGGATCAGAAGGTATACAAGACTTTTACAGTATTGCCGTACATTGATGGGGTCTCCCAACAACTCAAGCGCCGCCTAGAGAGCCATGGCATTCGAACGGTTTTCAGATCAGATACCACCTTACGTCAACAACTTACACGCCCCAAGGATCCAATTCCTCCACATAGACGGGACGGCATTGTGTACAACATCCCTTGTAAAGGATGTGATAGATCCTACATCGGTGAAACTGCCCGTCCGATAAAAGAAAGAATCACTGAGCATAAGAGGGACGTCAGACTCCGTCGAACTGACAACTCAGCCGTAGCCGAACATGCTTGGGACAACCAGCATCAACCAGACTGGGACGGGGTTCAGTGCCTTTCCCAAGAACGGCATTGGTATACACGAAGGGTAAAAGAAGCTATCAATATCCGTCTCAATCCTAATAATTTCAACAGAGACAACGGGATCGATATCCCTGAATTTTGGATGCGGACGATACGCCGCCATGACACTCGCCGTCCTGCCAGCCAACAACGGTCGATTCCATTCAGCAGACGGCCCGAGCCAGCGGCCCGTTGATTGGTCGAGTACCGTATGCGTCGGCCAATAGGCCTGGTGCATCAGCCGAACCAGCGGCCGAACCAGCGGCCTTGGTGATTGGTCGATCACCGTGTGCGTCGACCAATAGGCATTGGGCGTTATTGTTCCAATTATCGATCGAATTTTAGACCGCTTTACGGTCCTCCCGTAAAGTATAAAAGACCCTTGCTTACAACAGTTTTTATCACCTGACGAAGTATTGCAGTAGCATACGAAACGTCGTGATCTTTTAGATTCCTTATTGACCACATTGCGAGACAAACGAATATCACTAGCGATATTATTTTCGATTTTACACATTATTTGTTATTGCCTACTCTACATGGAAAAAACTATGATCTTCTTCATATACTGAATACACATGAAAGATTGTTAAGCTTTGTAAATGTTGTTTAGGAATGTGAAAATAAGACGCCAAGATTCATTTGGGAAAGAGAGAAAAAAAGCACAAACAAACAGCTGTTATTAATAGGCAAGAAGCAGTATAGTCCAAATTACATCCCAGTGACATGCGAAAATACAAGATATTTGTAATTCACTTTATTTTTCAATCCATCATTCATTTCGAGAGCTTGCGCGTGGAAACGAACCGAATTCCCTTTTGTAAATATTCTTTGCGGCTTGTTTTCCAATAGCGCATCTTTAAGTGGTACATTGTCACATTCTGGCGAGTAATTAAGTGTCCATCCTTTTGTCAGCATGCAAACAAATTCAAGAAATAGACATAAAGCCTACATCATAAGATTAAAAACCATAGCAGACCATTCTTTAGAGGATATTTTTCTGAGACTATTTTTTTGCACATGGTTTGGAGACATTTTATCAGTTGTTTTTAATTTAATATTCTTATCTAATAGTAATACCACCAACACTCTTGTTTTCCTTACTTTTTCTCTTCCGCCGAAATATTAATGTTAGAACTTGCCAATTCTTGGGACCATCAACCTGTCATGTCTCAGCAGTATTTTAATGATGCCCCCCTTTTTTTTATATGAATTCATTTAATATACGTTGTATTTTACCTTGAAATGCTTTGTATATATTTTAATGTTTGCATGTTTTTTAAACTAAAGAATGAACTGACCTGAATTAAACGTGTTTAAAACAAACAAAAATCCATTTACAGTCTTTTAAACTGAAAAATGAATGAAAAATGAACTGAACTGAATTGAATTTATGTCTCAAACAAACAAAAATCCATTTACAAATTGACGAGCCGTATGTACCTGTACAAGTAAGCAAATATTCCTTGAAAGCTTTAATGACAGTTACACTTGAACGTAATTAGATCTATCAAGGACCATTATGAAGTTTTTTCCCCCAAACAAACAAAAATGCCCATATTTTCAGTCAATTGCAGCCTCATATATTTTATCCAAAGAGCCGTATCCGTTTCAATTAACATTAATTTTGTGAACCTGATATTCTGTTAGTGCTACTACAAACATGAATATCACTACGAGAACAAAGAGATAATTCTCTTAGTTCTCTTGTCTGACATTGATATTCTTGTTTTAAGTTTGAGCCTATTTCTGGTTCAATTTTAATAAATTTGCCAACCAAATAACTTGCCATCACTCTAAAAAACATGACGGTCATTACGAGCAAATAAAAAAAAGGTAATTCAATGAAATACTTTTGTTTTATTCGCGCGTTTGTTTGAACCATGATGTTTGACCTTAAATGAACAGAAGTCAAGGATGCTCTAGTTGTTTCCATTCATGATAATTGCAAACCAAATATCTTGCTATTAAGAAGGCAAACATGGATATCTCCAAGAAAAAATAGAGTAAACTCAATAAGTTTTCTTTTATGAACGATCTTCAGTAGATATGAACATGTTAGACCACCGTTTTCAACCTTTTTCAGTCACGGCACCCTTTTCAGAAATAAATAGGTTTTAGGTCACCCTTATCACACACACTCTTCACAGAATATTACTTGTGCATCACTCTGAAACTCGTCAAACACTCGTGCATATTTGTTTCTAAGTTTTGAGAGGGAGCGAAGCGAGTGAGCCAGTCAAACAATTACATTATTAATATGCTTTAAAAAAAAATTGTCATCAAGACACTACTTGGTGGTGGTTATTTTACCTGACTGCTAAGAAAGCATAAATGTTTGTTAGTAAGCAACCAGACGGCCGACGGCTTTAGATCCTCTCCGAGGGACCTGGTAATGAGGATTAATGTCTTCTGACCACTGCTCTACCGACTGAGCTATCGCGCCACTAGATAAGATATGAAATAATGTATGCGGGCACACCGGCGCCGAATATTAATGAATATGAGGTTATTCGGCCATCTCGTAGCCCGAAATTATCGGATCGCAAGATAATAATGACCATAATATAAACCGTGCTTATATAAAGCGCTTACCACCGAAGTCTCTAAACGCTATAACAAACAAAATACAAAATACTATGTCTAAATTGTAATAATATGACATCCTTCACGATCTCGAGGAAGTTGTTGTATCAAATTAATTTGAACGAGTGCCCTATGTCATGCACTGCATGATTACCATTGGCATTGAAGTATGATGATTTTTTCATATGATATATGCCTGACTGCCTGACTGCCTGCCCCCACCATTGAATTAAATTGAATTGAATTGAATTTATTGACCATAATTATATGCATATGAAAGCAAAACATACAATAGAAAATAGAATACATAAAACATACAAAATACAAAGCAAATATATGATCAGGACCACAAAGAAGCAAATTACTTATAAATAGGGCCCCTATACAAAATTAAAAAATAAGTTAAATATAATTCAGTCACCCTACCCACATTTTGCACACATACACACGCCATTTATTAGGGTTGGTGCTATCCATTATGTAGGCCTATATAAGCCTATTTAATTAGTACCAAGGCTTTCCTGTACACGGTACGAGCACGGTGACTTCAGTATTTCAATTTCTTTCGTTTCATTCATCTCTCTCTCTCTCTCTTTTTTTCAGTCTTTTGTTGGCCAACCGCTCTTCCATTATGCATTGTTTATATATTCTGTATATATAATTATTGTATGAACATTATCATTTTACTTATGACGAGATCGTCAGTTCAAGCTGTGTTAATGACAACCCCTTATTCATATGTATGATTGTATGTGACAATGATATAAGTTCATATATCTGTGACGAAATACATGAAAAATAAATACAAAATCAAACAAATATCAACCATGTTTATATTCTTATAGCGCTGTGGTTGATTATGCAGACCATAATGACGCCTAATATAGTCACTTTTGAATGCGCATGTGTCTCGACTGTCGGATAAGACATATAGAAATGAATTTTTGCTTTAAAGGTACGCTATAGCATTCAATTGTATAACGTATACATGACTATAGTTTTGTGACGGCTTCGGAAGTTTATCAGGGAGCTTTTTTCGTATTCTGAGTCATATTAATCATGAGGATTCAGTTATATTTTCTTAACTCTTTTAAAAGCTTTCAAAAGTACAAACACACGCGCACTGCACTAAGACAAAAATATCATAGCTTCACAATGAAGGATCTGACGGCCATACGCGTTAGACAATTTTCCAAATATTGATTTCGAAAAAGACATGGGAATTATAAGAGAGTGTAAATCCCTCAATTTTCGTTCTCTATAATTATGATGGACGTTATAAAAGTACAGCAAAAGACACTTTCATTCTTTTTCATTTCGCGACAGGCATTCCACATGTTGTGGTTTAGCTCAGAAACTATTGATTCACAGTCCTAAAAATATAAACCATACTCGTGAAAAGAAAGGGCAAACATTTCTAAACATTCTTTGTCCATGTATGATGCATGACCGCATGGCGTTTCATGCCAGGAATGTTTAGAAGAGATAAGTTAAAAAATCTTGAAATTGGCAACACTTTGAATGGTTTAAAAAAAAAATGTTTTCGATTAAAACTAACATTTTGTCAACCTTTCGACAGGACCCATGTATATACATTGTTTCAAAAGACATCGGCCCGTATTCTGAAGTCTTGTCTAACTTAGCCACGACTAAAGTTAAACAACTGTTTAGTTAGACAAGACTTAAACAGGACTTAGACAACTGTTTAGTTAAACAGGAGTTAGACACGACTTCAGAATACGGGCCATCGCATTTTATTAGAATAATGTAGCATTACAAGAAATATATAATTGTTGCCAATTGAAGAACATTAAGTGATTAATGTAGCCCTTAAAAAACACCTATCCTGAAGGGTTAAGCAAAATGTATAGCAGGCATCAATAATTATTACCAGTTAATATCAGACTAAAAGCGCTTTCAGACCAAGGATGTTCGTGATTACTCTAAAGATATCACTTTCTAGGTTAAATTCTTCCCGCCTCACTAATCGAAATAATTATTCCTATAACATGAAACCGTATAGTTGGGATTCGGGGATGTACTTAGCTTAGGGGATAATTATTGCAATTTTCAAATAGTCTGTCGTGATCACGATTATCTTCTGGGTATGTTGGTCTTTGACTGGGTAGTCACTTTGATAGTAGATGTACCTTAATCAACTTTTCAACAAAACCATAACCCATATACATGTTATTAAGACGTTGCATTTTATTAGAACAATGTAGCATTACAAGAAATATATAATTGTTGCCAATTTTAAAAACATAATGTGTTTAATTTAGACTTAAAAAACACCTATCCTGAAAGGGTTAAGCAAAAATGTGTAGCAGGTATCACATATTACCAGTTACTATCAGTCTAAAAGCGCTTTCAGACTAATGATGTTCGTGATTACTCTAAAGATATCACTATCTAGGTCGAATTCTCCCCGCCTCACTAATCGAAATAATTACTCCTATGACACGAGATCGTATAGTAGGGTTTCGGGGGTGTACTTAGCTTCGGGGGTAATTATTGCAATTTTCAAATAGTCTTTCGTGATCACGATTATCTTTTGGGTTAATTGGTCTATGGCTGGGTAGTCACTTAGTAAAATGTAATATGTGTACCCCCCCCCCTCATCCACCCCAGCCTAACCCCGCCAACCTCATCTATCCACATCTAGTTCTCCTTAAACCATTCCATTCTCTCATCTTCAGCGAATATCTTCACCGGACTCACATGCACTCCTCTATGTCTGGAATATAAAATATGAGATAACCTTTCTAAAGGAATGACATTTGGGGTTCATTTCTATTAACTTTTTTTTCCTTAAAATCCTCGACATCAGGTAAACTTCTATATTTCTGCGTGAAATCCGTTGCTTGAGATGGGTTTGTTATTTTGTACTTTATAATGTTACAATATTTGGTCAAATTTTGGATATGAATATATGGAATGTACTTTATGTTTCTGTCATAATTTAAAAACAAAATATGATTAACTTGAATCGTATCAAATAGTGTGCTAGGATGATGTACATGAAATCGACTTCTTTAGATCTTTAATCCTAAAATAAGTTAATTATAACTGATCTTCAATCTTCTATTCATTTATTTCCCATTCTCGTTAAAAAAACATTCAACAACACATTATACATATAAAGCAAAATTATAAACAATACAAAGAATATACAAAATGCCTTCTTTAATTGGAGATTTTTTTTCTTACACGTGTGCTTTTAGCAACGCGTGTGTCGTGTTTGTCTGCTCGCGTAAATAACATAGAAAACTAAAAAGGCTCGGATTTTTTGCTGTTAATAATTTATAAAGATGAGAGATGGGATGGAGAGCGCAATAAATTATTCATTCTACGGTAGCCAGGAAGACATTATGATGACAGAAGGTTACCACTTAATGTCTTTAATAATATTGAATAATTTACGCTTGCTACTGAGAGACAGCGAATGTACGTCCCTGGGGGGAAGCGACGAAAGCTTTCGAGTGTTCTGCGATTCTAAAGCGAGCAACATTATATTTCATTTTGGGGGAAAATTCGTTTTAGGTTCAATTTTCCTTTCAAATCTGTTTTGTCTTTCGTTTCATGTGACACGTTCTTTACATTACATTTTTCTAAAACTACTCGGGACTTACTTTGCATTCGCTTTGTTCTTTTTTTGTTCTATCTATTAAAGATGGTACATCTGTGGAATGTAGGGTTACACACGAAGGGCACGTCAGGTATTAAAAGGAGGGGCGATGTATTGATACTTATTCACATTAGAAATGCGCGTTCTGTATTAAAAGGGGGGGGGGGGGGGCTTTCAAACAAAAAATAACTCAAGGAACCAGAGGGAAAGAACATACATGTCTTTATGACAGAGGAGAATACTACATCTTCATGACTTTAATCTAAAGAGCAGCTGTTTTACAGATGGGTTCTTCATCCAGATCTAGAACATGAGAGATTTTGTGGATGCATGTGCAAAAGCTTTCAATACAACACTGGCACGAAGATGAAAGAACCCGCGTTAAAGATTTACATTTTTCGTCATCATAAGAGAGGCATAAAGAGGATCAGGTGAACTTACCATACGTTGCCAGGAACTCAACGTCAATGTTTGCAGTGGCTCATCCTGTATGTACATCAGAAGATGGACGGAGAGAGGGGGGGGGGGGGGAAGGAGTATATTTTTTTAAAGGAGGAATACAGATGAGAAGAAAGAAGGGATAAATTGGGGGGGGGGGGGCGCGAAAGGAAGAGAGGGTGAGAGGAAAAGAGAAAGAGAAAGAGAGACAGAGACAGAGAAAGGAATAAGAGAGGAGATAGACAGAGAGGGAAAAGAAAGAAAATGAGAGAGAGGAGAGGGGGCAAGGGAGAGAGAGGGAGATGAAGAGGAGGAGATGAAAGAGTAAGAGTAGGAGAATATGGAAAGGTGTAAATTTGACAAGTGATTTGAAAAGGGCGGGGGAGGGGGGAATGGGAGAGAAGGAGTAGAGGGAAATTAATATTTGAAGGATATTGAACACGAAATGAACAAGAATTGGAAACAATTATTCTTTTGAAACATTATTTTTTGTTTTAATTATATATTTTTTGATATTAGAAATCATTAACTAGGTGGCTCGTTATGAGCATTTTCTGATATTATTTTTCTCGGCAATGCGTTTGTTTATGTAATTTTTCAATCGACAAATTGAAGAAAAAAGGATAATTCCATCAATATCGGTCACAGTGATGCAATTTGCAGGTTCTATAATTTACCAAAATAATAAACGATATATAATTTGAATAATACATACCAAATACATATCGAGAAATATAATTATGTCTATGTTGACTTGTACAAAACAGATAGGTTAATACAATCAAATTCGTCACGCCCAGAGGAAGGTTGAGAGGGAGAGAGAGAGGGAGAGAGAAGGGGTTACTTACAGAATCGTTAATATTATTTGTGAGATAAAAAGATGGTGATAGACCGTAGTTGATCGTCATATTATGTTAAAGATTTGTTTTCCTTCTATTTTTTGCAATACAAAGCAGCAACAAAAAATCAAACTTGTGGAAGGGAAAGTTGAGGTTTACTGATGATAGCACTACATAGCATCAAACTGGTTACATACAGAAAGAGAAAGAGAGAGAGAGAGAGAGAGAGAGAGAGAGAGAGTGAGAAAAGGAGAAGAAGGAGAGGAGTAGAAATCGGGCAGAGGGAAGGTTTCGAGAGAGGGTGGTACTTACAAAATCGATTATTTGTGAGATGAGAAGCCGGTGAGAGCCTATGGTGGGATGTGATAGGTTAACGACAGGTCGGATAGCCGGAGAACCGTAGTCATCCATTAGCTTATGATAAAGCAGCTTCGACGGATTTGTGAGCGGGTCCGCCAAGGCTTAAGTATGGATTAGAAGAAAGGAAATGATTTGATTGCGCTCTCTATAATCCTTTAATCCTTGCGCAGTTTAATTCTACTTTTAATATTAAATCACGACATTATGTTATCGACTTTTTTCTAGTTTGATTTTCTTAAAGCCTATCTGCACTAGTTTGGCAAAGAGGGATTAGACCTCTCTGCATGGTCACTGACAGGTGGTTATCTCATCAAATCAGCTCTCAATTAACATAAGAAAAAGGGGACCATGGGGGACCGACGGTCACCGCTTAGGCATCGTTTGCTATATAGAGGGCGTCAAGTAGCTATAAGTAGTACAGCGGGGCTTTAAAGGGCAGGTTAGCAACATGAAAACTAAACCAGGAGGAACTTCATTCAGTGGCATCATATCATCGTCAAATAGAGGGTCAGGGCTAAACATATTTGTGTGGGGAGGATGCTTTTAATATAGGATATACGTTTTGTTCGTGTAGTCGGAATGGGGTGACATAGATTATGAGTTATACATTATATCATGAGATTTATAGATCAAGATATTATGATATTGACATTTTGAGTTGATTCAAGTTGCTCACGAAGCGTCTTTTCGATTGCATTATAGATGAGCTAATCAAGTCGATGGATTCAAGTAATTAATGTGTCCATAAGTCGACACATTAACTATGTTCACCCGTGACCGCGGCATAATAGAAGATTGCAAAACCTCGAAGTAATATACACAACGATCCACTATTAAACAATGACGAGGGCTCCCAATGGGACCGAAACAGCGAGTATTAACTACAAGTCAGGGAAAAGCAGTCGTAACTTCAAAGTTATTTGCGTCCGCCCGTCCGCACGGCATAAACCTTAGAGTCAGGAATTATTTATTTTCAATCATTTAGTTATTCGTTTGATTTAAACAGGGTAACTCTCTTCTTAATATTTTCTGAGAGGCCCTGTACACAAAAAATGATTACGATTACAATGAAATAACAAACAATGTTAAAAGACGTATACATGATTTTATATATATCAGGGTTATTTTTTTGTTTTGTTTATAGTTATTATATAACCCGATAATATACAACAACAAAAACATTTGACAAAGCAATATTTGTCCAGCTGATACAATATGAGTTTATGCTTATCCTATTAAATAGATCAATAATAGTATAAGCATATAAACATCAGGAGTAAACTTTTACATACAAAGGAAAGGACAAATTTTCATCAAAGTGGACTATATAGTAATGGGAACCATTCTTATTAAACTTTGACACTTAATACCAAAATATAAAATAAAAATAACCACAAACGCAATGTTCTCCGATATAGATTTGCAAAATGATTGTTTTGATTGGGCCTGTCTAACACAAAAAGGGAGTTGGTTCCACAATGCTGCGCCTTCATGAGAAAAAGCTAGTTTACCCATCTTTGTTCGTGACAGAGGTGCTAGTCCAAAATTGGTTGCATTCCGGGTGTTGTGATTGTGGAGAGTCTGGGATCTTATAAGTATGTTCGACAGGTAAGAAGGGCCAAAGTTATTCTGTACATGATACATCATTTTGCATTTATGGAACGTCCACCTCCTTTCTACCGATACCCAGTGAAGTCGGCGGAAGACTTGAACAGTGGGTGTGAGTTGATGTGCCCCAAGAATAATTCTGGCTATCCTTTTATGTTGGTTTATGAATATGACTTTTGTATTGTGTGGACAGTTTGACCAAGCAGTGGAGCAGTAATCAAACAGAGGCTTTATCAATGAGTTCGCAAGTAGCTTCAAACTGTCTAGAGGCAAAAAACTTTTAGCGCGACTTAGAAGTGCGATCCTTGATGCAATCTTCTTGCTTGTATGTCTAACATGTTCTTTCCAACTTAAAGTTGGGTCGAACCAGACACCCAAATATCTGTTGGTATCTACTTGAGAAAGTTGTTGATTGTCTAAAAATAATTTGATTGGTTGTGAGAGAGTAACTAGTTTCTGTGATGATCCAAAGAGCATGAACTGTGTTTCAACCGGATTTATAGCTAATTTGTTTGTCTGCATCATGCAGGCTTGTATCTTTTTGACTTCTGAGTTTAGAATAATCTCAATTTCTAGCAGGCTTCTGCTACTGTAGAAAATAATTGCATCATCAGCATAAAGCATGATTTGAGATTTAGTTATAACATGTGGGAGATCGTTGACCATGATAGTAAAGAGAAGGGGGCCTAAGATAGATCCTTGAGGGACTCCTGATTTTACTTGGCCCCATTCGGATATATTTTCCCCTACGACAGTTCTCTGCCTTCCATTCATCAAGTAATCCTCAAACCAAGCCAGTTCAACATTTTTTACACCATATAGTATTGCAATTATTTTCCAAGCAATATTTTATGATATACAGAGTCAAATGCTTTACGGAAATCTAGAAAGGAAGAGGATGTGATCAGAGATATACGTTAGCACTGTATCGGTAGCGTGTCCCTTACAGAATCCAGACTGATGTGGTACTAGCATATTATGTTCTACAAGATAAGATTGCAACTGTTCATGTACAGCACGTTCCATAAGTTTCATTACTAAAGGTATAACAGAGATGGGTCTGTAGTTATACTGATCTTTTCTATGACCTCCTTTAAACACTGGGGTAACTTTACTCTCTTTCCCACTCATTTGGTATCTTTCCCAACTGTATAGCCAAGTTGAAGAAGTGAGTAGGTGATGTAGCTTTCAGTAGCCGGGCACTTATTGTGTCAAGACCTGTGGACTTATTAGTCTGTAATTTTCTAAGTTCATTCATTACAAAATCCTCACTAATTTCCTCGCGCTAACTTTCAGATCTGGCGTGGTTTGTAACTTCGAGGTATAAACTTAAAGTTTCAGAACCAAGAGTGTGTCCGAACGGTCCCCATTAACTAAAAGATTGACATTGAATTAAGTCAATTGAATTAATTCTGAGATTTTAATCATGAGACTTTAATCCAATTCATTTTTCATTTAAGTCTAAAAGGTTTGATAAAGATAATTTAAATCGTTGATTCAAACGAATCCAAATTAAATCTCAGAGCTTAATCTGGGATCTGATCACGAGATTTAAATCACTAATTCATACCATGATATCTAACATCCCCCTCCTCCCATCCACCAGCATCACCCCCCCCCCCCTGCTCATCCTCCAGAGTGAATCAAAACGGGAGACAGTAACCACTTCGGAAGGGTTTCAAGGAGCAACAGTGCTTGTACAGGAGATGCGAACGGTAGCTTGATTAGCATGCAGCCATCATGCATGTCGAATCGATTATCACATTAGCTAACTAAGTTATTGTCTATGCTCTTTGATGTGGGTTGGAGAGAGAAAGGGAGCTGTTTGAGAGGACTGGGGTCATCACGACTGGTAGAAGTGGATGAGGTAAGAACTGGAGTACTGGTGGTAGCGCTTGTGCTCTGCTGCTGCCCCTCCCCCCAATCAAAGTTTCACGATCTCGAAAGGAGGAAGAAACGGGGAAAGAAAGAAGAAAAGAAAGGAGAAGGAAAGGATGATAGAAAACAAAAAGGACAAAATTAATAAGGAACAGAAAGCAAGATAAATAGAGGTGGAGAAGGATTCTTTTCAACATTATTTTGTTAAGCTTCGCGACCTCGTAAAATAAGGTACTTTCTTTTCTTCCAAGGGTGCAAAAGATACAAACTTATTATTACTGAAAACAAATTATTCAGGCTTCTTATGGGGGAGGATTGAAACAAGAATTGTGTCAATGTGTTCCTATAGTGCTTTAGCAAATATTCAAATTCTTACTGGGACAGCCCCCTCAAAAATGTTGAGTCATTAGGCCGGTCGACTAGATCCATGTCAGAGAATCTCATTTTTTATTCATTCGCACACGAGCAGAAACGTGACTGTTTTAAGTTTACATTTCACCACGCTACAGGTATTACATTTTACTGATGGGTGATGACATAGAAACGAATATTAGAGAATGGGAGACAGAGAGATGGAGAAAGTGGATGCAGATTAAATGGTGGCAGGGAGAAGGTGAAAGACAGGGAGAGGACATATAACAGAGGGTGAAAAGAGAAAGACAAACAATAAAGCGCACAAATGAAAATAAAGAGATGAGGGAGAAAGGGAGAAATAAGGACACATGTAGAAACCGAAGATAGAGGTATGAATAGGGATGGATAAATAAAGAAAGAAATAATATATACAGAGAGAGAGAGAGAGAGAGAGAGAAAGAGAGAGGGGGAGGGGTGGGGGAGGGAAACATATTTGTGTGCTCGTGCGTAAGCGGATGTGTGTGTTTGTGTAAGAGAAAGAGAGAGAGAGAGAGAGGGGGGAGAGAGAGAGGGAGATAAACTGGAGAAAAAGGAGAGAGATTTAAAGGGAGATAAAGAAGTAACAGATAGAGATAGAGTGAGGGGCTAAGAGAGTGAATGGGGAGATGGTGAGATGTGCGCGTACCTAGGTGCGGGTGGGTGTGTTTGTGTAAGAGAGAAAGAGAGAGAGAGAGATAGAGAGAGAGAGAAAGGGAAGAAGAAGGTTTTCAGCTGGCTCGATAAAAGCTCGCAGACAAAATGAATTCACTCTCACAGAGAACATAAATTAAAGCCGAAGGACATTCGTATACGATGATAAAAGAAAAACATGGTAGGCAATGCTGACAAGATAGTCAATCACAATTCGAAAAAAAGCCTTTAGAAAAATCACATATAAATTTGGATCACCGAGACGGAAGTGAATACAAGTAAGAAATGCGTGCGACAGAGAATGAGCGAAAGTGAATTAGATTTTCTTATCAACTTGATGAAATTCCAATAAATTCATCCTCTGTCAGCTTTTCCTATTTGAAAGATTGAAATATGAAATTCGAATGATGGAAAACTACATGTAACAGTGTATTGCAAACGAGCTTTCGAGGGACTCTGTATAACAACAAAGTGAAGAACGTCAGAACTTTTTTCATTTGTAATTACCATGAATGTTAGAGTAAAATATCAGAGTAGGCCTTAAGATTTCATCAAAGATATTGCATTTGTATGTTTAAGTCAAAGAAATAAACTATACCAGAACATTAAGAGAGAAGGACTTTGATTCATCAGCAAGTATATAATTATTATTTCATTATTTTCTCACTTTTTTGATAAAATGCAATACATATTGTAACCTGTTCTCCATCACCTGCCTTGATGCCCATCTGTCTATAAAGACAGCATTTTACGTATCGTTTAAATATAATCAATCTGTACCTGTCTACACAGACAACTTCTCTTGTCTCGTTTTATCGATCTTTCTACTTCTTGCACATTTAACGTAGTAATGAATTATTATCATAATTCACAAATATAACGCACCCCTAGATATACAGTCAAAACTGCTTTAGTGACCACCTGTCTACAAAGGCCACAGTTGTTGTTTCCCTTGAAAATGGTTTCTCCTTCAATCATGTACTAAAGGAACCTGTCTACAAAGACCACCAGTCTATAAAGACCACTTTTTGTGTTTCCCATCGGTGGTCGCTATAGACAGGTTTGACTGTATATATATTGGATAAAGCTTTGATACACTAGTGCCCTCTTAGTTGGGCAAGCCTCAACTGAATATCGGAAAGTTACTGATCATTTGAGGTAATAATTAGTTAGCAAAATATTTACTCCTAAAACATGAGCACAAAACTGTCAAAATGATGTTGCATAAATAGTTAGTGGCCTCATAAGTGATATATTTCACCCATTATTTAGATCCCGTCTGTACTAGTTTGGCCAGGAGGGATTAGACCTCCCTGCAAGGTCACTGACAGGTGGTTATCTCATCAAATCAGCTCTCAATTAACATAAAAAATGGGATCATGGGGACCAATTATTCTGTATTTGCTATATAGAGGGCGCAAGTAGCTATAAGTAGTGCAGTAGGGCTTTAAATAATAACGGAGTTCTGCCTAAACTACAAGTTAGCTGAGGTTTTGTGAATCTCGAATTCCCCAAATAACATAAAAGCTGTCTTCATTAGTTAATGCGACACAATACCAGCATTTGTTTGGTGTGTTCTGCCTACGGTCTCGTTAAATTTAATAGCAACCAAGGCTCAACAAACACATTAAAGGTAAAGACCGGTTATGGTCATGCGATTGCATTGTGAAAGAAACATTGTGGAATCGATCAGAAAAGGTTGATCATCTAGCATCTAGCATCTGCAAGGTTCATCAAAATGATAAGAAATTTGGCCCATTCTTCGTAAAGTTACAAGCACTATACACATAAAGATGTATATGGGACTACCCTATATCTCTCACAGTCCATGAGAGAAACAAATTTACCAAATACAGGGGCGTACGCAGGATTTTTTCAAGGGGGGGGTTTTAAAATATTTTGCTCCCGAAAATTTGAAAATCGCGCCGGCCGAAAAGTCGCTCAGTGGGGGGGGGGGGGGGGGGGGGGGGGGGGGGGGGGGGGGGGGGGGGGGTAAGCGGACACTTTTTTTTTTTTTTTTTGTCTCAAAATTTCAAAATTTGACATTTTTTTTCGTTGGGGGGGGGGTAAGGTCACCTTATTTGGGTTAGCCGTGGGTATATTATATATATATTTTTTTTTTTCTTTTTTTTTTATAATAAAAAAAAAAAAAAAAAAAAAGCCAAAGGGGGGGGGGGGTTTTAGGTTTTTTTAGGGGGGTTTACATACATTAAAATACCAGAGGGGGGGGGGGGTTTGAACCCCCAAACCCCCCCCCCCCCTGCGTAAGCCCCTGACCAAATATATGAACTAGTAGGCGGTTTCCCGGCAAATTTTTTATCATCATGTATTAGTCAAAACATATTCTTTCACATGATTGGTAATGAGAGCTTCCATTTCATTTTTTGAAATTGGGGCGTTTCCAATACTGGCCTTTACCTTTAACAGTTTCTCTTCCAACTCGAAAACACTCCACACTAAGAACTAAAGGGAAACGCATGTGACCTGTAATGGGACATGATCCTCTGACAGACATGACTATAGCTTTCGCTTTTTCTTCGCTCCATTAATTTTGCTAATAAATGAAATAAATGAAATGGAAACTTTGAAAGTAATTGAGGCGTCTTTTGTTTGACTTAGAACTAGATCAGTGACTGCTCCTGTTTTTGATAAGCCATGAAAGAGTAGGGATATCGTTCACAGATTGATAGTATAGAATGAACTAGTGATGTCGTAGTTGAGTGGATTAAGCACTCGACTTGAAAGGCAAATGTCGTGAGTGCAATCCCAGACCTGTTAAGTGCTTTGAAACATATTTCGCATAAAGAGCTATGTAAATCCAGATTGTTATCATTAGAATGAACAGTGCAAACACTGCGTTGAATCACGAATGTTTTGGCTATAATATTGCCCTAGCAGTTGTGATTAGCGGAGGTAATAGGGACTTTTAGATTTGCACGGCGAGAACGTGGACTGCTGTGTGTGACATGCTGTTAAGGCAATGTGACCTCCTTTTAAGGCACTGCCGGGCCTTAAAAAAACGTCACATTGCCGTCTGTCCTATTATTTCACATATTATTTCGTCGTCATCCCTCTTGACTCCCAATACAAACAAATAACACAATATCACACTTCAATTATTGTGGAATAGCCTGACAACGACTACTGAGAGCCGGCCGTTTATTCAGTATGAATGTTTAACAAACATTTCTTCTCGTTTCCTTCACTGGAAACCGTTTCCTTTACTGGAAACCGGACCGACCATGGTCCAGGATAAAAAACCAGAGGTAAAACTCAAAGAGCATAAAAACTCTGGAAAACCTTATTCAAACACAGTCATGTCCTAACATAACATAACATGACACAGCGCACTTTCATTGTAAATAAAAGTTGTCTCGTTGAAAGTTCAAGCTAGAATAATTCAATTACACACTAATTGATGCCACGCCCTGGTCTCCGTAGCAGAATTAGCTCGCACAACTGTACGAGCTGTCTATGCAAATTACATTCCATCGGAGCACGGCCCCGGACCCAACATAAGTATGCATTCATTAACGATACAAACAACATTTGCCTGCTTACAATCGTACCGCAGACAAATAATATTAAAAGGATGTCACACGTGGCAGTCCACGTTCTCGTCGTGCAAATCTAAAAGTCCCTAATGACGGAACCGCAATGACGCCTCATGTGCAGTAAGCACGATATTCCGGTATGAAGCGCTATTTTTAGTACAGCCAGAATTTCTTGTAAAATATGACTATTGAGAATTCCATGTATTACCTCTGAAGATGATGAAAATAAGACAATGCGTAACATAATATTTTATGGACAGAGTTTCTGATGAGGAAGTCTTTGATTATTAGTCAACTGAATAAACAATTTTACCAATCTATTTTTTTCATAAGTTATTTATGCACGTGTTTATTTATATATTCATTTATTAATGTATGTATATATTCATTCATTTATTTATTAATTCATTCATTTATTCACTCAAAATACTTTAAACAAGGTAACCTTACAACTTGGTTTTAATAATTCGTAAAATCAAAGACGATAGAGTGTGGGACACATCATCTAACAAAAGGGTAACAAACTGGTCAGTTGCTTGGGAAATGGGTGGGAAGAAAACAAGAAGATAATGTATCAATTCACGGGTTATTAAGGGTTAAGTGGTAATGGAGAACTGCCCGCAAATTGAAATCACCAGATATTTCACCTGGATTGCCACTCAGCCTTGATCGCCTTACCTGTTGTACATGTATGTGCAATGAAGCAGGGTACCTATATGTATCAGCATTCATAAAATTAGATAAGGTACAACATTTCATACCTAGGAATATCAATTTGACTCCATCTTAATCCCTTTATAACGCCTCATGTACAACTTCAACGGGCTTAAACATTGAACAATCTACACGTTTGTCCATAACGTTGGCATACATTACCTTTTCAAGAAATGATTGCAACAATTCGATTTTCTATATACTTGATATATTAAGTTGATATCTTCTCAGAACCTCATAAATCAATCTCTACGAATGTTTAGATTGATCATTAAAATGAGCATGAGTGTGTGTAGAATGAACTGTATGCATATTATTTGTTTAGAAGAAGCATTCCAGGCTCAAAATGACTTATCCAGCTGTCTTCTTCCCGTCTCATCTTCAAGAGAAAATTAGCGCTTTCGTGACGGTGAAAGATAATTAATGCGTCTTCTGACGTGGAAGGTTATTCTTATATCCTTAAAGAAAGTGAATGCTCTTGAAGTTGAAGTGCGCTTATATATTAAATAGAACTTGGAATGGTTCAAAACTTTGAACCAACGTCTTATGCCACAGGTTTGTGTGGTCCCGTGCATCTATATCCGTGTCTGATCTTTTCCATTGCTAATGATTTTCAACAATATTTGGTCTAACTGTTCCTATAAATACACACTCAACCACTCCGGATAACTCTGAACTGCTTCTTTCACAATGGAACTCACCAGTTCTCGATATCACCTCTAATCTTTGAAGAATGTGATCAGTAATAAAGTCTAACACAGACGAATAATACTTCTGATATCTTTTCATACTAATTGCATTTAACTTCACCCTGTAATACTTTTGTTTTTTCCACGTACTAGATTATGGAAAAATTCAGGCTAGCCTATTTGCTTTTCCTGTGACTCTTGTTTGTTAACATGTATCATGGAACCAAAGGGATTGGGTATCTTTGTCTCAGATGCTGAAACAAAATCTTGAAGTTAGCTCATGCTGCAATGATAATTATAAACATTCAGGTCAGTCAGGAACCCCATTACTTTTACAAGCCGATCGCCTGTCTGATTATCAAGATATTTATGATTGGAAATCGAAATTACAAAAACCATTTTCCTAGCGGTTTTTATAACACTACTGTCTATTGGGGAAAATGAGTATGTTAAAACCGGTCACTCAAAGATTTTTCCTTTTTGAGGCACTTCATGATCATTTTGAAGCGCAATCTTTTTAGGGCTTCAATATTACACCATATCATATCACTGATAACACGTAGGGCCATGAATCTCAGATTTAACATTGTTAAACGGTTGACGTTTAAACTACTTTGACATGTTTTTAAAATGGTGGAAGTCAATCAATTCGATACAATGACTGACGTATTTCAGAATGCTTTTTAGAACAATGTGTAATTTGGCCTACTAAACATTACGATTGCAACAGTTAAAGCCCTTCACTTAAAACGTGAAAAACCAGATCATGTACTTAAAGTAACACATGTAGTCATATCTAAAACTTGAGTCACCACAATTATTGTGTAGCTAATTAAACCTTAATCTGGGAAATCCTTATCGTATTTTTGTATCACAATTTTCTTTATTCAACGTTTGCTCATAGTATATGATCATAATTGCTTGCAACTAACCGTATGATATATTTTGTTCATATTTGCGACTAGATGACAATTTTGTGCCACCAGGTATAAATATATATGCAGAGTATGACTAAGTGTGATTAAAATTGTATATAATTGCAGTAAGTGTATTAAGACGACCGGGAACAATCTCTCCAATCTGATAAGCTAGATTAAATTTGAAAGATATCTCTTACCTCGGCATGATGGCGTTGGGTTAAGGATAGTCCACAAGAAACAGGCGACGGATACCATACGTACTGGATAAGAAATTTGTTCCATTCTGCTCGGCTGTTTTCCCGCCACTAGCTGACAAAAGGAAACAAATTGAATGATCGAAAACAAAAAGCGTTCCGGCAAAAAATCAGCACCGGCAAAATCCCAAGTTGTCAACACAAGCTATGTGTTGTACAATTGATAGATTGTGGCGTATTCATGTCTCGAGTATGTAGTTATGTGTGGTTAGTATTTCAGCTTTTTGTTCGAGCACAATTTGCGAAATCTCCGTGTACTTTCATTTATTATTCACGGTACAGACTTGGGTAGACGGGAGTAATGACATGCACAGAAGTATTGAGGGTTGGTGTTCAACATGTAGAGCGGATATATGGGAGAGAGCGATAGATGGCGCTGTTGACAACAAGCAGGAGCAAGATGTTGAGCTGATCCCTGAAAATATACCCCCATTGGGAGCAACTTGTATAATTATAAGTGAGAGGGACGAAGACAGATGGAGAGAGAGGGGGAGGGGAGGGGTCGTGGAGACAAAGGGGTTGTTTGAGCGAAAGAGGGGGAAGGAAATGAGAAACAAAGAAAGAGATAGGTGGTAGAGAGAGCTAGATAGTGGGAGAGGGAAAGAGAGAGAGAGGGAAGAGAGAGAGGGGAAGAGAGAGGGGTGATGAAGAGAGGGAGAGAGGGAGAGAGAGAGAGAGAGAGAGAGAAGGGGTAGAAAAAAGAATGTGAGAGAAATACTAGAAGAAAAATAAGAATGAGAGATATTTAGAGAAAGAGAGTGAGAGTGGGTGATATGGAAATAGAGAGTAAGATAGAGTAAAGGAAAGACGAAAATAGATAATGGAGAGAGAAGAGGTTGAATAAGACAAAGGGGAATAAAGTGAGAAAAGAGAGGAAGTGAGAGAAAGAGAGAGAGAGAGGCGGAAAGTGAGAGAGAGAGAGAGGATGGACGAGTAATAGATTAAATGATTTAAAAAAATGATATATACTTGCAAATTATTTCATTGAATTATAAAGATTATAAAGATCCGAAATATAACCAGAACGTGAATAGTATTGCTATTTTATAGATACTCGAAAATAGTATTATATTCCGAATTCTGTATCCCTTGGTTTCAATGATTAAATCAAATATCTATATTTAAGAATAATCAGAACGTAAATAATATTTATATTTAATGGGTACCCGTGTTATTTCAAATTCCACACTCTTTATGATTACATCATAATTATAAATGTACCTTTCCGAAATATAGGGTTAGGGGACTTATATTATTGTTATTGTATATAATATACTCGTACGTCATATACGTAGGACATGCATTTCATTCCAAATTCTAAACCCCATTGTGTCGAATGATTGCACTTAATATCTACCGAGGAATAATCAGAATAATCAAAATTATTGCTATTATCATACCGATATTAGATTGCCCCTCAAATTCTTTTCCCATCGTCCTCATGATCATATTAAGACAGTGTTAAAACAATTTGCTCAATTTGTTTCCGTTTTCCTTTCTGAAATTGTCTTTTTAGAGCTGGTAATGGAAATAACTTGTTGAATGATAAAACCACTGCATCTCATATAAATCTTTGCGAAAGCCTCTGTCTCTTATTTTTTTGGGCAAGGTGATTGGCATAAAATAGAGTAAATCCTGCCAGAAATAAATAACAAAACAAGATTATATTCATTGACAATTGATCCCTCATGAATATTCCTGTGTAGTTAGTACTAAACACTGAATCCTGTTAGAACGTATCAGTAAACAATTTTCTTGCCTCGTTTGAATTTCATTTGAGAACTGATAGATAATCCCTTAAAAAAATTATCATTCGATATCCATAGATAATGTCAGTGGTGGGAGGAATTTAAAACGTTTTTTCTCCCGTTAGTGATTGTCCTAATCGAAAAATTCCTGATGGGAACTTTTGGAGGGCTTCTAGATATGATTCATTATAGCTTGTAAGAATAATAGTTTAGATTAGCTATAAACATATTTTTGTGTTCTGAAGATGGAGATAAGTACGAAGATAATGAAGAGAATGATGAATAGCATATTCTAGCCGGCCGTCAACATCGTAAAGTTCAACGACAGTATATATTTTTGCGTTGATTCTTATGACAACAAATTCTTTTAAAAAGTAAATTATTACATGATGTTCAGAGCACGTGCTTCTTATCATAGTGGAAATAAATTTCTCTTCATGATGACACTTTTCACTCGACTCTTTCCAACCATGACAATGAAACGATACCGACATTAATATAAGTGGAAAATAGAGTGACTCACTGAAACATCAGAAAACAAATAATCTGTCATCCGTTTCTGATGCCCCTCGAAACCGAAGCTCGCTACCACTACTAAAAGGGTTTTTAGTCATAGTTGTGCCTATGTTTGTCGGTCAGTCACACATCCATTATTTTAATCATTTTTTGTTGGTGTGGTTAGATTGAGTTGGAAGGCTGTCCTGCGGAACATTTGAATTGATTTAAAATACTGCGAAACAATCTGAATAATTGATTGACGTAATTAGACTAATTAGTTGCGCCTATGTTTGCTTGTCATTTACACATCCATTATTGTAATCGTTTTTTTTGTTGATGTGGTTAGATTGAGATGGGAGGAACATTTGAATTAATTGAAGGGAAGGCGTAACAATCTGAATAATTGATTGATTGACGTAATTAGACTAATTTGATTCACGCGTATATTTGTGGATCCAGTATTCTTTTATTAAGTGATGGGGAGGGTTCCAACTTTAAAAAAAAAATCTATGGGGGAAAGACAAAACAGTGATTAAATTTTGAAAGATATCTTTGCCTCTGAAAATATTATCACGAAAAAACGGTTATAATTTTATTCAGAGGCATTTAACATTACATTACTTTTGAAATAACTGGAAAGCAGGATGCAAAAAAAAGTAAGAGAGAAGAAAAAACAGATAAATGAAAGAAAAAATAAGTAAATCAATAATGAATAGATCAAAAAATAAATAAATTAATAGATAAAATTAATGTATGTATAGATAACCTAAACATAAAAGGAAATGTATTACAAATAAAGGAATAAAGATGATATTAATAAGGTTTTCATTTCGGGCAGGGAGAGCACATACCTAGAAGCCATCAAGTAGGTATAAAGCACAGGAGATTCAGGGCTGAGGAGCATGCCCCTTAAACCCCGCCCAGCCCGGGATCCGCCAAAGACTCCACTGGCAGAATAGTTATAGCCGACAGGCGCGGATCTACGGGGGGGGTTTAGGGGGTTTAAACCCCCCCCCTTGGGCGGACCAAAAAAAAAAAAAAAAAAAAAAAAGGGAAAAAAAAGAGAAAAAAAAGAAAAAAAGAAAGAAAAAAGAACGCACGCTGGAGAGAAACCCTTTCAAGTGCAAATATTGTGAGAAGATATTCAACTCATCTGGTAACTTAACCAAACACATGATAACTCTGGATATAACTGTGTATTTAACTGTTACTTGATTTAACAAGACGTTATCATGCACTGCTTTTTATGGTCTCCATTGTGTTAATAGATGCCAGGAAAACATCACTTACGGGGTTCAAATAAACACCCCAAAAAAAATCGGCTCGCCGCTTCGCGGCTCGTGGACGATGCTCCGCATCGTCATTATTTTATTTAACTGTTACTTGATTTAAAAAGACGTTATCATGCACTGCTTTTTATGGTCTCCATTGTGTTAATAGATGCCAGGAAAACATCACTTACGGGGTTCAAATAAACACCCACAAAAAAATCGGCTCGCCGCTTCGCGGCTCGTGGATGATGCTCCGCATCGTCATTATTTTGGTCAAACCCCCCCCCTTAGCAAAAAGCTAGATCCGCCCCTGGCCGAGAGAGGGGGAGTAGGCCTACACTTTTCGACGACCCTTAAAATACCATCTTCGTAACGGACATGCGGCGAATTTACCTCGAACTCGCTCAACCTAGTATGAGAGGGAACGCGCGCGCATTTGAAAAAAATAACGTGCATGATCTAATACTCGGATAAATATATCGCATTAAGAATCCTTTGTGAAAAGCTATCATCCGATAGAACTTGTGTAGTCGGATCAGAGGATAATAACATTATGTCTCATTCTGTTTCTGTATTAGCATCTTATTAATCACAGTTTCTTCTTTATACTGGTGCAAGGAGTGATTACAACAATGTTTAAACTCACCCTTTTTGGATTTCTCATCTTCAACGCATGTGGGGCAACCATTGGAGCTTCTGGCACGGGCCTTGGTAAGAATGAAAGCATTTTGTTATTTGAGTTTAATTTATGTTTAATGATATGATATTTGTTCTCTATAATGATGACTGTTTATTTATTATAGCTTCGGTTGAACACAATAATTGAGTCAGAGGTTCATCCATTATCCGGCAATACAAGACATGTGCTTTCGTATGGACCGCGATCGCAAAAGCCTTATTAAACGATTTAGATTGCGTTGTCAATAAGCTTTTGAAGTGCGCAAACAATTCAAGGAAGTAATCCAAACGTGATTTCTATTGGGCAATACTCAATACAATAAGGTATTGAAAATGGCCTTGGCTTGATTTCTTGAAAGTCTTTGCGATTGTGTTAGCACATCTTTTGTATATCCGTAGAACATCGTGTATATAAACATCGTACTCTTTTCAATATCTTATATTGAACCCAAGAAGTGGGATTATACAATTAGATCATGCGTAATTTTTTTTTTTTTTTTATTTTTTTTTATTGGGTACTCAAAAATAACATAAAAGCCAACTGGCTATTTACAATCATGTACAGGAATGTGAAATGACAAAAACATCATATAGTCCACTACAACTCAAATACAAACTTTTTAAAATGGAGGCTTAACTTGCCATATTTGGCTGCAATTACATATTCAGATTTAGACTTAATTTTTATCAAAGATATAAGACCCTGGAAATTTGGTTTCTCTTTCTTAAATTTGCAGCAGTGAATGTAGAACCTGGTACACAAAAGAAAGAAATTTATACATATTGAATTTTGATAGTCCTTGGGACAACCAAACATTCTTTCAAAATCCGAGAAAATAACTTCTTTTCTAAGTTTTAAAGATAGATAATTTTCTAGGACAGTCCAAAGTGGCCTTACAACTTCACAATATATTAAAAAATGTTCAATTGAGTCTGGTAATTGCTCACACAGATTGCATAGTTCAGTGTCAGACCTTTTTATCTTATATAAAAAATCATTTGTGGCAATAGCTCTGTGAAATGATTTAAAATAAAAGGAACGCAACTGCGTTTCAATGGTGCATTTAAAATTTACCTTATGAACCAAAGACCAATCCTCACTATCCTTTTCTATATTGAAAATATCATTCCATTTATCCGATCTCTTTTGGGGAAAGACAGATTCCTTAAAAATTGAATATGAGAATTTAGAGAAATGTTTAGTAACCAATAGTTTCTCTTTTAAAAATTCGAATGGATCTCTATTATCTTTAGACCGATCATGCGTAAAATTACTCATGATCTGGCTACACTTGTACGTGTATATTTTTAGAACAATATTTCTGTGTTATTTGTAGAAAATCGTGTATGTTCGTATACAAATCGTAGTCTATCTTTATATTGAACACAATTGGTAATCTATAATTAGCTCTAGAATAACATGATTCGATATATGGATGGAAATTCGAAGAACATCATTAGCATAGGCCTATCCTTATAATATCGTGCACATTCGTAGAACATAGTAGACCTTTGAAATGTTTACATTGAACATAATGAAGTGGGAATCTATGATTAGCGCGTGGATTAGACCATTCCTGATTCGGCGATAGAGCTTTTTATACGTATATTCGTAGTACGTCTAATAGATAACTAGATCAAAAGTGAACATGTCTGTCCTTGGTTTCACTTTAAAGCGCCCATTGCTTCTTAGGCCTACCCGTATTTTGTGCAAGAAAGGTAAATATCCATGAGTCAGTTCCCATAAATTATTATACAACCTGTCCGTGATACCACTAATTAACCCATTTAACAGCGGGGGGCCAAATGTGAGTAATAATGATTTCTACACCCCCACACTTCAATTGACCATTGTATCTGAAGCCTCCCAGCATGTGCGTAATTAGGTGTAGCTAAATGAACACATTTCATTTTGTTTTGAATTTCTGATATAAGCATTGACAGCCTTTTGTTATGCCGATAGCACATGAAGGGTCATTATATGCTCTAATAAAGCCTAAGAAACAAATTAGCCCACACGCCAATAATTCAAGGCAATTTTGACACTTTCTTCTTTTGTTTTGCTTTTACTTTTCGTAAAATATTCTTGTTATGGGGCGTCAACAAGCGCGTCATTTTTACTATTGACGTATTTCTACGTCAGGCCAACGGCTCCTCGAGTGTAACAAGTATTATGCACCTATAAAGTCAACCCAGGGAGGTGAAAGAAAAGGAGGCGAAACTCTTGTAATTTATTCAAACGCATTCTTGAGTTCTAAAGCGTAACAATGGGATGTGTAACATTCCACTTGGCATTGAAGTTCCATGCTCCGAACCGCACTTTCACTGCGGGGACTTTCGGAAGCCAGGCACCAGTTTTACATTTATTACAAAATATTAAATTACCGGCAAAATTTCAGTGTAAATCAAAAACTTTATATGGGGATTTTATTGGGAATAGTGCATCAAACAAATTTTCAAATTGAGAACTCCGTCCTTTCTTTAATTTGTGTGCCAGAGTTGGTAAAAGAAAAATTACATCCTGTCAAAAACTCAATATTTTAGGATGATGCGCTAATTTGTGCATGCTTTAATGTCCCGTTATTTGATCCATGATTTACAATCTTCAATAACATTAAGTTTGCTAATGCGTGTTTTCGCGTGTTTTTTGTATTTTTCAAGTTTAAAAAAGGATGAAATTACACAAGTTTGTGTTCGCTTGTTCTACTCTTTACACATTCAACAATGGATGAGAAATCATTGGAAGGGACAGCGAACAGTTGCTGTGAAACCATTTTCTGATGTAGGAATTCTAAATCCTGAAATTTCATGCGCTCTTTTATCTCACCACCTGGTCAACAGTTGCAGATTAGCGCATAACTTTTCGGCGGCTTGGAGCATGGGGTCAAAGGAGAGCGGCTTGATTCCAGTCCTTCTCTATCACGTCCCTGGTCAACCTAACAATCAGACTCTTATATCGTCGTGGCAAAATGCGCGGTGCGTGGTGTAATAACTCATACCGTATAGCTATGAACATGATTAATTAGACAATAAATCAAGGTTTGTAGATGTATGTCTGTCGGATCAGTCTAAAGAAATGAGGAGTGTGATAAGTTAGGTACACCTTTACGTCAAATTATGATCACCATCAAATGGCCATCTTTTCATAAAGCTTTATATTGATTCATTTCGAAATATGGGTGAGCTGCTGCTGCACTACCCATTGCAAACGAGGCGTCATTTCGATTAGATTATCACCTGCGCCAATCAAGCATGCCAATCAAACAGTCAGTGCCTATATACACACAGATAAAAGTAGGTGTAAATTGACTCCCTATATAGGGAGTAACTGCTTGTCGCATAAGTGACACCCCTCAGGGATTAAATTTACTCCCCAATGTAGGGAGTAAATTACTTGTTTTCATAAGAAGGTGTAAATTTGCACCCCAAGGTTATGGTTGTACTCCCTTTAAGGAGTTAAATTTGCACCCAATGGTGCTCATTTAACACCTTTTGGTTCCATTTTCATGAAAAAAAAGGTTCAAATTTACACCCGTGGGGTTGAATTTTATACCCTTTATGATCGATTCCACACCCTGTGGCGAGTAAATCTACACCTTTTTTATGCACAGCATCAACCAATTGATCATCCCTCGAGCAATCAATCATCCATGCTTCGTAATCACCTAACAGTCACTGATTCTCACCCTTTTGTCTACGTTCCACTGCTCTAAAGAAATCAGTTGAAAGGCTTTAATGCTCACCTAAACAACAATTAGTGTGAACTCAACACAAGTGCAGACTGTAAGAACTAACTTTTTTTTTTTTTCTTTTTTTCTTTTTTTATGGCTGGAGTTATCGGTTCAAATGTAATGGAATTACCTAAACACACAATCCTGCCTTACCGAATTTCTTCCCTTTACTTACACGTATAAGAAGACAATTATGTACTAGTTAGTAAAACAACACTTCTGCTAATGTCATTAAATTATCAAATATAACCCTCGGTACAACCCCTTATTCTTGATCGGATAACTTTCACACAAATAATATGCCCAAATGAAACATGCTAATTCCCCTAACATGACTAAAATATGTGAATTATGCTTTTAAAAAATTCATTTGGCAGTACCTATATTGACACGATGCGCCATTGCTGTAGCGCATGCGCATATGCACTGACCAATCAGAGCTCGTCTGACTAGGGTAGGGTGTAAAATTACATCCCTCAAATATACACCCTTGCGTATTTCCGTGTTTTACTCCCTAAAAGGTGTAAAAGCGGCGCCCTATTTTTCCAATTTCGTTTTACTCCCCAAGAACACCTTTTATTTCTCTGTGTGTAGGCCCTAAGTCAGATATCCAAAACCAAACATTTTCTTCCATTTGTGTACCATACTGCGCTCACATCACAAATGCAGTGCCACTCGTTGACGTAGTCCTATACGTCAAACAAATAACGCCTCGTGTGCTTCTCACCCTAACGCCCCCGCAGTACAGAAATTATTGTCAGAGGCGGACTGGTGACGCGTAGGACGTATGGGTAGGAATAGTCCATACCATCGACAATTAATAACATTGATAAGATACTCATACGAAATGATAAACCGCGGTAATATTTTATTTACCTTTGACCTATTACTACGAAATCAAGTTTCATGCACAACCATGAATGTAAAACACTCTCCTCCGAGTCAATCGTTATTGCTATAGCTGACAATTTTGGCGATTCTTCGCAAATTACAGAACCACAGACCATTGCCTTATAACCGGTACCAGTTCTTCATAACTCACTCGCTCTTTATTCCCGTCGTTCATAAAGGAGCATTACAAGTTGCTCATACGTCTCATCACTTTTGATGTAATCGCATATAACTCTTCGGACAAGCAATAAGACCAAATTTGAGTTCGAAATGTCATTTCCCTCGCCGGATCGATTCGAAATGACATTTTTATTACCAACACACCGTCCTAGGACACGTTTTTGGCAACTTGTTTATTTGAAACTGTCCATTACTTCATGCTCCAAGCTGCCGAGTTTTACGAGTCTCTCTCTTCCATGTTTCTGTTTGTCATTTTCTCAAGAGCTTTTATGTTTACCCCTTTATGAATTAATCTAGGTTTCTATATACTTCACGACTGTCTATTTGCTTATCTATAAATCTGTATTCATCCTCTGTGCCTCCATAAATATAAAAACGCCTTTTTAAAAATCTAATGCATCTTATTGGCTCTCTCTCTCTCTCTCTCTCTCTCTTTCTGTCTCTCTCTATCTTTCTCTATATGTCTCTATTCCTGCCTCTTTCTCTCTCTGTCTCTCCCTCTCTCTCTTTCTCTCTATGTCTCTCTCTATCTTTCTCTATCTGTCTCTATCCCTGTCTCTTTCTCTCTCTGTCTATCTCTCTCTCTCGCCTGTCTATTTCTCCTTCTCTCTGTCTCTTTCTCTCTCTCACTCTCTGTCTGTCTCTCTCTCTCTCTCTCTCTCTCTCTTCCCTCTCTCTCTCTCTCTCTCTCTCTCTCTCCCTCCCTCTCCCTCTGGTATAATAAACCGTTGTTAATCCATTATCTTGATTAATATTTTTGTCGTTAGTTCTTAGCATGAAAACTTCAATCCATTTCTAATTGACTTTATTACGCCTTTTTTTTAAATTTCAATTTACGATAACGGACTGTAAATAATTTTCATTCCGCCTCTGTCCGATCGTAAATGGTTATGGGTCTAGAAAAGATATAATAAAAGAAACCTTCGCATTTCATGTAGATCGAGCACTATACATCCTATTATTGCTTAACGCTTCCATTTTATTTCATTCTTTGTCATAGTCTGAGAAAATTTTCATCTCTCTCTGTCTAATCGTATTAGGTAAGATCTGAAAATAAAATGTTACGGTCTTCTTGCAGATAGTCGACGAATGACAATGCAAAATCTTCGCATTTTTATCGAGCTTTAAATCTGGAACATTACATTCTTTTTTCACTAAGCACGTTTGTACAAAGGCATGTTCTTTTTTTTTAAACTCTCGTTTGTCCTAATCGAATTGAGCGACAAAGATACAAATTTGAAATCACAATTGTCTATTGTTGATGTACGGCATAGAATTTCGTGATTATCTGATTTATTCAATTTCAAAAATCTTATGAGGCCTTTGGATGTCATTTTTCCCCATTTAATCGTAGCTGTGAGCACTAAGATGATAAATTAAGAAGAACGTTTTGTTCCTTTGGAGGTCGACTTATTCTTCTCATCGGGTCAAACCTGTGAGTACTGACAATATGAACAAAGCTTTTTTAATCTTTATGACAAGTTCAAGGCCGACCTTTTCTTTCCATGTATGCCATGTAGTCAAGTTTGAGAGCATGGTTGACACGAACAACGCCTTGAGTACTCTTGGAGATCGACTGAAATCTTTAATCGTATCTTTCTTTCGTATCAAACATGAGAGCACCGATGATATGAAGAAAAAAGAAAGTTAAAATTGAAAGTTAAAATTGAAAGTGCTTATAATGAAACAAGTGTACAGTTGTTATTTGGGAGATTGACTGATTATTTTCAGTGCGTCAAGATTATGAGCAATAGTGACATGAACAAAGCTTTGAGGTCTTTTGGAGGTCAACTGTTTGTGCTTTTGAGTCAAAATTGTGAGCACTGACAGTGACTGAATATATGAAGAAAATCTATAGGCTACTCAGTACTTTGTAAACTTAAACCCTTAATACAACACAATTATGCAAAGACGTTTATTTAGTGCGACAACGACGTTTTTTCGTCTTTTATCGTATGACTAATATCTGCGCTTATTAAGGTTTATGTTAGGACATTGGAGTCAACTAAGCGCCTTTCTAGTACCACCTCTCTCCTGTGTCACTGGTTACGTCGTCATGTAATACTTCAAGTAAACAACATGATGATTGCTTTAATTTGAAAAGAGGAGTCTAGAGTCAGACACTCTCAAATATACTTTGAAAAAAAGAGATGCCAATCACATAATTTGGGGGAACAAACATTTGATCTGAAATATTTACAAATGAATTATTCTCGGAAGGAGTGACTCTTAATGATCTCAAATGTAATATGAGAGTCAGACACTCTTAAATATATTTTGAAAACAAGAGATGCCAATTACATACTTTAGGGGGACAAACATTTAAGCTGCAAAATTTACAAATGAATTATTCTCGGAAGGAGAAAATGTTAACGTTCTCAAATATAATATGAAAACAGTCGATGCCGTGCAGTTATAATTTCGGACAGTAAGGTTCTTATCGATCTGGAATATACATAATACACGATAGCATCTTCTTATTACTTTAGTGGTTGAAAATCATTAATGTGTTTACACTTCCTGTGAACTATTCATATTTAGAAGAAATGTTGAGCGTGGATGTCTTCTTGCTATCATAGCAGTGACATCGCACTGTAATCGAATCTGTCTAGTAATAACAGTACATTGCTGATCGTGTCATTAATGACACTTATATCTCGTGGGGGTGTTAAAACCTGTAAAATAATATCGACATCCAGTTGAACAATTACAAACACTGTAAAGAAAGTCAGATGTCGATATTGGATATGGTTATTTATTCATTAAGTTCAATAGACAATGAAGAGTTACGATCAGAAGTGTTTTGTTTTTAATTCAAAGTAATTTAATAGCAGGTCATGGATAGGGAGGGAATGCTAGGTCCTCAACACTTACTTGCAGCTTAACTTTTTAGCTGGGGGTGTTAAAACCAGAAAATGTTATCGACATCCTGTCGAAAAAATTACTCTGTAAAGAAAGTCAGTTGTCGATATTGGATATAGTTATTTATTCATTAAGTTTGATAGACAATGAAGGGTTACGATCAGAAGTGTTTTGTTTTTAATTCAAAGTAATTTAATAGCAGGTCATGGATGGGGAGGGAATGCTAGGTCCTCAAAACATGCAGCTTTACTTTGTATTCTGTTTTAAGACTGTGCTTGGGTGTTAAAACCAGGAAAATGTTATCGACATCCTGTCGAAAAATTAAAAACACTGTAAAGAAAGTCAGGTGTCGATATTGGATAAGGTTATTTAATCATTAAGTTCGATAGACAATGACGAGTTACGATCAGAAGTGTTTTTTTCCAATTCAAAGTAATTAAATAGCAGGTCATGGATGGGTAGGGTAATGCTCGGCCTTCAACACTTGCAGCTTTAGTTTTTATACTCTTTTAAGACTGTGCTGTCCCCCATGCACCTGGACAAAAATATTGTACATTTTTTTTTGGTTCTTTCCTTGGAGAGGGTATTTTTTTTGTGTTTTGTTACCGATAGAGATTTTAACATCGTGCCCCCCCCCCCCCCCCCCATCCCCATGTCGTCATAGACCTGATCCACCAATATGATCGGAAAGCTTTTGGAAAAAAAAAGATCTTACACGCGGTTGCATGCACAAAAGAGACAGACAGAGAGAGGGAAGAGAGAGAGAGAGAAAAGAGGGAAGAGAGAGAGAGAAGAGAGAGAGAGAGAGAGAGAGAAAGAGAGAGGAAAAATGAAATGAAATGAAAATCACATTCATAATAATGCTCAGTATGAAGCCAAATGCTCGCGAGACATTGATTAGTTCAAATCGTCCTCTTTCTGAATGGATATCACTACCAACATGATGTTATTACAAAGTCTCTTCCAAATGTTAAGCTCTTTCGTGCAATGGCCCCGAAATGTTGGACGTGTCGCTAATATACCTGTGACATGAACTAGTTAATCTCCGTTTGACGTTAAGTGGGCTGGCGCATGATTTGGGAACAATATACCGGTAATCATCGCAACTCATGCAGCATCATTTCCCTAAATTGACCGACATTTATACTTTTCAATAATACAAAAACAGCGATCCGCGCTTAATGGATTAGTCGAAGGATGAGGAACTTTTTACGAGACATGTATTGAGGGTTGAATGATCTATTGCCATAAAAAGTGAATCGCAGGAAGGCTATATGGACAGACCTTAATTATAATATTATCAGATTAAGATATACATGTATGATGGTTGGAATATAAGTAATGGTCATGTAGAAATGAAGATGGTGCACATATCTGTAAGGATTTGCAAGATGTCATAAAACATTCCGGTTCTTTAGTTAATAGTTCACTTCAGATCGGATTACTTTCATAGCTCACATTTCACGTTTTACATTGTCGGTTTGTTTTCAAGATATAGCAAAGAGATATTTAGAATATTCAAACAATTCATTATCTCATTTCGGCATAAATTGTTTTATACTCTCCAACTTGAAGGCCTTTTTGAAATACATTTGTGTAAATAAATCGAAGAATTTCTGTGGTCGTTATAAAATTTAACAAACCTGTTTTGGACACGATTACCGCTAAATGCCGTTTCCCCACCTAGCGGGGTCAAGTGGCGCCAGCAAAAATAATGTTTACGGCATCCAAAGCCCCTAAAACATTAAAATAGATCAAACATTATCATATTGCATAGAAATTACTTGAACAATAATACTACCGTCATCGTTATCAAATTACTCGCGTTATTTGGTAGGGGCGATAACTGAGCCTGTGCTATGCTTAAAGATAATGTTGCAGCACTAGGTATGTGATTACTTTGGGTTTACAGCTGCCTGTAGGCATTTGAGAAAGGCGCATTACATTGTATATATTGGTATCGTTTTTATGAAAGTGATAACAACTTTATTTTTTATTGCAATAGCCCACGCAAGGATACACTACCAGTACAAAAAAACCTTGTCATTAAAGGTAGTGACTTTGATTAATGATTATATTGGAATAAGTGACAGCGGATTGGTTTACACTCTAAACTGAAGATCAGAATGTATTATTTACAAGTACCCTCAACATTTTCACAATTAAAGCCACATTAGTGCACATTTATTTTAGAGGTGGAATATCTGTGACAGTCTGAACAATCCATCTTTCTTTCTCTTCCTACCATTTTGTCTAGTAAAGGTGTTGTAGTCGAGTGGTTTTGAACATTAAACTAGAAATGCAAAGGTCGTGGGTTCGATCCCGGCGCAAGTACTCGACTAAGGCATTTTTTTAAAAACCTACATTGCTTCTCTTAAAACAGGTGTTACATACCCGGTAGAATGTGAACGCCTTTGCGGTTCCTTCAGAATTGAGTTGGCCTCAAACTGGCGCCTGGTTTGAATGCTTCCAAAGGAGTGGAAAGTGTTCAAATATACATGTGATAACATTGGTTATAATTATGTAAAGCGCTCAGAGACATGGTAGATGTAGTGCATAACTACATACATTAAGACGAATAAAATTATCATGATTATCATTAGCATCTTTTGTTATCATTGTCATTATACTTTTCAGACTCAAACTTTACACCTATCACCAATATATATAGGCTTCCATGTTTCCCGATACTTATTGTCGTTGTTACTACGAATCGTTAGCTTAATTGTTAACTGCTTTAAAGGCATTGGTTAACAACGTTTCCAGTTTTACACATCTTAGATGCAAGGCCCTACGCGTTATCAGCGTCTGTGAAATGGTGTGATATTGAAGTCCTAAAAATATTGATTGACCGGTTTTACCATACTCATTTTACCCAATAGACTCTAGCTTATAAAAACCGTTGAGAAAACGATTTTTGAAATTTAAATTTCCAATCATAAATATCTTGATAATCAGACAGGCGATCGGCTTGTAAAAGGCACGGGATTCCTGACTGGCCAAAAGGTTTATAATTATGATTGCAGCATGAGCTAATTCCAGGATTTGTTTTAGAAACGGAGGCAAAGATACTCAATCCGTTTAAAGCCTTGACCAACCCTCATATTTCTGCCACATGACCAACAATACTCTTGTTATTGTGAAGTATCGTATTAATTTCTCGATTGATTACAGTTCCGGGTGGCAGGGTCATTTGAAGGACAAGTTGCATGTTGGGTGGGGCTTGTCCGTAAGCTATGGATATATATAATATTATTGATGATAATAATAATAATAAGATGATAATAATAGCAATAATAATAATACAAATAATAATATTATTAATAATAACCAAAAAAATAAGGATAATAATAATAATAATAACATTATTATTATTATAATGATGAGTAGAAGAGGCTGAAAAAGACATAAAGAAGGAAAAGAGGAACAGGAAGAACAAACAGCAGAAAAAGAAAAGAAACAACAACAACAACAAGAAGAAGAAGAACAAGAGTAGAAGAAGAATAAAAAGAAGAGGAAGGAGGCGAAGAAGAAGCAGAAGAAAAAGAAGAAGGATAACGATGACCATGATGGAGTGATGTAATGAGTCCACATCTACTACAGATAAACATTACAATTGTCTTGGGAGAAATTTTGGCACAATTCCCTTATAATTCATGAAATATATGACATGAAGGTTTATCTAATGACCTAGTGATATATCAAATTTTTAGAAGTAGTCTTCGACGTCATCGTCGGCATCTAAGTAGAATTATTCGTAGTCTTGGTACTAGTACTAGTTTTATTTGGGGTTTTTGGTAGTATATTATAGAAGTAATAGTAGCAGCAGCAGCCTGTATATCCTCCCCTCACCCTCCCTTCCTCTCCCTCCCCCTCACTCTCTCTCTCTCTCTCTCTCTCTCCCTCCCCCCTCTCTCTCTCTCTCTCTCTCTCACACACACACACACACACACACGCAGACCCGCATTAAACAAACACATAATCAAACACAAACAGCAAAATATACGCTTTTGATACATAACCATTGCCACCATTTTGTGAAGAAAATAGAAATAATAAAGTTTCTTTAGGCCTACTAAGCTGTTATTAGGTTCAACTTTTTTCTAGCCTTTCGCTCAGACATTTTAGTATATCACGATTTCCTCTCATTTGCTGAGGTCATAACGCCTCAACATCTTACATCTATAGTCATGCGTCATTTGTTTTTTAAACGTAAATTGTTGGTGACACTAATTACATCCTTTCCAAGGAACCCAAGAACTATGAAGAGGAAAATGAAAGTTGGTCTATATAGCGGCACGTTCACTGTCTTGGTTAACTCTCTGTCTTCGCCTACAAACTCGCTCAGGCGACCCGTTAGGAACTGAGTCACATTTTTGGATGGTGACGTTACAGGTCGGTCTCTGACGTAAATAATCATATCTGAATAATGTAAAAACCTAATTACACATAATTATCTATTAAGGATAATTTTGCCTTGTCAGCTATATGAAGATTTTGACCAGTAAAGCTAATCAAATACGACTTAAAGTATGTAGCTCAGCGGGCAATTAATCAGTTTAAATAATAAAAAAATGAATTGACGCATCGTTTGCGATCCGTAAAATCAACCCCTCTCCCCCTTCTTTGACTGTCCTACTCATTATTGTTTCACTACCTCTCTGTTAAAAGTTATACTTTCGTATAGACATACATTTCAGTGGTGCCGTGAATCGCATATTTGTATCCCTGTACCAGAGAACCAAAAGAGTTTGTAGTCACGTTACTCTTTATAATAATTCGATCGTCCTGGCCTTTTAAGCAATGTTCGTATTAAATCTATTCTTTTAAGATGATTTATTGTTTCGAAAACTGTCAAAAAGTTTAATAATTTCTCAAACTTATCATCTTCCGTCTACCTGATCATAGTCGTCTAAGAAATGACGTGCACATATTGCGTTTGTTGAGATTCTTGCAATGTTTTATGTTTGCCAAGTACTCAACAAGGAGTGTAGTTTTCCAGGCGTAACCATGTGCATCTATCATTCAATCCACCTCTCAGCCATCTGTCGACGTGTATTCCCGGAAGATACTTTATCCTCGCAAAGAGAAATAGACAAGATGAACATTCAGTTGATGGATAACGCCAGAGTTATTTCGCTTGCCGTTGTCCCTTTCAATTTGTTTCAGCTCATTTTTGCCAAAGGTGTACGAAGTATGTTCAACAACAAATAAGACCTGCCCCCCCCCCCCCTACGGCATACATGTATATCACATTACTTGGTTTAATGCAGGCCTGGAAATTTGTTTTGACATGGCCCACAGTTGATAGATTGTACTTCAGACATCAGACATAATTTATACACTATCGCAACTACTTTCGAAAAAGTGATCTAAGACAATGGTAATGGCATTGTACGTCTCCTTTAGAATGTGCAAACATTACAATAACATATGTAATCCTAACATAATTTCTATGGGGCATACAATAGGTATTGAATTTGTTCCTGAGATGATTTATCGAAAGTAGTTGCGATGGTGGTACATGATAATCATGATTACGATTCATAACAGATCAGCCCCTGAGATGATTTATCGAAAGTAGTTGCCATCGTATTAAATAACAATCATATTTATGATCCATAAGAGATTAACTTCTGGCTATAATCCTTCTCTAAAGTAGATCAGACCCAAATCACATTTTAGCTTTTTTGACAAAATGAGCAGGTGATTCAGAGATTGCTTCCGCCTTGTTTTTTGTTCACCAACCAAAAGAGAAATTATAGTATTTTGCAATCCGTCAAAATAGTCGCGATGAGATTTTGCTTGCTGTTTTCAAGTACAATAAAGAAAATTAAAAGGAAATGCATACAGGAACTCTCACTACTGTCCCTGTTGTAATGAATTATTATTATTATTATTGTACATGTTCCCTTCTTCCAGTTCTATGTTGAGTTTTTGACATGCAATATTTTTTACACAGAGTAAATGCTATAATTCACACAGTTCCAAAATGTTAATACATCGCCCGTTTCTGCAAGGACCTACTAGTAGCATGTTCTCTGTAATATTAGCATAAATATTATGGCGTAAAAATAGAATAATCGCCGAATAGCAGTCATGCATGATGACTGAAGTCAAGATAATATCAAGCAATTTTTTTCATAAATTGAGTAAATCGTCATTCTCATAAACAACATGAACATGCTATAGAGGAAGAGACGGTTTGCCGATTCATGGGGAAGGGGATGAAAGGAGTGCTTGTCCTTTTTTCGGGGGGGGGGGGACTTCTATTTAGTACACGTACATAATTATAAAAGACTGACATTTACAAGCGTTGCGTCTTCATGAATCTAGCCCCATATAGTTATACATTTAACATTTTGGCGCCCTTTTATATAAAAACTCTGAATCTGCCTCAGTCTGAAGACACGACACAATCATTACAATCGAGAGGCCTCGTATTGTTTGAGCCAAAGTGCTTTTTGTATACATTTTTAAAAAGGTCTGTTTGCTATGTTCACAGGAAAAATGAAATAAAAGGCGAAAAACACGAAATCATAATGTTGAAAAAGATTGGAAAGTCAGTCAAATATTTATATGACCAGAAAGCACATGTTTTTACCAAAAGAGTTGTTACGTATATATCAACATAATTCTTTTTAAAATGATGAATCAAATGCTGTGCAAAACAAAAGTTAATTTCAATTCTATGTTTTTCCAATAATGATGCTTTTGTGATTATGTAATTATGATTTGTATCATTGTTTTTAATGTAAACCATGTATACCTAATCAATCCTCTGATGAGGCAAAGACAACAAAAATAATGTGCTATATCTTCTTTAAAAGAAAGAAGCCTGACTACAGTTTGGCCTCTGGGTATTTGAGATGTCGACCACTACACACATGAGGATAAAGCATATGCTCTTATATAGAACGGGCGGGTGTTGGTATAGTTATTTAATGTCTTGTGATATTATTGATGTTATGGCTGTGAACTGAGCTGAGCGGTTGCAATCATGTTTTCATGGCCCATTAATATCTCATTAGAGTCTAGCCGATCAATTTCCTATCGGCCAGAAATCTTCGGTTATTAAACTTCTCGCGGTCTGGTAAACTCACTCCGTCCCTCTCCATGCACATCTCCTAAGACGATAATGCTCACTGAAGTACATCCCAGTAATAATTAAAGATAAAGTTGAGTTCTGGTCATGTGATAGCATTGTGAAAGAAACGGTGTGGAATCTATCAGAAAAGGTTGACCATCTAGTATAATATAAGTATTCGTGTGTATTGCAAGGTTCTGGAATCATCAAAATGATAAGAAATTTGGCCAAATCTTGGCAAAGTTACAAGCACTGTACACAGAATGATGTATACAGGGCTACACGAACAAGTGGCGAAAAAATCCGTCCCTGGATTTTATCGATGTTTCATGTCATATTTAGAATATGAAGGCATTTGAAGATCCATGTTTTTCAGGGAACATGTTTAATCTGATGTTCTTCCACCCTTGCATAATAACAATGATAACGCTCACAAATTATTTTTTACCTCTTCCCAGAACTCAACCTTCTCTTTAAGCTTTGTTACCTAGAATAGCCTGCTGAAAGTCAAATGGTATTGTATACGGTCAATCAAGAATATTTAAGATATATGTCACTACTGTAATATGACTAGAATCTCGTTATCTATTCTTCTTTTTCGTCGTCTTCTTCTTCTTCTTTACTTGTACTACTGATTACGGGGAAAAGCTAAACTTGAAGGGATTTTTGTTTTCTTCTGCAAAGTCCTCAATCATTATCAAGAGGAAAGAAGAAGCGATTAGCGTGGGCGTGGCAGCGTGGATGCAGGACTGTTTTGAATGTGCGAGGAGGCAAATTTCCCGACAGGTTTGCAAATCATTTTCCAACAACCAGACATAAAAATGCCCCATTTTTGTCTTTATTTCACTGCATACAGTCATGTAAATTTAAAACTACGTATTACAACTAAGGTTTGAGATTTGCCGACTTTTATACTAAATGGGGAAGCGTTTAAATACCCCCCCCCCCACTCCCTATCCAAGCTTGCTGTTTTAGGGTTAAAAAAACAAAGTACAATCCTAATTGTGCCCTTATTTACTCCAATGAGCATGCACTACATTGAACAAATTAGTAATTACCTTTGTATTTCAGTATACAAATACAACTTCATGTACATTAAGGACGTTAAGAGGGAAGTCTGATACGTGTTTCAGTTTATGGAAACCGTGTTGTAATACATTGTACATTGACACGAACTCTCGGACTTGCTCGAGGTGTTTATCAATCCTTGCACTTAGCAGAGAACAACGAACGTTGGTGAGAGTTTAAGGTTGGATTAAATCATCATTTATCTCTAAGCTCGTGCCCTTTTACTCGGCATCTCGGTAATCAATACGAAATTTGGATTTTCGAGGTAATGATGCCATTATCTAGTGAGCTGCTGCGAGATTGAGTTAAGAGTCGAGGAAAGTTTGAGGATAAATCAAGATCATGATACTGTAGTGTAGGTCAAGTACACGGATGCACTGATAGGCGAATTAATGGTTCGTGAAATTGGAATTGAACTTGTTCTCTCTGTTGTACTATCTCGGACACAGTAATAGTTGTAATTTGGAGATGCCAGAAGATATCAACACGAGATAAGATTTGTAATGAAGGTGGCGCCAACTTTACATTTCAACATGTTTATTCTCTATCTCAAGATCCTCCGAAAAATCAAATACAAGCCCCAGTTTATTTCTACATACTATATCGGGGTTCATCAACGTTATCCTCAGAGCCTACATAAGGGTTGGATGAGGGGGGGGGGGGGCATGGGATTCTCGAAAACTACCTTTCCTTTTCCTTTTTACTAGTTTTTACCAATGGATTTAATTTACAGATGCATTTACTTAGCTCAGCATAAAGCAAACCCACTTCTACTTTATAATTTCTACCTCGTTAATCATTATAATATCAAATGGTAACATTTTTTCGTTCCTAACGATGTTTCCATCATAGCTGGAACATTTGGCACGGGAGCGCATACAACCTGATTTTATTTCTCTCTCTCTCTCTGCCTGTCAGTGATTTTTTTTTTTTACCAGCCTCCATTATCCTGGTCCGACCGAACATGAGATGTCTTTCGTTGCTTAGCTAAAGACAAACACTTGGGGCTTAGGATCATGAGTTTTTTCTTTCAATTTAAAAACAAGACTTTTAATTATTTTTGCATCCTCTCATCATGACCAATAAGTTGAAGTTTACATTAACGATGACGTGTTTCGACACATAGCTACTTTAGACAGGAATACATAATCATGTCTGCGGAAGGCTATGTACATGTCATCAATCAAAATTCAAGTACCTTTCAATAAAACATATGAATACCAAAAAATGAAGTACCTCTTCAACGAACCCTCGATAAAATGGCTACGAAGGAACATTGTATAGCCAGTTAACACACTAATAACACCGGATATACTTTAAACAAATATGCCTATACATTTTTTCGGATTTACATTATCTTCAGATGACCTTTCGCTTTAAGTATCGCCATCGGTAAAATAATGTTTGATACAAGCCGCATAAGAGGCCAAAAGTGAGAAAAATACTTTTAAAACCCACGTAACAACAACAAAAAGCGGAGAAAATTCTCTCTTTGATGAAGTGAAGGACAGTGTAAGTCAGAGAGAAACATATTTAGATATATTGGAATCAGGAAAGATTTTAAACAACCAAAGAAGAAGCCTTTTTTTTCTTATTCCTATGCCGGTATTCAGATGTTATTGTTATTATCATATGATTGGTATAAGAAAATGGCAGACATGTGCATATCCTAACACGTTTATTACCCATTTTCAATTTCTTATCCCTAGCTTTGCACAAACACATTTCTCCTTGCAGACTCCTAAAGGCTATATCCAAGCTAAAATCAATTATCACTTTCATCAATATCTAATCAGAAATATCTTCTTTTAAGTGCAAGTACAAGCGCTTGGAGGGATAAGTCGGTCATGTTGTGTTTATATTCGTATCATGCTTCCTGCTTAATACTAATAGTAATACCCTGAGTCAAAATCCATTACGAGAAATCCGATAGTCGAATACGATCTCATAAATATGATGTGAAGTTCGGGTGGGAAGCGAGGAAGCAAACGTTATTACATTGTCACTTTTGCTAAAACAAAAGATCTATGATATTAATGTTCCTGACATTTTGTTGGCACGTTGTAAATCGAATATCTCAAAGCTTATAGAAAATTGTGTAGCTCAATTTCCAACCGCACTACGCCACAATCTAGATTGGAGCGGATAAAATCGTGATACATGCGTCAATATTTAACCCTCCACTACAATTCAGCTTTATTTACTTCCACAAATGCACACTTTGCCAGCCCTCACAGTAGAGTATTGGGTTTAGAAATCATGACGGTTGCTTTATTCCTAATGCATACAGAAAATACGAAATATTGTTTTGAGTACCTCAAAATGTCAGAGTTATTAAAAATTAAAGAAAGAGAAACGCATCGCTAGTGACATTTACAGTACATGCAATCCGCATTGGGTATGGTTCTCTCCCTATCAAAGAAAGAATAGTTTTAACAATTCCACAATCCGATAATTCGTTTGGACAACAACAATTCGTGTTCACATTATGTCTATGAATACCTGATCCACACATTTCAAGCATGCTTGTTGCACACGGTGCGTCATTTGCCTGACGTAAAACTGCGTCAGCGATTGACGTAGCATTGTGAGAGTGACATCCTGCAAAAAGAGGATTACATTCAATGTAGAATGAACGGTGCACGTTGTTTTAAATATCTGGAGAAAGTACTATTTGCCTTCACAGGCTTGTTGAGCGCAGGTATTGACGCAACATAAATGACGCATCGTGTACAACAGGTGTGAATATTGCGTTAGATGTCTGGACTAGGCCTATGCACTAAGTGCCGTCACTAGCTTGTTTAGCGCTGGTAATAACGCAACTGAGCTATTAAGGCCGTTGTACACGAGGCGTCAATTTCCTGACGTATGACTGCGTCAGCGACTGACGTAACCTTGACTGACGCGAAATGTGAGAGGGACATCCATAAAAAACAAAGAAATTCAATGTAGAATGAACGGTGCATATTAAGTTGTTTTAAATATCTGGAGAATTCACTATTTGCCTTCACAGGCTTGTAAGTTGTAGAGCGCTGATATTGACGCAATATAAATGACGCTTAGTGTACAACAATCTTGCTTCAAATATGTTGATCAGGTATCCATATACCTAATGATCTATGTAAATTTGATTCGAAGTCTACAGGTATGTCGCCTCTCTATAAAGGCACACTCATTTTCCCCGGGGCATTTAAATACCTTTGCCTTTTCTCTCATGTGCACTTCTTAATTAGAATGAATCGAGTGCAATACTACGTAAAATGAGATCGTGGTACCACTCACTGTGCATGGATGGAGTTACGAAAGGTCATGGGTTCGAGTCCCGTTACGTCAGTCATATCCATGTGAAAAGACTTATCTCTTTTTTTCTGTGCAACCTCGCCCACTTGATAGAGATGAGATTATAAGAAAATTTGAGTATAAATCCATCAAGAACATTCAAAAAAGTATTTTTCAAATTGTATAATTTGCCGTCAAGTAGACCTATTAGAAATGATCGCCATTCGACGGTCAAAATGGCTTACAAAGAGTATGGAGGAGGAGATTGGAACGCCAGACATTATAGAATTTGCAGACAAATTCGCAATAATGTTTTTGTTACTGATACAACGACAACATATGTAGCAGTGGGTTTCAAATTTGATTATACGCCTAGAAGAATTAGTTTCCAAATTGGTCATCCTTCCGACAAGAATGCCAAATTTTCCCGACAATTGTGAAAAACTAGAAATTGGGGAGGAGTAGTTGGGGTTCAGGCAACATAATTTCCTCTTTAGCAACGCCGCCGGTCGTAATTAACATTATATTTCCATGATCATATAGATAATTTTTTATGGATTTTATGTCAAATGCTCCAAGAATTGATATGTTATTTACGAGGGCACCTGCTGTAAAGGGAAGTTATTTAACATTTTTGGTCCATCATTTCTTTCGATTACAGTTGAAGTACCTCTTCTACCTACACATTGCTGAATTTCAACAGGAAGCCTTTCAGGCACTTAAGGTTAAATGTAGCATGTATGGCTCCTTAATGGATGTCTGAGTACAATATAAATATCAGATCTAGGATTCTTTGGCCGGGACGAAGTAAGAATCCGAATATTATCTAGCAACCACCCCCTCCCCCCCCAAAAAAAAAACTCTAAAATTCTCTGCCAACAACAACAAGAAACTTGTAAAAAAATGTGGTGCCTTTATTGGAAGCAGGGGCTTAATTTTCATCAAGGGGAACGATTAAGATTAAAGGGGGGTATTGTCTTTATGTTCTTAATGTGTACAGATTGTTTGTTTTGACCCCCACCCCCCCCCCCTCTTGACCTACTGGATCCACCACCAAATATCATTTTCTATTTTCATTTTTCAATCATAACTCCCATCATGCGTCCTCTCCTAAATACAATCCCATAATGGCTAACCATCGAAGGTGCCACTACAAAAGAGACGCATAATAATATGTGACGTCATCGACTGGACACACCTAAAAGCCTCAACCAATGCTCGTTATGCAGTATAATGCACTTGACCTTCACATTTGAGAGTGTGAAATTTCCATTCCCTAAAGGCCTTTATACTCAAAATTCCATTATGTTTATTTTCATGGTTATTTATGAAGACAAATTGAAAAGACATTTGTAAATATACGTGTCCAATATTTTATTCGAGGCACGGGTATAATACATTTTTGATCCTTTAGATAGAAAAGTACGTCAGACAATTGTCAATTGGTGTTTGTCGATTGCAAGTTTTAAAATGTATAACTTTCTTAAAAGTTTTACAGATCTACTTCTCTCTTATTATGATGCTTTTATATAGTCATCTTAATACCAGAGTAGACTTTCCCTTTAATACCAGAGTAGACTTTCCCTTTAATATGGGATTTAAAAATAACAATCCCTCTGCGGAACAATGGATCATATTAATGGTTGATATACTTTTGTAATAAATATCAAATACATTTTATAACATATTTTTTACATATCCATTTCTCCCTTTATATGATGCTCATAATGAAAACACTTAAATCAGCCACATATTATGGAGCCTTTTTAACCAGTAGATATAAAGTAAACTGTATATATATCAAACATGTTCCTGCTCTGATAAGCTTTAACAAAATGTTCGCCACTTTGGGGGCACTAAAGCTTTTAAAGTTCATGGTTCATTCCTCTAGTTTATTGGAGTAATTTAAACGAGTGAAAACAAAGTATTTTAAGTATACCACTGGTTTAATTAGTATTGGGAAATAGCGAGAGAGAGAGAGAGAGAGAGAGAGAGAGAGAGAGGGGGAGAGAGAGACAGTTTCTATTGAAAACAAATTAGGGGAAGTGCCTCTTTGAAACAACAGCCTCCCCTCCCCCCCCCAACAACAAACAAAAACAAAACTTCTCCATTACGTGTATTGCACTCTTTCTACTTGAGAGTTGAGATCATGAACCAAGAAGATGAATTACAGCACAGTTTGACACGGGACAAATATCCCTGATTCGACGACTTTGATCAATTATCACGTCCCTGCCAACACCTGAGCAGAAATAGCTTAAGTGCAAATGTAAGAGCTCTGGGAGATAACAAATTGTAAATTTGACCCGTGATAACTTCTCCCGTGTAATTGTATACACCTCCTGCCTCACACTCCCAGAGTCCTGTCCCACTTAATATGTCGACATTTTGATTGCGTTAATACATTGGCCCGTGCATCAGCAATTCACCCCTGTACGTCTACGGTTCCTTTGCATTCATTTATGTAACGACCGTTGCAGAAGAAATGTCCTCTTTCAGGATTGCATCAGTATGAAAAAAGAGCAAAACAAATATTGCACAGTGAGCATTGTCAGCAATGCATTTGTTAACCGGTTTATATAGGGTGATTGCCTTCACAGACTCGATTAGTATAGATGTTAATGCTATCGTATTGACGCAACAGGCATGGTGCGTCAGAGACTGCGACAGTCACTGACGTAGGCTGACGCAGACTTACGTCATACCAAATTACTAGGGACTTTTAGATTTGCGTGGACTGATACGTGTGACGTCCATTCAAGGCAGTGCATTAAAAGGACGTCAATCGTAGCAATCCACGTTGTCGTTGTGCAAATCTAAAAGTCCCTAATAACGTCTCGTGTACAACGAGCGGTACCAAAATCGCTTCACAAGATACGAATTTACGGCTTCCAAAATGCAAAGTGATGTTTGAGCAAAATCTTGTTCGATAGTCTATAGTAAATGAGCAATACTTATATTTTCATGCCTCTATTCAAACAAAAATTTAAAACAAAAAACTGCTACAGTGGCTGGCGGAGTTTTACGTCAGGCAAATGACGCTTCATGTGCAATGGACACTGCCTATAAATCATTTCATATGATATAAATTGATGTAGTGAAAGATGAGACATGGGCGAAATCTCGTTCGAGAGCCGAGTAAATGAGCAATTCTCGTATTTTCATGCCTCTACTCAAACAAAAGGTCAAAAACAATGCACACTGCGGAAGACAGTCCTTGGCAGATATTAAATGTAATGCTTAGAAGGTCGACGTGTCTCCGGAGAAATTTTCAATTCACTTTCCATTACCCATGAGCATTCGCCTCGCTTTGAACTTCCATGCGACATGAATGTATTATCACTTGACGGTATCACCTAATCAGAATTATCCAGTTAAGTGCTCGTTTTGTCTGCTGGCACAGATTAGATGTAAAGATGTTTATAAATCCTGATAACTCGTAATGCCTGTATATCCTACATTGAAGCTTACATGTACTTGCTCATGACTTTATTTATACATGCATCCGATCTATTAAGCAGATACCATCACATGAAGTTCAAGTAATAATAATGATTAGTTAAAAAAAATAATGTTTTTCAAATTATGAGTCTTTTTAGTAAAGTGCCCTTCCTTCAATAAATTATAGTCTAGGCCTACCCATCCTTGTTCGTATCAAAAACTTTTTTGGGTTTGTTTGTTTTTGTTGCCACTACCATGACTACTTTGTTAAACCTATGACTGTAAAACCAACAGAACAACAAAGCTTTTTATTGAGGCTCCATCATATCCCCATTTGCAATTTTACCAGTTACTATATACAAGCAAACCAAAGTGATTGAATATATTGTATATATTAATGTTCATTCAAAATACGTACGTTTTGTTGCATTATCACCATTGCATTTCTTGGAAACAGCACTGACAATGCTAACCGTGACATGTAAAATATGAAATGAATAAACCAAGATCCTATAGTCATGTATCATGGATGTAATATAACATGACCACCAACAGAAGCGAGATTATGCGTGTTAACATGCGCTTTTCAGACAGAAGAACAGAGTGGTAAAGATGAGTTGTTTTAAAGCCCCACTGTCCTACTTGTAGCTACTTGCTCCCTCTATATAGAAAACTTCCCCAATCGGTGCATGTTGGTCCCCCATGATCCTCTTTTTCTTATGTTAGTTGAGAACTGAGTTAATGAGATAGCCACCTGTCAATGACCTCGCTGTGTGGTCTAATCCCTTCTGGCCCAGTAGTATTGACGGTCTTTAAGCCTTCCCGATTCCCCAAAGATGTATATAGGTGAATTATAAATAGCACCCTAGAAGCTACAACCCATGTACCATCTCCAACTCGAGCACATCTTAATCAAAATTCATCAAGTAAAATTACTCTTCATTTTAGACAGACGGAGGTACTAATTATCATATTAAGTGTCTCTACGTTTAAAAAGAATGTCACTGCTGGAATTTCAGTTAATATCGGCTGACAATTGAAAAGATTTAAGGTACATGTTAAACCCTTAGAACCGTTTAAAGAAGGAACCATATTATTTAGACCGTCATAAAGAGGTGATTATTTCCTCTCGTATTTTCATGAGAATTTTCGATGCCACATTTTCCCAACAAGAACAACTTCATCTCTTATGTTTCAAGGTTCGGCATTCATTTATCATGTTTATTTCCCCATATTTTCTTCTAAATACAATACTAAACATTTAGACACATTGCCATGAGAAACGCTCAAGTATCAAACAGTAGTATAATATACAGTGGGTTTAAGTAGTGATAAATAAAATACAATCATCAGATGTAATTAAATTTAGTTTATCTGACAAAGTTTAATAGGCTTTCACATGGCTATCATTATTTATTTTTAAACTTGCCATCGCAAATAAAAATGAAAATGAAATTAGGATATTCATAAACCAAATCAGTCCAAGGACAATATCATTTCAAACCGTGCGATAAATCTTAATCAATACCGAAGAATTAATAACTGAATTGTCAGCGAAAATCACCCTCGTCTCAACTATTTAACAAAACCAAATATGGAATCACTATAAATTATGTTCTAAAAATGTAATCAATCTGAATTTGTATTGGATTATTTATTGAAATGTCGACAAGCGGAAGAGAAGTAGGGCATTTATAATTACGAAAATAAATCAAGTAAATATATTCTCGACGCGGGGCTTAAGGAGACCATCAATCCTATTCTCGTGACAATATTATCCGTCATTAATTTGTACGATTTTCATATTTCCCTGGACCATACTTTTCTCGGAAGAGAACATATTTCATAGATAATCAAATCGATCATAAATACCCCTCTCAGGCAATCTTTATGCTGATTTAAATATATACACAAATAATTTGGGATGAGATGTCTAAAACTGATGCGAGAAGGAGAAGAACCCCTCATCAATCATAATTGGGTATTTCAGGCATCAAGTTCCCTTTTTTAATGTCATATCGCTTGGTCATTCATTTATGCATCATTATCGTGATTATCTAACATTTTTGCTTGCAGTTCATATTTCTAAAGGGTACAAATTTTATGATGTATTGTGCCTTTTGAACTACCGTTCTGATGCGATTTAAAAATGTATTTCGGGCGTTGTAAGTGTGGCGCCTCAAGCCCAAAACTGCAGCAGAGTAGTAGGAAGGATATAATCATCTAAAAAACTCGAATATTCTGGTGTAAAAAAAATCATTCTATTTTTATTTATCCACCATTTTTCTTGTTTGTTGCTCTGTTTACAATTTTTGTTCTGTTTGTTGGCTGGCTGGTTTTTGTTTGCAAAATTTAATTGAAAGGAATCGGAATTTCATATAAAATATTTATATTTTTCACGAAAATTTATATTTTGAGGTTTTGTCAACAATACAACAATTTCAAATCGGAAAACTACATGTAACTGTCAATGAATAGCATTATAAAATGAATTTAACTAGATATAGAACATACAAATCCTATTTTCTCCTTACAAATGGGTATTACAGGACGATATAGGCTATCACAAACTAGGGAGTAACATTGTAAAAGAAATGAAACATGAACTGATGAGAAGAAAAACATGTACTTAATAAACATATAGAGATATCGAATCATGGATAAGAGGATGCCGCGGATTTACGACAAATCAATAACCATTCGAGGGGAAATTTTGAAACGTGCAATAACGGAAGGGTTGAAAATCAATAAATGCCTAGTCAATTTTTCCCAAATGGATCGCATGTAGGTCAAATGTATTCCTTAATCCCCTATCGGGCTCAACCACGAGTACCGAATGCGACGCCGACGTGATTTTGAAATATTACGCAGACGATTGGAGACCCTGTCGTGATAAATTGGCCATGTTTCTCCGCGCATTTAACTTTTACAGTAGATTATGCATGTTCAGGGTCATTTCCGAGGCGAAACAAAAAATAGAGACGGAATGCATAGAAGTAAAAATCCACCATTATTCTTTTTTTTTTTTTTGGGGGGGGGGGGGGGTCATAGCAAGGATCACTTCATAATATGGGGGACGAGTCTACATTCATATTGGGTGCATTTTGTAATGATTTAAAGAGTGAAATCCACCCTCACAGAGTAATTCAACAATTAATTTCGAGTGGATTTCCTTCTTATCTGAGGTGGGTTTCTAAATCGAGTTAATCGTCACTCCTCTTTCTTTAAAGGGAACATTCATCGGTTCATTAATGAAAATCGACTTTTGGGGGAGTCATGTAAAAAATCCCTACGTTTTGTATGTTTTTCGCGCTCTACATAATGAAAATCCGTCCCAAAAGAGCAATCCAATCACTATTTGGAGTACATTTCACCATGAGATGGAGTGGATTCTCTCATAAGACTCCTAATATATCAAATGAATTCTACTTCTCTGCATTAAGGGAATAGCCTACCCTTCTTAATTTTGATTTGGTCAGAGGGCTTTGCAAGGCGCAACGGGATTTCCGAAAAGAAATAGAGCAGGTCGTGGTCATTTCATCTCGTACTTTGAATTTAGGATTAGACTGGGAGGCCTTAGGTTGTTTAGCTTAGTTCGGCTAGGAGAAATCGTGTCCAGCTTTGGTTTATTTTTCTTTCATAAATGGCAGATATTGATTTGTCCTTTCCCTCAAGGGAGGAAGCATTGTCATTCAATTCTGAAGAACACTCACCGGGCGCCAGTTCTGCAGATTATGTGACCCGGTGACAGTATCTAGGAGCAATGCCGTCATGGAAAGTGGAATAAACTATTGAAGAATTCTGCACGGCCGATGAATTTTTAAAGATTTTTCCCCCAATATGTATGATGATTCTAAAGTGAAGCGCAAAGCATCAGAAAAGTACCGTATGTCATTTTGTTGGTGTCACATCTTTTTGTCCTTCTCTGTGCCATTCATTAAACTCAATTCAATTCAATTCAATTTTATTTCATTCAGTTAAAAAGACAACATTTCAAATAACAACCAGCTATATAACATAAAATACACATTAAGAACATATTTGACATTTGGACAACAAATAAACTGAATAGGTTGCAACCTGAAAGGAAAAAAATAATCTGGGTAAGTATACACTTCATAGAAAATTATCGCACCTAGGCAAGGTGAAAATAACGAAGAGTCCACCATGCCTTTTTAATATTTAAAAAAATATCCTTAAAAACTACACCCCGAATCAGTTACCTGGACTACTATCCCATAATGGCTTATTATCTACAGGACATCTCCTCCCTTTAGATATCAAATAAATTACATTCTTTTATATTAATTGTTAGTGTTAATTAGATCCGGGGTACTTGTCTTAGGGTAAATTTTCATGAGGGCGGTGTCCGGAGTCCTAATCCTCAAGATAGTTGGCCGAGAAGCATACATTTCTAAATGTTGGTTGACGCACTCATTAAGCTTGGTTGCATTTCTTACTAAATCAAAATTACGAGATAAATCTCACAGCATGATCTGCCCAATTATATCTTCATTTACTAATACAGTCTCGAAGATGATGTCCTTCTAATAAAAAACACACACCGTGTCATAAATAGGGAACGGGGTAATTCAGAGAGGGTCGGCAGGATCTTCCTAATCTGCCCCCCCCCCCCCCTCCTCTCCATGTTATGACAATCATGGATCTGCCCTGGTATAAGCTACAATTTGAGAATGGCTCATGATGTTGTTGTCAAAACAAGGTAGCAAAATGGCTTTTATTTCATAAAGTAATTGGGTGTGAGGGAGCTAGGGAACTGTCACAAAAAAGTGCATCAAAATGAAAGTATTCTAAAATTACAAAAAAAAGGTGAACATCTATAATGAAGGGGATAAAATACTGTAACAATATTAAGAAGCACATAAGAAAAAGGGTAAGTTGTATTATGAGAGGGGACACTTGTTACATGTACCTTTTTTTTTCTTTTAAATCACAGGGGGAAACCTAATATGCTGCCCCCTCTCCCTCCCCCGCTCCGTCGCCCATGCATATTATTTCCTTTGGACTGGACTACCCCAAAAGTTCATTCACATGACGTTCGCTTTAATACAGGGTATTGATACCATGGAAAGTGCTACAGGGTACAAGTAAATCAACCAGGCCTTCGGGAGTAATATACATTTGATGATGGAGGAGACATAAATTCAAAGTAATCCAAAACAGCACGAATATTGCCCAAATCAAGCTCAATGATTTTGGGAAAAAGCCATGTTCGATCGACGACATGAATTTCACTTAAAGATACGATTTGACGATGCACTTTTCTTTTCTGTCATGTTCATGTCGATTCGACATAGAATCTGATTCATTATTTCTCTATCTTCATTTGTGATGTAACCTGTACGACATAATTTCTAAGATTATTAATTTGTTGTCAGTTACAGTTTTTGAGAAAGACTATTTTCCCCTGTGCCCAGAAATGAAGATCTATAACGAATCATTCTCCGATGATTATTTTTCTTGCTATAAACTATCTGATTATTCACATTTCGTTGGAAATGATAGCAGTTTTGTCGGGAAAATAAACATGGAAATAAATATAATTAAAGAAAATATGTTCACAAATAATTTGGGTTACATAATGAATATCAAAATTCATCTTTAACATTATAATTCTAGATAGGTTTCTGGAAAATATTTGTGCTCCGGAGTACGAGTGTGTATTACAAATTACATTCACATGAAAACATTGCTCTTGTAAGGTCATTACAGAAGAAGAAAAAACAATTGGGAAAAATAAAAACAAAAAAGGGAATATGGCACGTACCATTCAGATCATGAGGCGCCCACTGTCTAAATGATATCGAAACTATAGGACTCTACGCATAAACTTGAAGAAAAACAATTATTGGTTAATCAACTGGTATATTTCTTTTCTCAGTTAGTAATTATATTCACACACAAAAACAGACTCTCTCTCCTTCTCTCTCTCTGTCACAAATTACTCTCTTGACAATCTCAATGACAAATAGTCTTGTTTATGTAGGTCATTGCAATTTCAAATAGATCAGGCATGACATACATAAATCATATCAATAATTCATGCACCTTGTAAAATCTTCCGTGACTGTAGAGATTGGAATACTGATCGGTATATACTTCGGATATAGGGGTGAAAAACGTGCAATCACGGAGGAATTGAAAATCATAATTTTTAAACTAAAAGGGAAGGCTCCATGCACAGCGTAGAGGTATTAAATAGAATTGATTAAAATATATGAGTCAGAAACAGTCTGGTGTTTGATCTCTTATCATGGTACTTGATAAGGTATTTTTTCTGTGGGTCGGGATGAGGTGGGGAGAATTTCATTCTTCGGGCCTGTTAGGACATCGGGATAACCAATGTTTAAAAAAGTACCATGCACTGAAATATTTTTCTCAAATAAACTTTAAAGTTTTAGTTTTCCATCCCTTCAAGTACGTAATCAAATGTAATCTCTGTAGTTGCTCCAATTGTTTGTACTTAAGAATTTTGCACTTTATAATCGTTAATTACACTTGGAAAATGGTAAATACAACACATTTTGTATGGTAATACCAACTTCATACATGCAATAGTTTTTTCTAGTATATATGTGTTCATGAATTTTTGTATTAAGCAGCTCGATTTGACGACACGGATAAATGGTGAACATCTGTCATATTAATATGTAATTGTGGGGTGCTTTCGTATCTTCAGAATCAGGAGGTCGTCAACTCTATGGAGAAAAAAGTGTGAGTAAACGCTTTTCTGATTCTTTGATCTTGATCCACCTGTTTGATCTCTTTGTGGATGCCGTTACGATGACGTCATGGCAACAAGGATATGAATATTACATGTTCTTGAGTGACTAGTATGCAACGAGATAAAAGACATACACCCGAGTCACCCCCCCCCCCCCCCCCATTAAGCACCTTAGTTAATGAAAAGCTCAATAGCGTCTTGAATTAAAGGTACGTTGTCTCATTTGCAGGCCAAAATGATGAAAAGGTTAAATTCCAACGGCATTTGGAAGACAATGCTAATTTAGAACTTCCCTTAAAATAAAAGGGCTTGAAAATGGCTTTTAGTGGGAAAATAACGACCAATAGTTGTCGAATCGATTAAGTGATTGTAATTACCTAAGTAATAGTCTGATTTTCAGACCCAAATGCTCACGTACCTTACCGCTCATTTTATGTATGTTATTGCCAAAGAAAAAAGATGTCCGTCAGTGACTCAATATGGCAGTGAAGTCTAGAAGATAAACAGGTCTCCTTGCATAATTTGAATACTAGGACACAGCTAGTGTTTAAATTTCACAGATAGGACATGCATGGCATATTCATAATTCCTGCAAAGTTCTACAGAATTTGAAGTTGGCTGCAAAAGGGACATACTGCTTTTTCACACACGTATAAAATTCTTTAAAGCTGATTAGTTTAAAGCGCTGTAAACTATAAATCAGCTTTACATAAGACATCATTCACACACAGAAATTTCCGTGCGATCGTTAATCCGTCGCTGTTTTCACGAAGTGACGGTAGTGAAAAAAAATTGCATTCACTTTGCGTTACGATTTTCCTCACTACCGTCACTTCGTGAAAACAAGGACGATTTTTATCGTTTCGTGATTAACTACTGCTCTTAAAATGCGCAGTAGTGCCATTGCGCATTGAATGTCAGGTCATATCAAACTAAGCGCACGGTCCATCCAGTTTAAACACGTATAACCGTTCACACACATGTCAAGCTCTCTAGATACGAACTTCGTATCTGCAGCCTGCTTTGAGGGGCGTATGAATCGCGACTTCGTATCTATCCGAACATTGTATAAACGATGTTCACACAGGGAATATTGTCTTTAAAGCTGTTTAAAACTGTTGAGTTAAACAGCTTTAAACTAATCAGCTCTAGATACGATGAATTTTAGCTGTGTGTGAAAAGGCTCACAAGTACATTCGATTTTCATTCATTTATGGATCTATCTATAAGTACTCGTATTTGCTGATGACAGTTCGCATTTTACCAAAAATATGATTTTAAATTCGTCTGCAGATTCTTCATTATTGAACGGTGTGATGGCTCAGTGGTATGATGATGACTCAGTAATGTCTCATAATCGAAATGTCCCGGGTTTAAATTTAAAGTGATGCATTCGTAGCATTTGGTTAAGCTATAACTCTCAATGACCTGGGGTGTTTCACAAAGACTAAGATCGACTTTAAGTTAGACTTAACTATGGCAGGCCATTCATGCCACTAGTTGCTCTCATCATTGGTGTCTCTCAATTATGATCTTTAGATAATATTTTTATCCTACAATAATGAACTATATAAATTTTTTTAAATCTATGATTTATGTGACCACTATTGGTACTTCCCTTGAGAAACCAATGCCAGTAAATGATGTGAGAAAATAGTGGCATGAACGGCCTGCCATAGTTAAGTCCAACGTAAAGTCGATCTTAGTCTTCGTGAAACACTCCCAAGTTTACAAATCCCTCGGATAGTCCACTGGATGTCCACTGGTTGCTTCCTACACACGTGCTTCTACTTATTTCCTTTATATTATATATTTATATCAAATAATGATCATGATGAAAGGTTTGATTTTGGGCACCATAGATTGTGTAGCTGTACATGAAATAGGTCATATCTACCCTCAGGATTATTTTTCTCACCCTCCCACACTTAAGTGTCACTTACCATTTAAATTGCCTTGCAAGGTTATAAGGGCACAAATGAAGTGTTTATCCTCTGATTAAGTTACGAAAAAGGCTATTATTGCGGGTAGTTACTTTACTGCGTTAATTTGAGGGCTCATTTTGATATGTTTAAAGATACAAGTCAACTTTTCGACACAGTCGTCAAACTGTTGATCCGACATAATGTAGCGCAATCGCAAACACTTTCGAGAACTCAATTCAAGGGTCATTTCAAAGGCATACTGCAATATATTTGAAAATATTGTTCATATTACGTTATATGTCACTGTAATAGGTGAAGCACTAGGCTGTTGAAGTTACTTAAGGGTTGAGTTGTCGAAAGTCTTAGCGATCGCATTCGATTGTATGTTCTAGCGAAAAACTGCGCCGGGAGTTATTTTGTCAAAGATATACGTGTATAGGATAAGGATTAGAGTTCTCCACCCATACAATATTACTCCCCTTTGCCCTTTGAACTGATATTTCATCATGGATTTTCAATGAAGAATAGAACCTTTTTGATTTAATAATTGCTTATTTACAGTCTCGTGGAGCTAAACAATATAGCCCTGTGTAAAAATGTCTTTGTATGAAAATATGCAATATTCATCCGACTAATTAACAAAAAGGTTAAACAATGAAAGCTTTTCAGACGGACCGCTTTCATTAATTACATTTCATTAGGGGGAAATTGAAATGTACAAGCATTATGTGAAATGTAGCAAACATTACGTGAGGCGCTGTATAATAGTAGACCTGTGGCTGGGGAAAAGCAAGTCGACCAAATCATTTTAAAGAGTGTAATATTATGCAGCAAAAAATATTCATTAGTATATAGCTTATCAGTATCTTATTTTTGTTCTTGCAAATTAGAAAGCAAAAACATAATAATATTTAGTTATGAGTATATCGTCCTTTCTAGTATGTTTATTTGCTTATTGTTGATAATTCTTTACGTCATTTGTACTTATTGGGATCAAATTCTCATCACTGAGATAAAATTATAAATCATTTACGTGGCATGATCATAAAAAAGGAAAATAATACATTAAATGCGGATTAATATTACCTTTGACGGTTCTTTGAAAGTAATTCGATTAATATACAGACATACTAAACCTGGATACCACTCTTACACTTTAAATTGATAAAGAAGGGCCACAAGAATTTGTTTTATTCACTATTAATACTCAGCTCTGTACTCATGATGCTCTTTCGGAATATGAAGACAAAATTGAGAAATTCCAAAAATATATTTGTTGATGACGTCACACTTCACCACTCTATTTGGTTGCTTCTAGTTTGAACAAATACACTCCTGACCTTGTAAACACAACCAAATTCTAACAAACATACGCTGTCCGCCCAATTTAAATGTTGGGCACTTTCTCAAGTTGGGAATTCAATCGCGCATCACCTGCAGCCCAACCGGATTTGTACTCAAATTTCTGTTCGTTAACGAAATAAGCTATAATTGCCGAAATTGATACCGAACTTAACTTTCCACCAACACTTTTCTTGCTGAGAGCCAGAGGTGGGGGGGGGGGGGGATAATTGCCCAGCACATATCAATCAAAGGCAAACCTAACAAATCTCTATTATCTCATTAATCAGGTACTTATACCCAAATTTAATCTTCGATTATCTTTTTGATAGCTCATAAGTTTGTGTAAGCATTCAACAGCGTTTCGTGTTCCACGTACAATGTTGGGGGAAATATTTTGGAAGAGATATTATAGCACCATCCGAAACATCTCTTTGAACGCTTGCTGGATTAATGCTCAGTGTGAAGCGTTGTTGGATATACCCCCAACACTTGTTAATTTCCCGACTAATCGTCAATTGCACATCTAATTTCCCCCAACATTTTTAAGATTACAGTAGGCTCTGGTCGAGAGAGAAGGGAGGGGGTCTTAGAAAGTGCTGACAAGCAAGCAAACACAATCAAGCGAGCAAGCAAAGAAACGTCGATGTTTAGCGTTGATGTATCCCCAATTTGTGAAAATCGAGGAAAAATAGGTTTATGTTCAATCTCTTTTGACCCAACGCCAATTCAGTGGTCATCATCATCTTTGTATATGGTCAAGGCTGTCGCTTTCACATGGCCAATGATCCTTGACATGGTGTCTGTCTATAGCCATCAAGGGTGATGTCCAACTTACATTTCTTATTAGAATTATTAATTAAAGCTACCTAATGCTGAGCTATTGCATTCTTTTCTTAATTAGGCAGTCGGTCAACTGAAACCGGCCAGTGTACATTATTGCATCTCATTTGTCCTACTCATGACTGGTTTTACAAGCATCATTGGTACCATTGACCAATGGTCCTAACCACCAGTTGGACCTACATGTACAAACCATTGGGTCTACCTGTTCTACATCAAATCGGTGCTGTGCACCACTGGTCCTAGTATATGCCGCTAGCATCAGAAGCCCTATACATAAAACCTACAGTAATTCAAATCATAGCCTCAACAATATCAGTGCTCATCATCATCGTATGGTCAAGGTCGTTAGATTCACGTGGTCAGCGATCTATGACCTAATGTCCACAGGCTCTGCGCATAATAGGCCATGATAATATCATATTTCTAATTAGAATTGCTGTGCTGGAGCATTATTTTTGAAGTAAGTAGTTGTCATGTGATACCTTCAAAGGTTTTTCTTCTTCTCTTTATTTATTTTTTAAAAATAATTGTTATCATAATACATCCCAGTTCTTCCACACCTTTGGTTATACCAGGGAGATGTGATTTGGTCCGATTGACTACGTCTACTTCATCAGATGATTATGGCTGTGATCTACATCAATTAAAAACTAGCTCCGTGATATCAGTGCTCATCATCGTATATGGTCACGGTCGTTAAATTAACGTGTCCTGCGTTACAAATCATAATGACCGAGCTCTCTTCATCATCGGTCGTGTCCATCTTCATTTTTCATCAGAATTAATGGGTTTTAAGGTTATCTCATGCTGTGCTACTAGTACTAGGGCATTTCTTTAATGAGGCTGTTGGTCAGATGATACCCTCTTCCAGTGATTTTCAATATACCTCCAAGTTCGTCATACTTCATTGGTCCTACACGCAATAAGTCCCATACGCACACGGGGCCTACGTCGCTAGCATTAGAAGCCGCTCATCTACATAAGTTGAAAATTGACCACAAAATCAGAGACCATCATCGTCTTCAACGTATGGTCTAGGCGGTTAGGATCACGTGACCCCCAATCTATGACCAACCGTCCAGAGCATCATTGGTTAGATCACGTCCATCCCATCCATTTCTAATTAGAACTAATGAGCTTTGACGGTATTCTCGTTCTATATCTGGGCATTTCATTTCTCTGAAGTATAATGTAGGTAGTTGGTCAACTGTAACCTCCCAGAGTTTTCGATTGCACACAATTTGTCTCACGCCTTATCAATCATACACGCTCTGTTGGTCCTACGATAACATGTACCTCTTCGATGTTGTGGGTTGTACGACACTTGTGCCTGCGACAATTGCTCCCCAATATTTTCCTACACAAACCGAATTTCTAACTTCAACCATAGAATCAATACTAAACGTAACGTAACAAAGTTTTTTTTTTTTTTTTCTCTTCCCCTTTCTTCTATTATTCTCCATGCGATGGGGTTGGTCATTTACCCTCCCCCGGCACCCATGTAGCTACACCGTTGCTCCTCCTCTCTATTTTGTATAATCTCTTTCTATTACATTCTCGCACCATCTCACCTGAGCACATTTTCATGTGTGCATCAGACCGAATGTTGTTTCATTAACAAAAGGTGAATGGATAATCAATAATACATAATCTGATAATATTTTGATGTTACCAGAGCAGGAATATCTTTGATATATAATAATAATAGTTTTAAAATGTCTTCCAGAGTTTTCGATTGCGCACAGTTTGTCCATCGGAGTATACGATCCTACGATAACATTATTACTTCTATATTGTAGGTTGTACGACACACTAACCGAATTTCTGACTTTAACCCAGATCCAACACTAATTGTAACCCCAAAAGCTTACCCTAAACCTAACCACAAACTGAATTGCAACCCTAATCATAACCCTATATTTTTTGACGGAATAAAGCCTGGAGCAATTGTCGCCGGTGAAAATATCGGAGTACCATATCATGCCCCTTTAAGGATTATGAAGTGAGGGCTAGGGTAAGTCTAACCCCAACCCTAAATCTAACATAATCACAAAAGTAATCCTCAACCTAACCCTAACCCTCAACCAATCACCATAACGGTTATACATGCTGTCTTTTAGAAGATCCGTAATTCCGACGGTTCGTAATTAAGAAAATGGCGTATAGAACCCCCGCCATATCGTTTTTTACGGAATTACAGTCCTTGTGAATATTAAACCTATATGTCATTTTTTTTAAATTACGAACCCTGTCTAATTTTCGGATTAGAACTTTCAGAATAATTCATCCTATTTAATCTAATTTAATTAATCCCAACCATTGGTTGCTGGTGTGTATTTTAAATTCAATGTCAAATATGATATTGTCACATTTTACGTTTCTAGAATCACATAAATAGAAATGTTATTCTAAAATGAATAAATGACGGCCTAATATAAACGATACACCACTTCTCACATTTGATTTTATCCTTTAAAATAATACATTTTCACTTCCTGACAATCGTAGATAATCAAACAAAATAAAGTGCCTTGATAAATGAATCGGAACGACCATGGTCGTAATATTTCATTGGCTTCCGTTCGCTATCTTTTTCCCAAGGGTCTGAACTAGAAAGTAATTTATTTCAAAACGACAATGAAATCCAATTCCCACACAATCGGATTCACTACAAGATACAGAATCCAGTGGGATTTGGAAGGACTAGAAATAATTACATTTCAAAACATGTTTGCTGTTGTTGATGTTGTTCTTGTTGTTGTATTTATTTGGCATAGGAATTTGTTTAGGCAGATAAAAATCTCATTTTGGAATCAGATGTAGCATGCTGTGAGACAAAATTACGTGTTTGGTCAGTTATTCTCGTTTTGTTTTTGTCTGGAAGATATTGAACAATAAACGACTCGCCGTGCAGACCACCATACATTCGCTGCATGCATCGCTTGAGTTTATCATTGATTTAAAATTAATGTAGCCAGATTGCAGCGGCGTTCTTTAAAGTTTTTTATTGCATTATTTCAAAAATAGATAAAACTATCAGTTATATTGTTGATTACTTCACGCGGAGAATGAGGATGTTATTAATAAGTTACTTAAAGATTAAACATGTCAATCTATTTTTTTTTCTCCACATCTTGTACAAGATGCACAAGAAGGTCGTTAGTACTATGTTGGCCATGGCAGTAAGGGCCTTATTGCTGCAAGCCGGTGATTCCGAAAAATGCTTCCAATCAAATCACAATACTTTTCTTGCATACTTCTTCACATGGCTGTGATTGGCCAAGGAGTTATGTGATGGTAACTCTTTGGATTGACTCTTCTGATAGCATTGTTGGAATTGGCATTCTAAATATAAACCTGGGAAAAAAGAGTCGAAACCTAGGTGTCTGTTGAAAGCCAGAAGGGCATTAACTCTATGTAAACGTTTATGAGTTAACACCCTTCTGGTTTAGCGAATGCAATTTGATACGCAGCATTAATGTCGAGAATATTGAATATCGACCAGATGCCAACCAGCCCTCCCCCTCCCCCCCCCCCTCCCCGTCGCCCTTATTCAACGACTATTGCCTCGGATTGGGATTTATACACAATTATATTTAGATTTAGATTCGATGTCAATAATGTTCAGACTCATCGCAGCAGTCGGAAAGAACTACATTGTATTTAGGGACCTACTCGACAAATACAGTTCTACTGTATAGCTCTGAGACCTAGCACAAGCGTTACAAAAAATATTCTACAGATACAAATGTAAATAACCAACAATATCTGAATTAGTAAAGAGATTTACTTTCTATTTAATTTCAGGTACGACCAGAAGGGTAGTCCAGACTCCTCAGAAGGAACTATCTAGGGACCTACTCGAAAACTACGGTTCTGTTTCTCTGAGACCGGTCGCTAATATCTCTCAATCCATCCAAGTCTACTTCCGGATACTCATCGCTCAAGTCATTAGTTTTGTAAGTACTGACGAAATGGGAAGGGACTTGGGGAAGAGGGAGAGGGGGAGAAGGGAGAGGGGAGAAGGGGAGAGGGGGAAATGAGAGAGAGAGAGAGAAGAGAGAGGGAGAGAGAGAAAGGAAAGAAGGAGCGAGGATTAAACTGAAGAATGGGAGGGAACAGGCAAATTCTGATAGACACAGAGAGAAAGAAACGGGAAGAGAACAATTGAAATGTAGATCATCATCTAGATCATCATCTAGATCATCATCTCGATTAACACGACCATGTTTCGATTATGACCATGTTATTCTCATTTTATTAAATATTTACGACCGGATAAAAGCGGATGCGATCATCCGAAAATTGGAACAGGAGTCATTAATTTCAGTGATGCCGCATTGGAGATGGTTAACTTAATTGGTGATGAAATTCACATTAAACTACTCTCTTTGACCGTTGACTTGATTTTAGTGGGAGATTATAATTCAACGTGGATGTTGATTATATTAATATTCATAATATTTTATTTAAATTTGTATTCATTCCTTTTTTTCATCCTGCTCCTTTCACTTACATTAATTTTGTAAGTACTCATGACGAAACGGGAAGGGACTTAGGGGAAGAGAGTCAAGAAGAGTCAAAGGCCAGCAATATAAAAGAGATGCAAAGACAGAGACAAAAGGAGAAGTAAGGCGAGGGGGAGAAGGAGAAACCGAGTGAAAAGAGAGAAATAATAAATTAAAGGGAAAACAATTACATCAATCATTTTGATTAAATCCTGTGATTTGCGACCGCTCTAGATACATGGTTTGTTTTAGTATTCAGCTTTACAGCCAATATGCATTATGAATTTTGATGCCGACAAATAAAAAATATGAATAGCCTTCCATCTTTAATAATCTGTATTTAAGTTATAATAAATCAAGTATTCATTAATGTTACTTTTTTTAATCTTCAAAAAAAATGTACCGTAATAGATGACGATGTCATGATGCGTCATTCGTGCATCTCGCGTTACCTAATTACATCATTATATTGGTCTAAATTGGAATTTTATGAAATGGGGGAGGGAAATATAGATCATCATCTCGAATAACACGACCCGTAGTTCCGATTATGACCTCATTTTATTAAATATTTACGACCGGATAAAAGCGAATGCGATCATCCAAAAAATTGGAGCAGGAGTCATTTAGTGATGCGGCATTGGAGATGGTTAACTGTCTTAATTGGTGATGAAATTCACATTAAATGAATCTCTTTTACCGTTGATGACTTGATTTAGGAGA
>JAVYIG010003125.1:0-209827 GCA_035222895.1 Strongylocentrotus droebachiensis | reverse complement strand
CTGCGGCGCCGGTGTTCGAGCTTGCTAGAGTTAAGCTGAAGTGTGTGTGAGTTCAGCTGAGCTCGAGTCGAAGAGATTTGACACTTTGAAATTGTTATCTGTTGGTTTGCATCATTATTGCCGCGATTTCAATATAGTTTCGTGAATAGATTTACGAAACCTGAGCTTAGAATTAGTAAAAGTATTACTTATGTCTACGTTTTTAAACGACTGTCTGATTTTCTTATGAAAATTTTACTTTGAAAAATGATTATCGAAATTCATGGTCAGAAATAATCACAATCTAGGAACTATTATTATGTTACAATTCTTGCATCGAATCAATGCATGAAAACTTAGTTATTGAACTAGAGATTTTTTTTTTTTAATAAATAGGCAATTATGAAGTAGGATGTAGGAAGCCTCAAACCTTAGCCTACTAAACAAATCTCAACAAAGTGTAGGCCTATCCTTTTATGAATTAATGAAAAAGTAGCCCCAGAAAAAAGAACCCCCAAAAGTTGAAAAAGTAGCCCCCGAAAATTTTCCGAAAATTTGAAATGGAGCCCCCAGAAATGAAAAACTTAATTTTTTGCCTGCGCCCCCCTCTAGAATTCCGCGGATTTCCGCGGGTCCTGAGTTGAGTGTATATATAATATAGGCGTGGGGTCCATGGGTTCCAAGGGGCCATAAACCCCCAATAGCTCAGGGGGTTACGTTCTTCAAAGTGGGGGGGGGGGGGAGAGATCAGATCGCAGCAAGTTGAGTGTATATATAATATAGGCGTGGGGTCCACGGGTTTCAAGGGGCCATAAACCCCCGAAAGCTTGGGGGTTTTAGGCGTTTAATTAGGGTCAGATGAGCATTTTTTTTTAATACTTTATTTGTGGCACCTGCGGGTCACTAATTGGCGTGGGTCAATACCTAGAGTTGCGTAGTGTTGCGTACCACCTACGCTGGCCTACGTTACTATATGCTGAGGGACGGAAAGGGGTACGCAAGATGAACAAAAACAATTCAACATGTTTAATTTTTTTCGCGTACTTTAGGCATAGAAACTTGACGCAGAAAGTACGTCTTTTTTACGCAACACTACGCTACATGCCTACGCAACAGTACGCTACCTTACGCCAGATTGACAAAGCAGTAAAAGCTTTTCAACACAGTAAGCAACCATAAGCAAACCCGTATTGCCAGCCTACGCATAACCAACGCAGGGACTTTTTTCCCATTAATACGCAGCCTAATTTCTGCGTAGTCGGTACGCCACTCTACAGAACTCTACGCAGTTCCAGTGCTTAAAGAATAACTACCGGTACAGTTGGATTGATTTTTTAATTTAATATAAGGCCAAATTAAAAAAAAAAACATGCTTAAAGCGTCCTGTTTTTTAGAAAAATGGGAAGGAGGAGGGCCCTTTTTTTTTTTTTTCTTTCAAAATGGCCGCTCCGTACATTTTCCCTGACATTCAGGCTATTTTTCAAGATGGCGGCCGAGATTTTTTTTTTTTTTTTTTTTAAGTCAGAAATACATTTTAGCAGTGCTTTTCATGTTTTTTTTCTTTCAAAAAATAAAAATAAATAAATTTAAAAAAAAAAAAAAAAAAAAAAAAAAAAAAAAAATAGAGGAAGCGGGAGGGGACGCTTTTTTTTTTCTTTCAAAAAAATAAAAAAATAAATTGTAGGCGGCCCCCAAAAAGGAAGCGGGCGGGGACGCTGTTTTTTTTCCTTTCAAAAAATAAATAAAAATAAAATAAAAATATTTAAAAAAAAAAAAAATAGTAGGCGGCCCCCAAAAAGGAAGCGGGCGGGGACGCTAAACATGTATATTTTTTAAATGGCCTGAATGGCAAATAAAGTTCTTGGTGGTTTTAATTTAGACAGTCTCTATATATCTATTTACACCCCCGCCCCCCCTCTAGAATCCCGCGGATTTCCGCGGGTCCAGCTAGTCTATAATAATAATACGCTAAGGCTCCGCGGGGGGCGCGACGTCTCCGCGAGCCTTTGTATTCTATTGTTTTTTTAATGAGATCGCCGACCCAAGTTGGTGCGGCTATCTCCTCCTGAACCCTCCCCTCGGGGTACCCGTGCCCGGTGCCGTCGTCCGCGGGAGAGTCTACTCTGTGGAATTGGCTATACTCCGCCCGAGGTCCTCCTCCGTGTCGACGTCCAGGGCGAAAACAGACGCGATATGCATAATGCAGGATATGCGTGACGACAGAGATACCTCATGGATATTCAACATGACATCCGTAGACACACGACCGATGACCATCCACTCACATTAAGTTGCGTATTAAATGCACGACGCACAGGGTCGGGCTTACCCGAGTAAAGCATCTTTCTATAGGATATCCTTTGTATAGTAGCTGCACAAGCCACAGAGATACACACGAAGCTTCCCGTCCACGTCCAAACTTAGGGACCTATTTCCATCATTATTGCCGCGATTTTTATATTGTTTTCGTGAATGGAGGTATGAAATCAAAGCTTATTTTGTGATTATGACGGTTATGTATACTACATTTTGATTATCATTTTCTAAAGGAAAGTTTTCACAAGAAAACCATTGGACTGACAGTTCAGTCGCAAAGCTGCCTTCACTCCTCACACGTACACTACACACAGTGCAGTGTAACACCGGCACCGCGCACCGCAGGCGTCCGAGGCCTGCGGCGTCGGTGTTCGGGCTTCGATCCTGGAGTTTCGCTGGAGTGTGTGCGAGTTCAGCTGAGCTGAGCTCGAGTCGAAGAGATTTGACACTTTGAAATTGTTATCTGTTGGTTTGCATCATTATTGCCGCGATTTCAATATAGTTTCGTGAATAGATGTACGAAACCTGAGCTTCGAATTAGTAAAAGTATTACTAATGTCTACGTTTTAAAACGACTGTCTGATTTCTTGTGAATATTTTACTTTGAAAATGATTATCGAAATTCATGGTCAGAAATAATCACAATCTAGGGTCTATTATTATGTTACAGTTCTTGCATCAAATCAATGCATGAAAACTTAGTTATTGAACTAGAGAATTTTTTTTTTAATTTTTAAATAGGCAATTATGAAGTAGGATGTAGGAAGCCTCAAACCTTAGCCTACTATACAAATCTCAACAAAGTGTAGGCCTATCCTTTTATGAATTAATGAAAAAGTAGCCCCAGAAAAAAGAGCCCCCGAAAGTTGAAAAAGTAGCCCCCGAAAATTTTCCGAAAATTTGAAATGGAGCCCCAGAAATGAAAAACTGAATTTTTTGCCTGCGCCCCCCTCTAGAATTCCGCGGATTTCCGCGGGTCCCGAGTTGAGTGTATATATAATATAGGCGTGGGGTCCATGGGTTTCAAGGGGCCATAAACCCCCAAAAGCTCAGGGGGTTACGTTCTTCAAAGTGGGTGGGGGGGGGGGGGGGGGGGGAGAGATCAGATCGCAGCAAGTTGAGTGTATATATAATATAGGCGTGGGGTCCACGGGTTTCAAGGGGCCATAAACCCCCGAAAGCTTGGGGGGTTTTAGGCGTTTAATTAGGGTCAGATGAGCATTTTTTTTAATACTTTATTTGTGGCACCTGCGGGTCACTAATTGGCGTGGGTCAATACGTAGAGTTGCGTAGTGTTGCGTACCACCTACACTGGCCTACGTTACTATATGCTGAGGGACGGAAAGGGGTACGCAAGATGAACGAAAACAATTCAACATGTTTAATTTTTTTTCGCGTACTTTAGGCATAGAAACTTGACGCAGAAAGTACGTCTTTTTACGCAACACTACGCTACATGCCTACGCAACAGTACGCTACCCTACGCCAGATCGACAGAGCAGTAAAAGCTTTCAACACAGTAAGCAACCATAAGCAAACCCGTACGCCAGCCTACGCATAACCTACGCAGGGACTTTTTTCCCATTAATACGCAGCCTAATTTCTGCGTAGTCGGTACGCCACACTTACGCAGTTCCAGTGGCTTAAAGAATAACTACCGGTAGAGTTGGATCGTTTTTTTTTTTTTAAATAAGGCCAAATTAAAAACAAAACATGTTTAGCGTCCTGTTATTTCGAAAAATGGGGAGGAGGCCCTTTTTTTTTTTGTTACTTTCAAAATGGCCGCTCCGTACATTTTCCCTGACATTCGGGCTATTTTTCAAGATGGCGGCCGACAATTTTTTTTTTTTTTTTTTAAAGTCAGAAATACATTTTAGCAGTGTTTTTCATGTTTTTTTTCTTTCAAAAAATTCAACAAAAAAAAAAAAAAAAATAGGAGGCGGCCCCCAAAAAGGAAACGGGCGGTGACGCTGTTTTTTTTCTTTCAAAAAAAAATATATATATATATATATATATATAGACTATAGACCCCTATTAAAAAAAAAAATTAAAAAAATAAAAAAAAATAGGAGGCGGCGAAAGTGAGAATATGGATAGGAACAATTGAAGACAATAATCATAAATAACGAAAGTGAAAACGAAATTAAATTATAAATTATCTGCAACAAATTTTAATTACAAATATCTGATTTCACTTTTTTCTTCCAATTTTTAATTTTTATTACATGGTACAGATAAAAAATAAAATCAAAACGCTACATTAAACGGCAAAGAAAAGGTTATATTTTTACAAGTAAAATATAAATAAAAAGAGAAGAAAATGAAAAAATAAATAAAAAGTAATCATATACAAGAAAGAGAAATAAAAATGAAAATAAAAGAAGAAAAAAAATGTTCCAAAGAAAAAAAAGGGTGTTAAATTATATAAAATCTAACGTAACCTAAATTAACCTTAATTTTTGTTTGTATTTAAATCAATATTATTTTCGAGAGCGCATATATATCTATTAACATTTTACAGCCCCCCCCCCCCAACCCCCTATAATCCCGTGGATTTTTCAATGTGAATACCAACAAGTTGGACTTATGGTGTCCTCAAAATGGCAAATAAAGTTGGGTAGAAACTTATGGTTTCCTCTAATTTGCAAATACAGTTCTTGGTGGTTTTAATTTATATATCTATTTACACCCTCCCCCCCCCCCCCCCCCCTTAGGTATAATTCCGCGGGTCCTGCTTCTATTACAGTTATTTTCTTTTTTTTTAATCAGAAATACATTTTAGCAGTGCTTTTCATGTTTTTTTCTTTCAAAAAATCCAAAAAAAAATACAAAATCAAAAAAAATCAAAAAAAAAAAAAAAATAGGAGGCGGGCCCCCAAAAAGGAAGCGGACGGGGACGCTGTTTTATTTTCTTTAAAAAAAAAAAAATCAAAAAAAAAAAAATCAAAAAAAAAAATCAAAAAAAAAATAAATAGGAGGCGGCCCCCAAAAAGGAAGCGGGCGGGGACACTAAACAAGTTTAATTTTTTTAATGGCTGGAATGGCAAATAAAGTTCTTGGTGGTTTTAATTTAGACAGTCTCTATATATCTATTTACACCCCCCGCCCCCCCTCTAGAATCCCGCGGATTTCCGCGGGTCAGCTAGTACTTCTATAACTCACTTGGAATATCACATGACCACATGACCACATGACCATGACTCCATGCTGAGATGATAGCGCCAGATGGTATATTTATTAACAGAATAATATAATCTTAGAACTAGGATAGAATGTCAACATCCGCCTCCGTGGCCTAATGGATAAGGCATCGGTTTCCTAAACCGGGGATTGTGGGTTCGAGTCCCCACCGGAGGTGAATGGAGATTTTTTTTTTCTTCTTTTAGATTTAGTTAGGTATTTTATCTTTTACTTCTTGTTGCTTTGTTTGGGCAAACACTGGAAATCCGCAATTTTCCAAGCAGAATACAAATCAACAAATTCTTTTATCAGAGTGAAATTAAAATATCAATATTTACCATACCAGAAGAAAAAATTCTATGTAAAATGTAGACACACACTCATCACACAATCTTTGGGTTTATCAAACATGGCAAATTACTCAATCATTCATATTTCATGGATTAATTACTGACTATACATACTCCATCAATCAATATACCGTATGAAAATCAACATACTCATTTAATCAACAGGCCTATATTTGATAGAATTTTTTTTGTACACCATAACAAAAAAATATATTTAAAAAAGATCGCTCGCTTCACATGCCCACACATGACTATATTCACAACTATATCTGTCACCATATTCTAACACGTATGATTTGAATTATAACCGTTTCAGTTTCAGTGAGACACAAAATATGTATGATATTTATGATAATGCATTCAGACTGGGGGAGAGGGATATTTTGTTCTTCCACCGCCCCTAAATGGGCCATTGGTATATGTCTGCAAAATACATACTCAATGGCCCATCTGACAAATTAAACCCATTCGGGACAAGCACTACACATTTTGTGGTTTTGCCCAGTTACTTCCGATTCAGAGCCTTTAAAATATACCAGATGCATGTAAATAAAGGACAAAAGTTTCTGCACATATCGTGTCCATTTTTTGTTGCACGATGCCATAAATTTTAAGGAGTATAAGACTCAAAATATTTAAATTGGCAACACACAGAGAGGTTCAAAATCACTATTTTTCTATGAAAATTTGCCATCATATAAAAAAAAAAAAAAAATCCCAACTATGTATATGCCTAATGTTTTCCGAGACATTTTCTGAGCAATTAATTAAAACAATATAAAATGGCGAGAAAAAAATATTGTTGAGAATTTGAAGAATTTTAAATGTTTTGTATTAATAAACCTCTACGTTATAGAGATGTTATACTTGAATGGTTTAATCAATAAGGTCACAGGTTCAAGCCCGAGCACAGCAGTTTGCCCTTGAGTAAGGCATTTTATCTACACTGCTCCTCTCCACCCAAGTAAATGGAAATCTGTTGGATGCCACTAACTACCATTACCACACCATCATGAACACTACATTCCAATAAAAAATGTAACACAAGATCGTTCTTTAGACACCACCTTCATTAAATTTAATGATAGTAGATTATAATTTCACAGAACAATATGTTTTTTCAGGGTATACCTCTACAAGAAAAGACAACACACAGATATGTAATAAGTAACGCTCTTTCATATATCTATAAACAATCTATTGTGCGAGGAAAAAACAAGAACAAAATGGTAAAAAGAAAGTATACATAATTCAAAAGAATTATGTAGTCATAATTCCCTTCATGGTGGCATGATATAAGATTAAATAAATGTTTCGAAATAATTAAACAATTAAAAATGTAATCATATCAAATAGATTTTTGGTGCTTTATTTATGCGGACAAAACAATGAGAGATATCTCCTAATGATTGTGAGTATTCTAACTACATAAGGTTCTATTTACAAGCTTAGGGTAGTTAAAAAGACAAGTACTTGAACACATTTCAAAAAGGTTGTTCTGGAATTTCGACATCAATACAATGATAAAAGCACACCACTTATCTGATACATGAGAAAAGCATGAATAGTAAACTCAATGACCTTGATATTCCTATTAAACCCAACAATGTCTTAATTATATGTTTGTTTATATTCCTCATACTTAAATCGCTAGGATTTTTGAAAAGATGCCTTAAAAGGCGGCACTCTGCAAGAATAATGCTCCTTTAAAGCATTGTTCTCAGCATTCTCACAGAACACAGCAACATAATTTTCACTTTCTCTGCCAAACTGTTACAACCGTTACATGTATATCACAGCATGTTTCCAGAGACATCTTTCAAATTGAATTGAAGTGAATTGAATACTGAAGAACCGAGGCAGTATGTCCCTTTCTCCCCAATAAGGATCCAATATAACTTTCTGATATTACAGTACAAACAAACTATGTATGTACGACCAAATACCATGAAAATATTAAAAGAAAGAGATGATGTAAAATAGAAATGGGAGGGAGGAAAATTAGCTCCAAACCCAATCACTAAACCAGCGCCCAGAAAATGTATAATCTACAAATATAATGTTGTACTATTTAAAGCAAACAGTTTAAATGGCTATGAATATTCATATGAGGAGTTATGAAAACCATACACAATTATGCATCCCCTTCTAATTTACAAGAGCAAATATAGTTTATACGTTATATTTAGCGAATTCCTGTCTGACCCTCATTTGACACACAGCACCAGTGACTAACGAATGAACAAACAATGTCAGTTATGTACATACACATGGTCAAACAACTGCCCAATCCGTCCGTAAACACCAAGTTTTTTTATTTTCCATACATGCTACAACAAATCCTCGCAAGCTCTCCCAGCACTGGTCAATGGGCATAAAAATCACAATAAATAAGAAATTGTCTAGTCGTCTAGAGTAATCTAAAATCCTACCTCCTCTCCAACTGCTATAATAAAGGTTTTTATAATACCTGAACAATTTACAAGGGAATTGTGTTTTTTCGTCTGTTAGGAGCCAGAAGGGCTATAACTCCTATACTTGAACAGATCATTCATTAATGCCTTTCTGGACATTATAACAGATGATGTCATAAAAAAGTAACAAACTTCAAATGCTCCCTGCATCTCTCTTTTTCACTGCTTTGAAATTAGACCGCTTTCAGATATGTTGAAATGCTCTTTAGGAAATTACCAAAGAAAACAACATGGTATATTCTCTTTCAAATTCACCTTCGGTCTGCAATATCCAATACTAGGGGACGTTTGATTGAGCTGCACAGCTAATGACATATCCCGTTCTAAATCCATTGCATCCACATCACTTTCATAGTGCACACGCATATTCTATTTCTTGTAACAAAGAAAAGTTATGAGATACTTTGTAGTGGGAATACTAGACACACAAAGCATAAAGAACAAAGCTCCATAGCTCTCCCCCTCCCACTATGATAAAGACACCAAAGTGTTACTTGGCCAATATATCTCTCATCTATCTCTCTCTGCAGTTCGTAGCAATTTACTCTTATGATACACTCCCTTTCCTTCATCTCCTTCATTAGTACCAATGCTTGTACAACACGAAGGACCCGACACTCGGAGGGGCCTGGTTCCACAGAGGCCCCCAAATTTAAACTCTCTAACCTACATTTAGAAATTTGAACAGGGGCTGTATGCAGACTGACCATAAAAACTTCCAATCCAGACCACCTGTAAAAAAAAAAGGTATTGTGGGGCCCTTTGAAGAAACATTGTAGAACTCTTAAGCTACTCTCTCAATCGTTCGTAAGTTGTAAAGCATCATGTAGATGACAAAGATGTTCATCCATCCTCTTGAAGAGAGAGAGAGAAAGAGAGAGTGAGAGAGAGAGAGAGGGAGATGAGTGGTGAGAGAGAGTGATGGAAAGAGACAGACAGACAGACAGAGATGAGCAAGAGAACAATGGAAATGAGGGAGGGGAATGATAGCATGTGTTAGGGGAGGGATGGGGGGAGGGTGATAGGAATAGACAGTCCAATAGAAAGAGAGAACGGGAGATTGGAGAGAAACAGGATGAGTTGAGACTGAGAGGAGATCTCTATACAGACAGCTGCACAAAGCTGTTGTAACTGGAGATATTTCTCTTGAGGATCTCCTGGCAAGGTCCAAGCACACGCTCGAAGCGTTGTCTGTCCAGTTTGACGCACTTCAAGTTGCCGCGGGCTACGACGGTGGCAGCACGGGGGCGGTCTAGCAGTAAGGCAATCTCACCTGGTTTAGGAAACAGAGTTACGATTTGAAATCCATTAACCTCTTCGAAATGGTTTATTTTTTTAAATTTAACAAGCATTATTTATTCAACAAGCTAGTATTTTGCATCACCTGTGCTTGTGGGGGGAGCAAACTGAATCATTCTCTCCTCCTGGTTAGGATGTGCAGGTGGACCATTACACTGGGGTTATCCCCTACCCTTACAAGAATAGTGCAGCTGGTTCTTAGCATGCAAAGGTGTTGACTCTCCTCTACACAGGGCCTCCATGTAATGTCCTATCTGAGGGACAGAGTGTTTTTCACTGTAACCTAGCCTGCATCTACCTGTGTGGTAATAGCAGCGGCCTGTCGACACACAACGCAGGCTTCAGTCATCTGCCTGGGTTGGATTTGAACCCATGATTTTGGTGTTTGACAAGGAGATGATTTACCACCTGAGCTAACTCACCTCCTTCCTATTCAAAATAGGAGGTGCATATCTACTAATGTGACTCACTCATTTCCAATTGCTTCTAAATAAGCCATAAAGTGGTCCAACTAACAGACTTTCACAGGTAGTACAGTCAAACCTGTCTACAGCTACTGCCCAAGGGATACACAAAAAGAGGTCTTTGTAGACAGGTTCCTTTAGTACATGTTTCAATGAGAAACCGTTTTCAAGGGAAACAAAACATGTGCTTGTTGTAGACAGGTAGTCACTAAAGCAGGTTTGACTGTATAAGTTCCTAAAAGCAATGAACCAAGAGATAAATGAACGTCATGAGTCTTACCAAAGTAATCTGATGGTCCTAGCTTGCCAACTTCAATCAATTCAGAGTCGTTGCCATGACGCTGGAGAACTGCTGCCTGGCCCTGTATAAGGAAGATAGTAAGATAAAGAAGTCAGAATTTTGACAAAGGAACAATCTGTGAAATTTATATTTTTTAAATATATAGACTTAATCAATTTTGAACATTCCTATCTATAAATGATATGCTCTCATATCTACAGGTACAGTGTAGGTAATAAATTAAACATTTTACTTAAAGAAAAAAGTTGATCATGTATTACAGTATTGGTGTGTACTGCAAGGTTCTGGAGTCATCAAATGATAAGAAATTTGGCCCGGTCATGGTAAAGTAACAAGCACTGTACACAGAAAGATGTACATGTATATGGGACTACGAAAACATGTGGCATAAAAATCGGGCCTCGTTTTTAAGCTTTTACTTCTCATATTTAGAATATGAAGGTACAGGTATTTGAAGAGCCATGCTTTTCAGGGAACAATTTTTCTCAGATGTTCTTCCATACTTAGAAAATAACAACGACAACGGTCACGAATTAGTTCACCTCTCCCTAGAACTCAACCTTCTCTTTAACATTGATCTTAAGGATCTTGAGGTAAAATGGTGTAAGCAATATTCTGATTATATCTATATCTAATGCTTTAGCAGGCTAACTTGAGCCATATGGTCTGTTGCCAGCCAAGAGGGCGTTAAACCTGTAGAAAAGTATAGGAGATAAAATCAGATAACACCCATTCTATTTCTCTCGCACATGCTTCATGATGAAGCAAGTACGAGTTGTTTTCCTAAACGTCTTCCTAGGTTAATGCCCCTCTGCACTTGTTTGGCCAGGAGGGATTAGACATCCCTGCATAGTCAACGACAGGTGGTTATCTCATCAAATGAGCTCTCAATTAACATAAGAAAAAGGGGATCATGGGGGACCAATGGTCACTGAAAAGGCATTGTTTGCTATATAGAGGGCGCAAGTAGCTGTAAGTAGTGCAGAGGGGCTTTAAAGCTCCTATCAAAATGAATATTCAGAAAGACCCATATTTTATTTTACATTAAAAAAAAAAAAAAAAAATGTTAGGGGTCTAGTTTGGATACCTCAATGATCATGAAGAAGTCATCTCCTTGTTCTCCTTGTACAACGATCTTTTGGCCGTCGTCGAACTGGACCGGCTCAAGAGCATCGGCTATTGTCAAGTTCTCCCATATGTCGAGGTTTTCTACAAGAGAAAAAACAGATCAAGATTGACTATCACTCCTCAAATTGGCAACTTGAAAAAATGTTTTTTTTTTTTTTTTTTTTTTTTTTTTAGCAGATGTTTCTGCATTTATTGATAAATCAAATATAAAAAATTCAAATAACAATAATAGTATGTAATATAATTGATTTACATAAAGAGTGACAACTTAAATACACACATATAGAAAATGCATAATTGAAAGCTTGAAAGTATCGAGGTAAGTAAAAATAATCAATATAAATGCAGAGGCCAACTTTCATAAGCATGTTTTGTTTGTTCACTATTTATGTCATTCATTTTTTATTTTTAAAACAACATTCCACAAAAACTTTCAGTCATCTGAAAAAGATCAATTTAAGATCAACTCGACATTCCTTTCTCGAAGCTCATTACAGCCTCATGCATGTGTAAACATAACAAAAGTCTCTGATTTTCCTCGGTAAATTGGCAACACGTTCTGTATCTTTTGTCTTCATAATCTACAATCATGAATCATCATTGCTTTCACGTGTACATTTCATTGTAATTATTTGTAATACGGTACATTTCTGAGATTTCATCATTTTGAGAATAAAGTGGTATATTTCTGAATCTGCTCACATGGAACTCATTCTTTATTTTGTTCTTAGTTTTCTCCATCCATTTTTTTAATATTTCAATGTTTAATTCAATATTTATTTCAATCATAAATTCTTCATACGCTGAAACTATGGTTATTTATTTTGTTCTACTTTGTTCTTCCCTTTAGTCCTTCTTCATCTCACTTTCATTAATTTCTTCCTTTTCCTTCTCTCTTAACATTTATTCCTTCATGCCTACTTCATTACCCCCACTTTCCCTCCCTAATCTTCTCCCTAATAAAGTCATCCATTAAATCAATCAATAAATCAATCAATAACTTATTTGACTTACCAAGGATGGAAACCTTAGTGAGGAATTCCTCGTACATCTTCCTCTTGCGTACTTGGCTTCCCTGTAAGGAGAAAACAAATCAAATGACAATGTAATAGTCAATTCATTTTCACTAACCATTACCATACCTCCTTAGCCTTTGAAATGGAAACAAAATAATCATATGCATGGTTTTTCAAGTATACTCTGTTTTGCAGTGTACTTGGACCAAGTATAGCTTGCTTCTGTTTATTTGAAGAAAAAAAAGAGTAAACAAGTGGACTTAATACAGATACATGTATTGTTATTTAGCAAACAATTACAGTAATGAAAATGAGACATGCTTCAAATTTAGAATTTGTCTGGATAGTTCATTCATTATCTTGTTCCTCAACTTGTTCATCAACTTGGTGTGACAGTAGGGGCACATTTATGAAATCAATTACGTAAATGTGAAGGATACGATCAAAAGTCTTATGTTCATCTTCATGACACTACCCTTCGACAACAAGGCTAGCTCTGCCAAGATTGTATTTCTCTCGCACGCATTCTCACATCATCGCTTTGCCCCGCTCGACGACGCCACTATCCTTTACGTGGATGATGTCATAGCGTTGTGTAAACATCGGCCACACACCTCGGGAGTTTGAAGGTTCCGATCAATACCCTCAAGCTAATGAAACACTAGAACCCTTCTCCCTCATCCTATCGCGTTACTGGACGTCACCAACGTGTAGTTCTTGCAGGAGCATTCATTACAGCGGCGCTGCGTAAAAGCCGCACTTTCTTCGGGAGCATGGTCTAATTTGGCGAGTTTACATGGAAATCAATTTCTTTCTATTGACTTGTCATCCCATTGATCGCGGTACACGGCTTCTTGCTACTGGAACAAAAGGAATCAGGATAACTATCCAAAGATCTACATGTAGCTGTCATTGCTCCTAAAGTTAGCATCTTACTTTCTTAGTTTGCAAGTGTATATTAGTGTATCAATACAAGGATGTAATGGTTAAATGTACAGAGGTAGTATATAGGATTAGAGAGCTAAAAACAATGATGCCATTACAATAAAAAGTTTAGAACTATAAAAAGACCATAACTGTAACCCTGTAAACACCCTTTTATAGACATATTTTCTGATCAAATTTGGTCAGATAAAAGCAGCCGTTTTTTTTTCTGCAATACATTACAAAAACACCCCTATAAACATACATTGAATTATCTGCTACCCCCAAAACCCACAAAAACATGAGGTCTCCCCATGTTGTGCAAAGCATTTGACAGCATTTTATAAATTATACTTTTTATGACCAATCCAGGCTCCCAACATTTCATGACACGGAATTCCTTGAATTTTCCCAGATGAAGTTTCAAAATTCCATGATCATAATTTCAAGCGATTGCCAGTTTAAAAGCATCTTAAAACATCTTCTCCTCATGGACATGAAACAAAATATACAGGACTAACTACTTTCTTTAGAGGCAAATGAAACTCTATCATTTTTTCTGATAAGAGAGATTTTTCTTAAAATCCCTGATAGCAAAAAAAAGAAAGATCAAGGAGGGCGTTTCACAAAACTTGTCACCAGTGACAAAAGACAGTTTTTGTTATAAGCTACTGAAATCCTTGCTTTTGATTAGTTATCAGCAGATTTGTCACTGATTTTTGTCAATTGTCATTGAAAAAAGGCTTTGTAAAACGGGCCCCTGGTCTCCAGGATAAGCTGGAACCCTGCCTGAATGCTTACCATGAGGATTCGTCTGTAGCTGTCCCTGTCAATTCCCCACAGCTTCATATCAGTCTTAGCCTGCAAATACAAAGATAGGGGTACCAAATAAGCATTACAATCATGGGGGGGGGGGGGGGGTAACTTTTTGAGTCATATTAGATGGCAATGTGCCCCATTATTGTTTTTGGAGAAATAAAAAAACAAACCCTGTAAATACAGTAAATAATGGCTTGTCCACATATACCACAGTAGCATGACATTTTTATATGATGACACAAATGTACTACACTTCGCATATCTGTATCTTATAACACCAAGATAAGTGAATACCGGTACGCGTAAAAGTGCATGCAGCTGCCATTCATTTACATGTATTTTTTAAATTTAATTTTTATAGTGGCTGTCTTTTACTGCGGCATATCTGAACACACCATTAAGTGGCAATTTGTAGCATTCAAATACCTGTTCAATACTATACAAACTCATCCAAGAGATAGAAGTAATGATTAGGAAAAGCAAATCAATAGTCAGGCTGTCAGCGTTTTTTGTCCAAATGTCAACGACCTCCTCTCAGATTTGAGCATGTCCGATCATTTAAAGCTAATTACATACTGCAGCTTTAGATCACACCACATATAAAGTTTAATGACACATTTGATGTCAGTTTATGTTTGGGATAATTTGGGGATCTGTTACTCAGGAAGTCACACACAACGGAAATAATAGATTGACCGACACCCATATTTATCATCTTAGTCAGTACTAAAACGTTACGATTCAGAATTCAAAAATACTTGGTAACATACGGAACAACAAATAACCTTGGACTTGCCTACTAGCCCTAACTGTATTTTGTAATAAAATATAAAATTATTGCATGTTTTAATGATTCTGGCCATTTGATTGTATTGTGAAAGAAACTATGTGAAAGTGATTGGACAAGGTTGATCACAGAGCCCATACTGTATGTATTGGTGTATACTGTGAGGATTGGAATCGAAATGATAGCAAATTGGCCCAGTCTTGCACACAGAATTGTATATATGGGACTACACTAACATGTGGCAGAGTGGCAGAGTGGAAGAGTCATCCTGTTCAGGTGATCCAATGTATATTTTTTCTATGATACTCTTCCTTATTAACATCAAAATAATGACAAATCTCAGAGATTATTTTGTCATCTCTCCCAGAATTCAACCTTATCTTCAAGCACTATGCACATCCATATTTGACAGACTACCTGACAGACAGACAACCTGACAAACAGACAGATAGACAACCTGGCAGACATATAGACAGACATACAGACAGGCAGACAGACATATAGACTGACAGACAGACAGCTGGTACACGTACCTTGACCGTAGCAGCTCTTGGGGTGCCGTAGATGAGAGCCAGCTCTCCAAAGCTGCTGCCCTCACTCAGAGTGACAACACGCTCATTGTCCACATAGATCTACATAGGGGAAGGACAGGAGGATGGAGTACAGGAAGGAAAAAAATTCAATTTATGGCTCTAAATAGATAATTAGAAATTGAAGGAAAAAAATATGCATCCAGTGATAAACTGTGAAAGCTATAAGGAAGACAATAGTGTGCAGGCAAACCTAAGCCAATGTCCAGAGTAATTTAAACAGTGCTTTAAGAGATATACATGTATGTTGCATCGAATATGAGCTTCATGTACTCGATATACAGTACCGGGTATATCGAATTTATTGTTGTAGATAACAATTACAGAGTAGTAGTAAAACCATGTTCTAAATCCTTAACCTGCCGACTACTGAATTCTCTTATTGCCATGGGCTTAATACAGGGACCACACAGTTTCAGTAAACAATGAATTAAATATATCAAGGTGTGTCCCTACTTTGATCAAATATCTACATGTATGTAAATCATGTATATATATTGAATTACAATAAATTCAAATTCCGAAAGAGAGAATCCACAGATTATTTCTACATTTTGAAACTTAAACTCCAGCACCAAATGAAAATAAAATGCCACTTATGTCATGGATTATCAAATTTACTAATTTCAATCAGCATTCAGTAGAAGTTAAGTTTCGCCAAAAATATCATGTAAGAAATTGCTACTACATGTAGATAAAATTTGTGGGCAATGAGGCTATGACATCACAATGAAAACAACAACTTTTATATCAATTTGAGAATAGTACTTACGTCAACTTCTCCGGAGTCAATGACATAGAAGTTATCTCCTTCATCACCTATTCATGTCAATGGAGAGGGAGAGAAGGGATGAAAAGAAAGGAGAATAGATGAAAGTGACACTCGCATAAATAAATTCCTCTTGGGGCGTCCAAATATGTTCATGGCGAATCAGTCACGTTAGCCACGAATGGGCTGTATATGTATATGATCGCAAATTATGTGAACACTGTAACAATCTATTCATTACACATTATTGAACAGTGAAAATCTTCCCAGGATTGCAGCCACCCTAATTCATTTATTTAAATCCAATAGGGCTTGTTCACAAGTGATAAAGGAAACATAGTATTAAGAGCTATACACATGTGGCTAAATTAGCAAAAAGGGAGCGGTTTACTATTGCAAATGTAAACAATGAGTGATTTCAAGTTGGGTGTTTAAGGCTGGTGTTAGTGTTTAATAAACACTAACACCAGCCGAAACACCGAAATGGAAATCAGCTGGTGTTAAGGCTTTGACCTCTGAATATCGTCAACTTCCGGTAGCTAGTGTTATCGATTTTGCAAAATTGTCGTCTGCTGAACCGACCTTTGTGGCTGGTGTTAATATTTTACGTACAAATGTCATATTCACTAACACTAGCCCCTAGGGATTAAGCAAATATTGATTTCCAGTTCGGTGTTAGTGTTGTACCCGCACACAGTCAACGCACGAACGATGCCAATTTATTGTCTGACGATCAAATAAAAATATGTGAAACAGGTAATTCATATATTCTTTCGTGTCAAATTAGTTATTTGCTAAGACCAGAGAAATAGGTGTAAATTTATTCTGTACTTTTCATGATATCTTTAGTTTTGATGTACTATTTTTAAATCATCGTTGTAAAATCAAGTATGTGGTGACGTCACGACTGGTGTTAAGCTATCGATTTTGATATCGGTATCGGGCTCTTAATTTCATCAGCAAATTCTCCGCTCGATTTAAGAGCTCTTGGCTGCTCTAAACACTAACACTAACACTAACACCAAACTTGAAATCACTCAATGTGATAAACCTTCCCATGGTTGCAACTAAATGTATCCCCCCATTCATTTCTTTCAATCCTAAAAGGCTTGTATGAGAATGTGAACACTGTGATGATCTATTCATTAGACATTAATAAACAGGGTTGCAACTATCCCCCATTAATTTCTTCAGATCCAAAAGGGCTTGTTCATACATGATAGCACAAGTCACTCTAGCCACAAATGAGCAGTACATGATTGCAAATGTGGACACTGCTACGATTGATTGATTCCACAGTACTGAACAAAAAGTCCCATTGCTTTCCTACATTGTACGTTTCTCTCTAATAGGGCTTGTTCACATGCCTGTTCAAGATAATGCATCACTTTTAAAAAAATGCACGTATGAACATCACTCAACATACATGTACCATCATTCAGATTCTGACCATCCCAAATTGCTTTCTCATCACTCTCATATCTACTTCCCCCTAGAACTGTTCAGACATAAACACTCCACCCCGGAGAAACAACGCTTCTTCACTAGTATCTAGAGTATACATGTTGAAAATGAATGGGGATATTCATTGTACTGTTTGTACAGACCCGAGACAGCATCACACCTGTATCGACACCACAATCGAGCAGCACTTTCATATTCATATCCTCTCTGAAGGGATGGTTCACAGGTGCACATTGAAAAAGGGCCATAAAATCATACATCAACAATTGAGCATAAAAAGATTGCAGAGAGCTACACCGCATTATCATCAATCAAAATCCATTCTTATTCAAATATACACATGTACATGTATATAAAATATAGAAAGAAAAAAACTGAATATACACAGTTAACAACTTAATCATTCAGACCCCTTGTAAATTTGATGTTTTATTGTTTTTTGTAACTTGAGAATGAAAGGTGGACTGGTTGAATTAGGGCCTTTGTTTAATACTTTTACATGTAGATGCAAGTTTTTAATATGGCACATTCTCTAGAAACATAAATCGGGGCAAATCCATTTTCAACATACCGGTAATAACAAATAACCAATATATATTTGTTGGAATAAGAATATTGACAGCCCAGGAGAATCCCCACATTTCTTCAGTAGAATCTAGAGAAGATGTTGAAATGGAATGCCACACTGTATTAGGATAATACTTAAACCTATGCGAGCAGCATTATGATCCCATTATGTTTGTCTCGACGATTTCCAAGCTCTTTAGACTCTGATGCAAAGTGCTTTATAAGCACAGTTTTATTATTATTATTATTTTTCTAAGTAAGTACCGTAGTTCACATTGATGAAGGAAAATGCCACGTTAGTACTATCTCATGTAGACGTAGAAATAGAATGTCCCTCAGTGTAGCAGGCTGATGATTGGGAAATGCCTGAAAAGCATATATATGATCCCTCATCACTTCTACCTGTATCTCCTTGCTGCCAAATTTCCCTGTTTTCTGGTGACTTTATAGACACCAATAAAATGCCTCTATAGTAGGATCTAAAGTAGATGTGTAAAGAGAATGGCTCACTTTTAAAATGGGAATATTATATGCTACTGATTGCACTGAAATTAAAACGAAACACTACACTCCTACAATGTATTCACTTTAACTTTACTACAAAAGCCATATGCCAATTACTTCTAATATAAGTGTATACTGCAATAATCCTACATGTATAGGGGAGATGTGGATATAATATGATTCAACTTTCAATGAAACACACAATGTTTCAATTTTGTTACAGCTTTTAGTTTCTGGGAACATTTCAAATACCGGTATGTTTTTTTTTTAATCCCATTAATGCTTCTCCCTATAAAAGGGGAAAAGGATATCATGTTGGAAGAAAAATTGCCACAAAATTCACATGGTTAACATAATTTTCATCCAACCAAGTTTCTCTCAAAGAATTATGAAAATTGACTTGCTTGAATTCTGGTAGACAGGAATATGTATCTGTAAATTATGATGCAGTACTACTGAATAAGAGCCTGAATTCCATCAAAATTGAATGGATTTGTCAAAGTCATGCGGTCTCAAATCTGTATCAAACAACACAATATGAGTGTGCCTTAATCAGATTTAGCATGAAACATCATCCTCAGTTGGGGCAGGCTTTTAGCTACATGTAAACAAGGCATCATGGCTGCTGAAAGACGCCACATTCATCAGTAGAAATTAGCTAGATACAGCCTGATCAGAATCATGTGGTAGACAGCTGTTTCTTTTTTAGATGTTCAGCTTAAAGATAATTTCATCCCTTGGTTCAAATCACATTCCAAAACCTAAGAACGTGTGTCATTATGGACATGTGTACATGGCAGTGCGAGCAAATGCATGCATAGCGCTAGATGTACAATGTACATGTAGCTACATAATACAAATTTATACTGCATGCTCTGGAGTTTAATGTAACAAAATATGAACCGACAAATGAAGAGTTTCCAGAGTGGTTTTACATTTCAGAGGCCATAGTCAGAGGTTGAAATATAATGGCATGAGACTGAGAGGAATTCTGAATTTGAGGTGAATATACATGTATGTTATATTCAACAACAAATGCATGCAATATTTGTTTTTATGAAATTAAGGATATTTTTGATTCTTTGGCTTTGGAAATAGGCTCTCTTGATTTTGTTATAAATATGATGAATAGAAATAAGCAACATGAATTAAGTAATACTGTCTGCCTAGAGCAAGAAGAGCTCCTTCTGGCTCTATACATACTACATGTACAATGTATATACATAATGAATAATGAATAACTATAAATTGAAAAATAAGAAAAATAGAAGATAATATAATTGAGAAAAAATGTAAATTTCTTTTTTTCTTCTTTTCATTTTCCTTTTCGTCTTTTTTCTTCTCTTTCTGATATAATGCTTATTGATTTGACATCTCATTTTGTAATTCGACATAGCTGCCAGGTTTTACGATGCAAAATTGAAAATTGCAAGGCTAACTAATAATGCTCATACTCCAATTTCATGCTATGCATACCAAATAAACAAGTATATGAAACTATATATAGTGAAACCTGTCTAATAAGTGATTGAATTATGCAAGTACACATGTATATATTGTAAATAATCTCCATATTACATTTTTGTTGTTTTTTTTTGTCAAAAAAATGCAATTTTTTGTATAAATAATCTGTAGATACATGTATCTATGACTTTTTAACCTGGTATATCCTCTTCATAATTATATTTGGAGTGTAGAAATTGTGCTACGGTATTACTCAACATGTATACTTCTACTGTCAAGTTTTATTTTTTGATAATGATATATTTATTTTTGCCAAGTGTGTGCTAAGAACAGGGGCCAGACTCGACTAGCACATGTGCTATTATTTGGCTCCTTTTCATCACCTTCTATATTCTATGAGAAAAGACATATGTCTAGCATATCAATACTTTGTTAGGTTTTTCTTTAATATGATCTATAATATTCATTTATGAACATGTACCATTCACGATGTATTCAAATGTTTAATCACTGATGTTATTGGTGATGAATAAATAAAATCAAATCAAATCAAATCAAATCAAAGAACACCTAAGGGAGACAGGAAAAGTGGTCTTTATAGGCAGGCGGTCTTTATGTATATTGTACAGGTTCCTTTAGTACAGGTATGTGTTTCAATGACAAACCATTTATAAGGGAAACAACAAATTTGGTCTTTGTAGACAGGTGGTCACTAAAGCAGGTTTGACTGTATCATTCACATATGGTTTAATACACATAGTACTCAAATTATATCTTCATGGCTTGATTCATCGTTGTATAAATATACCCCAGAATAGGAAGGGTACTTATTGACAAAATGGAAATTTTTAATTAAAGATTCAGAACATCTGTGCAAAAGAGCAAGCAATGATGGGATATTTGACATGATTTTCGTATCGTCGCCCTTAGTCTTCCTCGTACCAGACCCATCTTCGCAATCATGAAAGAGAGTCTCATTGTACACAACACACAGACACTGTGGCAATGAGAATCAAGATGAACATACATGTACATTATGTAGGATTTTCTTCAGGGGTCCCAAAGTTCGGAATGATATACCAATAGACATTAGACTGAGCACCTCACTGTATAGTTTTAAAAGAAAATGTAAATTGTATTTATTAACACATAGCAATAACCTATAACTTTAATTTTACATCAGACAGAACAACAAGTGTGTGTTGGTGTGTATGGGAGAGAGTGTGTGTGTGTTAAAGTGAATTATTTCCCTTTCCCCCTTTTCATTAAAAATAAAATAAATTGTTTTTCATGTCTTTTCTGCTTGAGTTATTCTCATGTGGTAGATACATCTTAAAAAGTCTGTATTTAGAGACTAGCTGATGATTTACAAGCCCTATCTGTGCTCTGTACAAAGCTGTTAGTAGTATTAGTACTGTAATGTGTAACATGATATACGATAAGAAATGCCATTTGTGAGTACATGTACATGTACATGTACACGTTAATGGGAAAAATGTCAATATTGTTCTCGATAGTTGCGATTAAAAATTAATGTCTTGCGGGAGAATGATGTTAGACCTTGGTTGATCGATTATAAATGTTATGTTGGTGATAACAAACACCCCATGTTCATTTTAGTCCATTCTGGGATTCACAAATTCCTTCCGTTCAGGAATTCAGGCAAGTTCTTTTCATTCATTTGCTTTGTCTTCAAGAGTTCAATCCTGATATTAAAGCATATATCTGCACTAGTTTGGCCAGGAGGGATTAGACCTCCCTGCATGGTCACAGACAGGTGGTTATCTAATCAAATCAGCTCTCAATTAACATAACAGGGGACCATGGGGGACCAATGGGTACCAATTAGGCATTGTTTGCTATATAGAGGGCGTGAGTAGCTACAAGTAGTGCAGTCCCGCTTTAAGTTGGTTTCAATAATGAGAGAAACATATCAGTGAAAGTGTGAGAAATGGCAATGATGAATGAGAAAATCAAAATCTTTTAATTTCTAATCTCTATGCAAATGGGCAACCATTTCCCTGTGAGCACCTCTTTATTTATTTATTTATTTATTTTGTTTTATTTACCCAGGGTAACCCCATCAGTGAGTAAAACACTGTTATACTCGGGGGCTCTGCAATAGTACAACAAAAATTACAAACATATAAATGAATACAAAACAACAAATATTACTAAGACATCAGACCTGCACGAGATATTAAACTTTTAAGAAAAAAAAAAAAAAGAAGAAGAAAACAACAGCAACAAAAAAACAAAACTATAAGGCTCCCACAATGCCTCCGCTTGCCGGAACCAACTGGACAGCAGGGTCCGAGGCACTTCCTCCAAACACTACTCTCCCTCGCCACCCCATATTGAATTTTTTTTGGTTTTTTTTTGTTTGTTGATGTGTTAGTCTTCATACCAAACCTCTCTCTCTCATTTGTCATAAAATATCACAAGTTTAATTTTCTGGGTGGGTGATCTACACTGCAGCCAACAAAAATACACATATTTTCTTTGGAAAAAGATAAAAATTCATGAAATGTTGAGTACAGATAAAATGGGAGAGAGGTAAGCGGTAAGGAGGTAAATAAAAAAGTTACTACAATATGTTTATGTTTGATTGATTAATCAATAAAGGTTCATATCATGATCTGTAATAATGCAGAGCCCAGAGCAGTGCATTATTTTTCACTTCTATTTGGCAAACTTACATTATGTTTAAGGAAAGGGAAATCGACTCTGACAGGATCTTGCTTTTTATCAGCTACTTTTGACAAATCGATTTTGAGGGCTTGATAACAACTTCAGAAATGATACATATTTACTAAAGGTACTGAGCTAAGACTTTGCAAAGCATGTGTAAATTCAGCTGTGACATATTTATATAAGTAATATGACTTCGTGATTATTATCAATTCACAGATCTTTCACTGGATGAGCGAAGTAATTATTGATCTTTTCCCTCCCAGTTTTCACCTGTTTCAAATGTCCAGTAGCAAAGAGAAAGGAGGTGGGTGGGGAGGGTCACGGCAAACTTTATAATAGGTTCAATTCTACTTTTTCTCTTTTTTATTCATTCCTTTAATATGCTTGTTTTTTTCCTCATCTGTTCTATCCACTGATCATCTCTTATTAAACTGGGCAGCGTTTCACGTAACCGTCAAAAGTACAAGTTCACCGACATCTCACAGACACGTGTGTTTAATCAAATATACACATTGCAACGGGTCGACAGCAAAATTGTAATTATGATAGTTTCATGGAATGCAGCGCTGATGTCCAGGAATCAAAACAGAATAATACCTCATGGTACTCATCCAAACTGGATCCAATTATGTTTTTTCTCTTTCCTCCATTTCGACCTCCGGATGCTTTCTTCTTCTTCATTTCCTATTTGCATTTAAATTGTACACGTTCATAATGCTTTGTTGAACTCTGATTGGTTTCATGCTTCACAGATGGATTCTGATTTCAATGTAAAACCTGTTCCCTCCTGCTCATATGCTCACTCTCCACCCCCCCCCCACTCTCTCTCTCTCTTTCTCACTCTCATTCCTTCCTTCTCTGCTATTTTCTATAGCTCCTCATTTATCTGTGAACATCGTCCACTATTCCATATATTTTAACACTGCTTTTCATATGGTCCGTTCAAAGCCAGAAGGGCGTTGCCTCTGTGTTACAGTATATGAGTTAAGGCCCTTCTGGCTCCTAACAGACAAATTATTATTGCTTTCATGCCAGAATGGATGGTGGATGTAATGTATCTAAACTAGACTCCATTCTATAACTTCTTCCCTTTTCTCCCTGCATCTTTCCTTTCTTTTGAAAACTTTCTTTCACTATACATTTCCCTGGACTGTCTAGATACGATGTTGTTGTATTACAATCAGTTTTCAATTATACTGGACTGTATGAGAGACTCAATTGTCACAAACACCCCCTCCCCCCCCCCCTCTCTCTCTCTCTCTCTCTCCCTCTATTTCTAAATTATCCATCTATCTACCCATCCATCCATCCATCCATCCATCCATCCATCCATCCATCCATCCATCCATCCATCCATCCATCCATCCATCCATCCATCCATCCATCCATCCATCCATCCATCCATCCATCCATCCATCCATCCATCCATCCATCCATCCATCCATCCATCCATCCATCCATCCATCCACCCCCCACCCACCCACCAATCCATCCATCCATCCATCAATCCATCCATCCATCCATCCATCCATCCATCCATCCATCCATCCATTCCATCTTTCTTGTCTCGTCCTTCCATAAAGATGTGTACTGTTCGTTTCTTTACCTTGCTGAATGACGACCTGGTTAGCATCGTGCTTGACTGGATACATGGCATCAAATATGTCACTGGGGTGAACAAAAAGAAAGAAAACAAAACAAGAATAAGACATGTAATGTTATTTTGAGATATACATGTACATGTAAAATAACTTTCTTTCCCCCATACAAAATCAAGCATAAAACATGTAATGTTATTTTGAGATATACATGTACATGTAAAATAACTTTCTTTCCCCCATACAAAATGATTGACAATCAAATAACAAGTATTGAATTAATTTGTATCATACATATAGATATAGGTACTATTGGGAATAAAGCAGTATCCCCATTCTAGCCTTTAGTAATCATATCTTCAATAAATTTGTCAGAGACATTTAAAGAAAACAACAAAAAGCAAACAAAATATTAAAGTAAAGTAGCAGACACTCTCAATTTAATTCTCATATTATTGTGATGTACATGTACATTGTACATGTGAGTGCAATTGCCTTTTCAAGGTAAAAAAAACCAACAGGCTACTTCTGCTTTTTATTACCACCAAGATTTTTCCAAATCACTTTCAAAATACCATCAGGTCAAGCCACTTTTTGCATGGGATTTTGAAAGTAATTGGATTTCCCCCCATGATGATGAATGGGTATTTATCATATAATTTCTGTGCCAAGAGATGCTTTTGACCATTACTCTTGATGTAAACTTTTTTTCGTCCTCCTCTTGCTCTCCTCTCATTCTCCTCTGTCTGTCTGTCTGTCTGTCTGTCTCTCTCTCTCTCTCTCTCTCTGTCTATCATCTCTATCTCTTGTCTCTGTCTCATCTCTCTCTCTATTTCTCTTCTCTATCTCGTTTATGTCTCTATCTTTCTCTCTCTATCTCTTGTCTCTGTCTCATCTCTCTCTCTCTCTCTATTTCTCTTCTCTATCTCGTTTATGTCTCTATCTTTCTCTCTCTATCTCTTGTCTCTGTCTCATCTCTCTCTCTCTCTATTTCTCTTCTCTATCTCGTTTATGTCTCTATCTTTCTCTCTCTATCTCTTGTCTCTGTCTCATCTCTCTCTCTCTCTCTATTTCTCTTCTCTATCTCGTCTACATGTATGTCTCTATCTTTCTCTCTCTATCTCTTGTCTCTGTCTCATCTCTCTCTCTCTCTCTATTTCTCTTCTCTATCTCGTCTATGTCTCTATTTTTCTCTCTCTATCTCTTGTCTCTGTCTCATCTCTCTCTCTCTCTCTATTTCTCTTCTCTATCTCGTCTACATGTATGTCTTTATCTTTCTCTCTCTATCTCTTGTCTCTGTCTCATCTCTCTCTCTCTCTCTATTTCTCTTCTCTATCTCGTCTATGTCTCTATCTTTCTCTCTCTATCTCTTGTCTCTGTCTCATCTCTCTCTCTGTCTCGTCTCTGTCTCTCAGTCTCTCTATCTCACAGCTCTGTCTCATCTCTCTTTCTGTCTTGTCTGTCTTTCTCTCTTTCTATCTCTCATCTCTATCTCGCTCTCTGTCTTTCTCTATCTCCCTCCATATCTCTGTATCTTTCTCTTTCCCTCCTTTCATCAATCTCTCCCACTTTCTATCACTCTCTCCCTTCTTCTCCTGCTCTCTTTTACTGATTACCAAATATCTTGAAACATGCCATGTGCAAAACAAAGGATACCTACCTCCTCTCTGATTCATCCAGGTGGGAGAATAAAACATTCTTAGAGATGGCTTTGGAGAGAGCGGCCATAGTCTTGTAATCTTTGGGAATCACCTGATAAAAATAAAAGAAAGCAAAGAGTAAAATACATCTGTACATCTGTACATTAAGGATGTGAATGCCTACTCAGAGGATTTTGAAATGAACAAACATGACATTATTAGAAAATGAATTTAAAGATTTTATTTTTATTTTTTTAATTGATTGTTCATTGAGGATAATGACACCAAATGAAATAGCAACAGAGAACATCATATTTATTTCGATCTACTTCAGCTCTTTCCTTTATTATTTCCAAATCTCGGAGAACAGGCTGGCTTCAACTCCTTTCGATCCATTGCTCCAGGCCTATCGAACAAACTCCCTGAATTTCTGAGAAAGAGTAATTCTCTTGATTTCTTCAAAAACATCTAAAAACATATCTCTACTTGTCCGTAGACCAAGGGAAAGTGCCTTGTATCCTCCGGAAAAGGTGCTACATAAATAAGTTTACAATAAAGAGGAGGGAAACAATGGAATATAGCCTAATGACGTAAAAGCCTCTAGCTCTTACAAATTCAAACCGGAAAGTAAAATTATCGAGAATCTGAACATTTCTTTCCATCACTTTCTCTCCCCTCTCATTCTTACTGTTTTGCTTTCTCCCATCCCCTCTTTCTCTCTAGCCACCCCCCCCCCCCTTCCTCTTTTCTCTCACCCTCTTTTTTTCTTTTCTCTTTTGCTTCAGTGCCTCCTCTACTGCTCTAACGTATTTGTAATCAATGTGCAATTAGTGCCTACATGTACTTGATCTTCCTCTAATGCTTGTCAGTTTTATATCAATGATATATGATGATTGATTTCTATTTTGTTTTTAAATCTCCATCTGCCTCTATAGTCTTATAAATAGATTTATCTTTCATTTATCCTCTTTTATATATGTATATAATTTTGATTATATTTTTATCTACATGAGTTATCTTCTTTTTTATCATACTTCTCTTTATTTCATGTACCTAATTATGTCATTATTCACATGTATATTTGTTCTTTTATATTTATTGTACTTTCTTATGTATATTATCTATGTGTTTTATTTATGCACAGCCATTGGCTGAAGCAAGTGTCTCCTCGCTGAAATAAAATACAATAAAATGAAAAAAATGAAATCAAATATAATTGTCATTGTTGACTGTACTTTAAATTTAACGAAAGAATTCCTAAATGCAAAGTTATTGGTGTATTCTGCTGAAAACTGCCTTTATTATACATTTTTTCAGTGACATCTACATGTAGATAGGTATCCCAATATCATCACAGGATAAGAACATTTGTTTCAGACTTGAAGTTCATGAGTTAAAAACCCCTTCTGGGTAAAAAACAGACGATTTGTTGACTATTTATTCAAGATCCTTTCTTCAAAGCCCAATTAAGTGAGTGACCTTTACAAAATGAAACCACAATCTTCACCACATTAAACAAAACAATTAAATAGAATCATCATGCTACATACACAAGGTTTCAATTCTTGCACAAGACTTATTACATAATATTATGCAAAAACAAGAAAAAAAAGCCGACACTTACAAGCAGCATCTAAGAAAAAAGTATCGTCATTGCCTGCAGAACTATCTGGTCAAATTCTGTGAATTCGCCAGTGGCCATAAGAAATTAAAATCAATATTACATAAAAAAGCAGAGCGTCCAACAACACGGCTCATTATTTGATTTGAGAGAGGAAAATATAAAAATAGTTTCTTCAATACAATAAACCTGTTGAAAGGGCCTTGGAGAAAACTTGTTCATAATAAGTGGTTAATTGAGCCACTCCTAATAATTGAAGGACACAAATTAAAAAGAAGAAGTAGCTAATAATCATAGATTTGATTATTATTTTCTGAAGGCAAGCAGCACTGCAGGAGGGTTTTTGTTCAGACATGCAGGCAAGTTTAATTGAATTGATGACTGGAAGGCTTTGGTGTTGAATAGATCTGCAGTGGGATTGCCTATTACTTCTATTGTTGACACTCCTTAAAGGGACTCGGTAACATTGTTCAGATGAGAGAAAATGATGCTAAGGTAGTGACTTCAATGCTAGATGTACATTTTAAGATAATCTAAAAAAGTGAAAAAAGACGGTTATTAATGAAAAAAATTGGGTAAAACTAATCCGATTGATCCTTAATTCTCCCAACTATATTATTACAATTCAATTACATGTAAGGTGAATGTAAATCGTCAGAAAGCAATGAATTGGCTCTTTACACCATTCCATACATTCAAGTGTTGAAAAAAAATTAAAAGCCTGTCTTATGTCTTATTTTTTATGGAAAAAAGGTTGGGATAATTAAAAATGGTTGGGAGAATTTACTGTTAGAGAGTGACGCACAGTGACGCCTTCCAAGAAAACCATTTAAATATCTTTGTGGTTTGAGAATTTTTTTCAGGATTTCTTGCATGATTGAGGTTTAGTACAGTAGAAGGTATATAATAAATTACATCTCATGCAAAAATTATGCAGTCGGATATGACGTAGTAAACTGCGACGGTTTCTATCTGTAAACGAATGGCAACTACATGCAATGAAGGTCTGACACAATTTAACAGAGCTTTATGTTATAACATAGGAAATGTAAGGCATACTTCACTTTACATCATCATCAATCTATAAAAAAAAAGCAATTTACCATCGCTTATCTGAACAACGCTAGGAATTAAGGCGCTGTTTTCCGGAAAGAAAATTGCATGCAGCCCTCATTTTGTACACAACAAATGGGGTGAATAAAACACTGCCAGTTGCCAAATACAAAATATTTGAAAAGAGCAATGACTGCAATTTTGCTAATAATACACGTTTTGCCACCAAACTTTAAGGAGAATTTTTTACACTATCTTAGCCCTTTATCATGTTTTGAGATTTCAATGTATACAGTATGTACTACATGTACATTACATGTAACTATTACGCCTGTTGCGTTTCATGTGCATGAAATGTTTGCACATTTCACATGTGGTTGATCTAAGATTGGTGAAAGTTTAATACTCCTAAATACAGGGCCACACGTAACACTGAATTTTTCAAATTTGAATTTTTCTTGGGCCGTAAACATGACAGTCTTTAACTATTCATTTCACAAAAGTTCATGGTTTTACAGTGTATTTCAATCATGAAGGTATGCAGTTCCAAAGAGTATAGATCTGAGAATACCGTATGTACTTGTCAATATATTGCACAATTAAGTGCTACCCTAGGCCGACAGTTTTCTCAGAATACAATTAAGTTTATTGCCCTAATACTGAGACATTCTCATGCCCAAAATTGATTGTCTCAAAATCTAATAAAATCATATTTTGCTCTTCAAATATTGACTGCTGAGAGCCAGAAGGATTTTTGTTTTATCATTGTGTAACATTCATTTGCATCATGATATTCGGCAAGAGAGCAATTACCCTTTTTACATGGGAAAATAGATCTTTCTCTGTGTATGGTTCCTTGCTGAAACTACCACAAAAAAGCTTGTAGGGCATAAACCTTTAGGTGAAGTGTTAATGTAGTTAATCAGAGCTGCCAACCTCCAGAACAGAAAATCAGTAATCACAAGGCTCAAAATCAGTAATTTTGGGTATAAATCAGTAATTTCCTATGCGGCGCTATGACTCTAATAAAAACGGCACGCCAACATTGCACAGACACATGATTATCTGAAATTTTTGGTGATTTTACTCACACAAAGTTGTTAAATAATGAGTTTCATATCATCACAACACAGTCTTCCAGGAAAAATGGGGGGGAAAAAAAAAAAAAAAAAAAAAAAAAAATCATTTTTTTTTTTTTTTAATCCGTAATTTTAAACAACATTCCGTAATGGTCGTTAATTTCCGTACCAATTACGGGAAATCCGTACTAGTTGGCAGCTCTGGTTAATGCCCTTCTGACTTTAATACAGCTAATGGCCGACATACAGTACTCATTGTCTGCATACATTTTTACATTTTTACATTTTTACATTTTACATTCCGCATTTTAAATTTTAAATTCTATGCTTCCATAATTACTTGTAACATCTTTTTAAAATGTACATTGAATAGTGATAAGGTTTTGTAGCAATCATGACATGGCAATTCAGATCAAATGGTGTTCAAGTTTTTAATTCATTTGCTTATTTCTCCCCAATTTACGAAAGTCGGGAAGGAGCTTACTTGTTTTGTTGTTTATTTTTTTTAAATACGCGACACTCCTTGACACGAGAGGTCCAGGGATGAGCGAGCAGACCGTTAGCTAGTGTATGGGAGTGTGAATGGGAGTGTGTATAAGAGTGTAAATGTGAGTTTTTATGAGAGTGTCCAAGGTACAGGAGTGAGAATAGGAGCGTGTATAGGAATGAGAGCGTGTATTGAAGAGCAAAGGGCCTGCTTGCTCATCCTTTGACCTACTCTTGTGTCACCTCACAAAATATATTTTAAACGTGAATTAATTTGCCTGTTATTGCCTTAGTCATATTAGTTATGAACTTTGTTATGAATTTTGTTATATACTGTATATTATACTTTGTGACAATGTCAACCACATTTGTATGTATTATAATTCATTGCCAATGTAAATTGTTCATAATTCAGCCATCTGGCTGCGAAGTGCAATCAATAAAACCTTTTCAATCTCAATCTCAATCTATTTACTTCAATTGAATTTCAATAATTTATGATAAACATATCATCCCAGCAATTACCTCAATGAGAAAATGTGAAATCTCTAGCAAAGTAAAATTTGATTGTAGGTGAAGTTTTCAGGGTTTCACCATGTAATGCTTTCAGGGGATTCTGGTGAGCTACAGTACAAGGTCTTATTGCTTTAAAAGACTTGCATGGTGTAACCCTGATTACTTTACCTACATGTACAATTTAGTATCTCCATCATGAAAAGTGTCTCTGATACTTCACTCAAAGTAAAACTAATTTGTATATACCGTAATGATATTCAGCCAGAATATTGATGTACAGGAAGTTGCATCTTCGCTAAAATTACCACAAAGGGCCAGTAGGGTAACTCGCACTTGATCAGCTGGTCTTTTGTAAATGATTTGAGCACTTTTCATTTGAATTGAATTGACTAATATTGACATAGTTTTATAATCAACATTTCATCTCAGCCAGCTGCCACACCGTGATCAATGTGAAATGTTTTACAACATGAAACTAATTTGTATGATCGACCATAAAGCAATTACCTTTTTGACGTAGGAAGTTGCATCCTCCTCTGTGTATGGTTCGGCGCTAAAGGCACCGCGGCGACGGCGGGTCTTGGGCTGGGATACCGGAGGGGTGGGGGAGATCTCCTCCTCTCTCTCTTCGCTGAGTGAGGACTGGGTCTGGGAAGACTGGGCCCCCTGAGAGGACTTGGGTTTGGAATCCTATGGTTAAAAAAAAAGAGAGAAGAAAGGGTACTTGATTAGATTCATTATACATGTAATTCATTACAATTTGATACGATATAAATTATTTCCATTGCGTTTAAAGAAGTTCTTTCAAAATACATGTAGTGTATATTAAAGGTATATGTGTACATTGTATAAGTATTAATGAAACATCATGAATCAAATTCCCTATTTGAAAATTCAGGTTGGATCATGCAACTCAGTTTAAGCTACTAATGTACCGGTACATGTATATGTAGATTTTTTATTTTTTATGAAACAGCTGAACTTTCAAGAGTCAAATTGTTCTTCTGAGAATACTTATTAAATATGGTATACGCATATCTTAGAATGACCTGATTCAGTAAGTCTGAATTAAACTACTTGAAGTTCAACAATTTTGATCTTTTCAACACAACCAGTATAATCTGACGTCAGTATTTATCCACGAAACACTCAAGTGACAATTCACATTGCATCGCCTATCCAAACTCAATCTCATTCTCTTTTCCCCCAAGATAATTAAATTTCCCAGGCATCTTTAAGATATGGCGTTCTTGTGAAGACTCTAATAGTATACATGTACATGTAAGGCACACATTCAGGCACACATATATTTACATTAACAACAGCGATTTTACACACATACGCACTTCTACTAACAATCTCATTTGAACTGTATATCTCTATGTTAAGCAGCTACATGTATGAACATTAGTTAAAAATCCCTTAATTAAGGATGAAGCTAGTAAGCTTCTGTAGGTAGTCAATCAAACGCAGTGTTTTAATTTACCATAGATCTTGCCTTGACACTAAATGCTCACAAAGAGTCGCAATACAGGTACACGTTCCAAACCAGATCTCTGAACTAACTGTACACAATCTGCAGAAACTCGATAGTCTATAGGTAATAGTTGACTGAATGAGATAACAGGAAGGGGATCCATTTAACCCATAGTAGAGTTTTCTCAAGGTCTAAATAAATCAGTACTTCCTCCTTAAATTGGCACTAATTATTTCGATTTTCCTCTCATACATGCATACACTGTAGTTTCATTTCAAATATCAAATGAACCAACGTAAATGAAATTTCTCGATTTTTAAGAAAATATCCAAAATTTGTAAAATAATACATCTACAGATCGCATTGCCAATATGACATCGCAGTGATTATCTACAATTGAATCCTACTTGTTCATGAACGGCACAACACACTGCATTAGAGGTGGACTCACAATTCTTTGTGATTTTTTTTTGTGCTCTTGCTGCTCTTGTATAATGTATGATTCCTAGCTTGTTGTGTCATAATCCAAAAACATCTTTAAAAAAGAAAGACCCTGAAGTGTTATGGGTTAAGGGCTCTAACAACATGGCAGGGACTAACATGATGGTTCCTGCTTGATCCTTCGTCATGAGTCACACTAATTAGAGGGGCTATGACACAGGTAGGAAGGGGGGATGCAGGGGGAAATCAAAACCTACAAGGTCTGCTCTGGACCAGTTGTGACCTTCTGTCATTTGCAGTAGCACAGAGCCGATCGACGTTTAACTTCACGGGATCATCTGCGCTCTGGAAGTGGAGGGATGTTACGTGCATTACCAAGATTTGAGGACAGTAAATGCTTTTCAAGACCTCCGTAACCTAGCAATGAGCCTGAAAAAAATGTATATTTGGCAAAGTAGTTCACAGATTAAAGCAGAGAGCCCATTCCCACCCTCAATTCCTGTCGCGTCTTATTTTGTTGTACCACAGCGAGCCCAGATTAAGCTCATGAAGGAAATCTGAGCATGTACACTCGCGAAGGAAACTAGCACATGCACACATGGAATCCGGTAGGGTTAGGGTGATAGTTATTATACAAATCAACCGTTCATCAACCCATCGTTGGCTCAACCGGTAAGGACAGCATATTACTGATAGAACTTTGTAGTTGACATGAGGGTTCGAATTTCAGTTTTTATTCAGTTGTTTTGCCTTTATAAATAGTGAGGCAAAGCGATAAATAATCAAAGTCTAACTGTTTGTGACCTCTTTGCAAGCTTTCGTAGCTTGTTATGTATGAAAATGAGTTCATACTGGAATCTGGGCTCGCTGTGATACGTACAAATAAGATGCATCCCTGCCCCGCCGCCCCGCCCCCCCGCCCCCCCCCCATTCAAACTGTTCTAGAGTTGCCTCACAAGGATGCTGCAAGTCCGATGTGATCATGCTCCAAACGTCCAAAATCGCAAAATGAAAGATGACAGAAGTATGAAATAACTCACCATGCAGAATGGCAGACCATGAACAGGAAATGAAAACAGATTAAATCCCCTCGGAAATCACAATAACAAACTTGAAATCCTTAAAAGTTCTGAAGATGATTTGAATGCAGACCTCTGCTGGAAACAAGATTTACATACACTCCATAAAAAACTACTAAACGTTTGTACATACATGTACATGTAAGTCTACAAGTATACGAATGTGACACAAGCGTACACACTACATAAGTCTATGAAAAATACATGTATACACAGAATTGCTGCAGAATGGTCATTGGCTAAAGAAAGAGTCTAATATTGATTGAGTGTTCAAATTTAATGAGATGAAAACAAAACTAGAAATGCAATCGTGTCACAACGATGTGCGTGCAATGACGCCATGTTTCTACGTGTCAAACGAAAGAGCTTCTCTCGGACTATCCAGAGCAATTTGCACGAAGTCTGTATAGCTTCTGTGATATTGGTGATATGTGGCCGAAAGAAAGGCCTCAACGGTGACCTTGATGGGATGGTACTATATGCCTACGAAGTTTGAAAGAAATTGTGATAGGGGAAAGAACCTAGAAAGGGCTCGCAAGCACTGCGTGCAAAAACCAAGGGGATTTGGTGCATGTTTGTCATTGCAATAAACATCGTTCTGGGGGCCAAAAGCGTTAACCCGATATGCCCCATAGACAATGCGTGTAATAAATGGGCGGAAAACGTACAGGATCTGTATTATGACCGGAGTTAAATTGTTTTTTCTCTCTCTCTTTACGTCTCTTTATGGGCCGTATTTGGTATCATTAGAAAGAGAATTTCATGGTTGTTATTGTAAACCACTCTTTTTTCTATGATAATCCTTTCGAAACACGTGATGTAAAATAGATTTATAGGACAAAATGGCGTCTTAAATGGCCCCCTTGACCAATTTAAAAAATCTGGCCAAGAGGTGCCCTGCGTATTGGAACTCGGCATGTCACTGCAAATTTTCAAGGAAAAAAAAGGACGTTTAAGGGGCGAAAAGCAGTCTGAAAAAATGACGTCATAGCCGATACGTGTTAGATTCGGGCGGAAACTCGGCGGAATTCGTATAGTGACCTTTGTTCAAATGCGATTTACTCACAATTTTCTGTGTGAACATAAATCTACTATACTTGGTATCATGCAAAAGGGCACTTCATTGCGGTCAGGTTGACACCATTGTTATCTGCGCGCAATGTATTGCACGCATTAAACGCGCTATTACGTAATGCATAGTAAATTCATCATTTTTGGCGATAACTTTGCGACGAGGGCATTACAATTTATTTAACTTGGCAGACAGTTGTCACGTATATGGATACATATGTGTGCCAAGTTTCATTGATGTAGGTATAAAGATCGCCATTTTAGAGCAAGTTTAAGTTATTTTGGAATTTTCTTGAAAATGGCGAATTTGGAGGGCATTTTTCTCAAAGTCATTCAGTGTTAGGGTATATAATTTTGTATATGGCTGGAAAGGACATATCTTTAAGTATCTAAATCCAAAAAAGGGTACGGATTTGCCAAGCCATTATGGAGATACGGCCACAGAAAGACAGCCAATTCCCAGAACTTTAGAGGGCGCTATTTATGTTTTGCAAAGCCATTGGAGCGTGAAATTTTGCATGGCTATGTGTAATTATGAGATAAAGATACTGTGAGATTTAAATACAAAACAAAATTTATATAAGAAAGTTATGGCAGTTTTAGATTATTTAGGGGTCAATTTTTCAAGAACTTGATAAATTTTTGACGAAGTCGGTTTCAGATTTGAATTTTGAGTACGAAGATGGCATTTTGAAGGTCAGGTTAAACGTCGCAGATAAAAGAACATCTCTTAGACTATCTAGAGGAATTTGTTAGAAGTTTGTAGGATCTAGGATAGTGGAGATAGGAAAGAAGAAAGAAAGGCCTTAAAATGGACCAGAAACAGACAAAATGGCGCCTGGACGGTTATGCATGAGTGATTTCGAAAATCGAAAAAGTAGGTGACCTTGATGGGATGCTAGAGACTATGCCTATGAAATTTGAAATGAAAAGGACATAAGGAAAGCACCTTACTAGGAATAACAAACACTACGTGCAAAACGAATGGGATTTCCGGACGATAAGGATAAGGATAAGGAAAAGGATAAGTATATTAATGGGGCAGAATGTGAACGAAAACAAGGCAATGACGAAGGTTCGTCATTGCAAATATGAATGCTTTCATTGGTTAGGTTCAGGGTTGCTTTGAAAGAAAGCTTATCAACTGCTATACACATACATACATGTACAGTACATGTAAAATCAAATGCTTTTAGTATTACCCCCATTTTCACGAACTCAGCCTCTAATAATGAATCCCTATCCAAGCAGATTACATGCTACATTCACTCCAGACGAATAAATTAAATGATTTACCACAAAATCAGAAATCCATCAATTACATGTTCACTTCAATTCTGATGATTGAAGAGATGAAATACATGCACAATGTCATGGACAAAATGGAATACAACTAGGCAGAGAGTGAGAGGGGGAGAGGGGAAGAGAGGGGAAGAGAGAGAAATAGATAGAGCTACCGGTACATTAAGGTTTGGGAGAGGAAGAGGGAGAGAGACAGAGAGAGAGAGAGACAGAGAGAGAGAGACAGAGAGAAGGGGGAAACTTTGACTATGAAATAATTTACTTCAAAGAGAGAAAGGAACAAAATTTGTCTCCATATATGCCTACAGAATCGAGCTGCTAACAGCAAACACTTCCAGAAAATCCCTCTTTATATTTAAACAAAATAAAAATTTATGCCAGTCATTGCATTAAAAATGTACATTCTGAGCTTCTAAAAAATCCCTTTTAAAACTATTTATCAAAAAAAGCCACAATTCTGCAATTCATTGCAGTACATTAGGTACATGGAAAAGCACCTACATGTACATGCACCATTGCCACCGGTGAGTGGCTCACCTAGCATTCACAATAAAGCGACTGCTGGATAATATTAGTGCTGCCCTAATGTAATCAGCCTCAGATTGTGCTTCCATTCCAACCGGTGATGAGCTGAAAATCAAGGCCATTCAGCACATCATCGAGGGAAGAGGCTTCATGTTATGCCAACGATAAATCGGGAATAATGGCTCGCGCTGGACAGAGGTCAGGGTCTTTAATACTGCTTTCCTCTCCATTACACCGGGGAAGTATGATTGAATCAGGTCGTCAATTGTAGCGATTGATTTTAAAATGACCTAATGCAATACTAATGAGTCTCATTGTAATGTACAAGTCTGCAAATGTACATTGTGTTATTACCAAGTAGTGCTTTTTGTTCACATGAGCTATTTGGGAATTCTAAATCCATGTACATGTACATGTACATTTGTAGAAGGAGGAAGATCCTACACAATTTCTTCCTTTTTTTTCTTCTTTTTCTGGGAAGTCTTTTGAAATTTATAGAGCTCTGTTAATGGAGCTTTTCAGAGCTGGGAATTTAGACCTCTCTCCTTCCCATTACGGTAGTTATCCGCCCCCCCCCCCCTTCCTCCTCCTCCCCACTTTTACTGAATAAGAGGGAGGGGGTGCAGGCCCTGCACAGGGTCTCTAGAATAACGTATCGAGAGAGAAGTCTCAACTGATCATTGTCTTTCAAAGCGCTTATAAGTTATTATTATACAACACAACTGTAGCAGGTACATGTACATGTTGGATGTTATGATGTTGGGAAGCATGTTGTTCCATACATTTTAACTGCGATAGACCATTTTCGTCATTGTAATCAAATTTAATGCGCAAATCTTTGTTAAGTGCCTGGTAACCCTGGTTACAAATTTTTTCATTCACCTGTTATGACTACCGGTAATTGTACTTCAATAGTCAGAATGCAAATTGCATACATTAATTGTTGCAGATAGAACAAACACTATGGCTTGTCCTACCTAACAATACTGAGTGTATGCAATTTGCATTCTGACAATTGAAATACAATTATTTGTAACTGGTGCATGAAATAATTTGTAACATAGCAATTAACAAAGACTTGTGCATTGAATTTAATTACATTATGAAAATGGCCTATTGTGAACATAAATGTATGCATGAATGTCTGAGCATGTTGTTTGACTACTTGAAACCTAACGTGCATTGCTATAGATCTACAGGTAGGTAGATTTTGATGACGATGATTCAGCAATACAATTCTCAGTTAACAACATTTCATTTTGGAACAGAGCAAACATGATTTTTAACAGCTTTGACCATGGGGTGTTTCACAAAGACTAAGATCAAATTTAAGTTGGACTTACATGTAGCTATGGCAGGCTGTTCATGCCACAGTTTGCTCTCACCATTATGATCTTTAGATAATATTTTTTCCTTCAATAATGAATTATGAAAAATGTAAATTCTGTAGATTTGTGACCATGATTTGTACGTCCTTTGAGAGATCAATGCCAGTAAATGGTGAGAGCAAACAGTGGCAAGAACTAAGCTAGGAACGGCCTGCCATAGTGAAGTCCAATTTAAAGTCGATCTTAGTCTTTGTGAAACACTCCCATGTCTACTTAAAACCACACAAGTCACAATCCCACAGCAAGCAATGCATTCAAGACTCCCATGTTTCTCATTTTATATATTTTATTAATTTCCTTCAGTCTGGGCAGAACAATCCATGATCTATACATGTGCCCTATAAGGCAAGTGGAGAGAGAGAGAGAAAAAAAGAAGATTGCAGCAACCTGCTAGGCTGCAAGGTAATTGAACTTAAGAGAAAACGAACATATAGGTACATGGCTACGCGAGCAGGTACCTGCAATGTCTGACCGACTGCACATGTAAACATGCACACAAAAGGACAGAAGCAGGGCCAAGTGCCCCAGGCGCCTACTTCTATTTTCGATAGTGATCATTCAAAAGTAGAGCAGCATTGTACATGCCCATCCAGCTCACGACACCAAGCAGCCCATGAAATACTCTCCCCCTCAGGCACAAAGCGAATGAAAAGATGAAAGGATGAAGCCGTTTGATCGGGATCCACCTTGTTGTTCCTGTAAACAGGTTCTTGCGTTTTTTAACAGTCCCTTTTTGGAGAGGAATATAATACTATTACTGGAGATAAAACATGTCCATGTGAACCCTTATCTGATTTGGCTTCATTCTTTTTCCCCTTTGAAGAGAATAAAATATTTCTCCTTATAAAGCCACAACACAAATTTTGACATGTAGAAGTGTGTGCGTGTTACAAGAGTAAATTGCTCCTAAATTCTCTTTATCGTTCTCCATCTGAATTTTTATATTTTTTTCTTCACCTTAGCTTGCTTCATTGTTTCTCTTTCTCCATGCCCAATGTAAATTACTTCTCACTTCTGTCTACATTTTCTCTTTCTTCAACCCCTCAAATTTTTCTTTCATCTCTTGCTTTTAATACCTCTTTTCTATTTCTTCCCATCTCCCACCCTCCCCTCTGTCTTCTCTTGTGTGTCTCTCTCTTTCTTTCTCTCTCTCTCTTTCTTTCTTTCTTTCTTTCTTTCTCTTTGTTTCTCTCCCTCCCTCCCTCCCTCTGTTTCTATATTCATCGGACACAAATGCCTCAACTATTTAAAAACATAGCATATGTTTCATCTTGTACAAGAGTGTACATGTACAGTAACTTCTGTTTTCATGACTTTCTTTTTTTCCAATGACAATTGAATAGCATTCCATGAAAACCAAATCTTCCGGTCTAAATATAATCTGTTATTAAATATACGGTACATGTATGGTTACAAAATGTGGATTCCTATCTTGAAAATGAATTGAGGAAACATTAACAGATCAAGGTAATACCTTGTTTGTTGAGTGCATTCTTTATACACATGTTCATATCTACCAAAGATTCCCATGTACATGTACATGTACACAATCTAAACGTAGCTTTCAGAACAGAAATGATCGAGATCGGTATAAACCAGTTTTGGAAACGCCTCCCTCTCAAAAAATGAAATGAAAGCTTTTATTACCAATCATGTGACAGAATATATTGTGACTAATACGTGATGATACAAATCTTGCCGGGAAACCACCTAATAATTGATATATTTGGAAAATTATCATATCAATCCAGCCTGGATAGATATCGCAAATGCACTTCAACATTGAACATTTGGGCATATATTTCTGCTTTTTAGCGAATTTAGGTTGAAGTATTGCCATCTAAACCTCTGAAGGCAATATTTAAACAATATTGAATGGATATTTTGCACCCAAAACCATTGAACCCCAATTTTACCACCGGTCTATATCTTTAAATGGTAATGGTGAAAATAATTTGTGACCAAGGGGTCTCTTTTTTGGAAGTACGGTATGTCAATTTCACATAGAAAGGAATGTTCTTTAAAATACCTGCATAAAAATAAAAAAATGTTTAGAGCAAAATTCTGATGCTGCAGGTGTGATGCCACATGCAATTTACAGTGTGTAGTCCCATGTACCCATATTTCTGTATTCAGCATTTTTCATTGAGTGTGGTTTTTCAGGAAAACATCAATACAGTCATTTGAAAAAATTGCTTTGATAACTACAAACTGTGCCGATAGAATTTAGTTCCATTTCTAAATAATCGTTAGGAAAAGCTTCTAGGCAGTTCTCGAAAATGCAATTACGAGTGTTAATACTTAGTCGGGTAACCTTTCAACCTCTTGAGCGATCGATTTCACTGCAATACAGCATTAGCATACCGTAGATCAATCAATACGCATCCATTCATGTGCCAAACTTGGAGCACTTGATACCACTACAGTACACGCAGCCCCCTGCACAGCGCATGTACATTACGTATGCTGACTTTGCCATCGATTGCATCTCAGACCCACATTTGACACCCTACAGTGGGCAAGTGGGTAGCTGAGACGACGGCTGCTGCTTCCACAAGCCATGTCATGGCATGGACGGACGGCTCATGAAACCCAATGAGCTGTTCATAACAAGGGGGAAAACGACTCGCCGCCGATCACGTATGCATGCCATCTCTGTCAGGAATGCAAATGGGTGGCAGGTGTCCGGTATTTTCTGTTTATTTCCTTCTTTCCCCCGGCACGGTCGCCACTGGGCAAACTTGCCGCTAATCACCGATCAATTCCACTCTTTGTGAAACCATCATGCAAATAGAGCACTACTCTGCTATCTAAATGTACACACACTGAAACCAGCATGTGGTATATACATGAAGTATGTGCATACACAAACCCAGGTGAAAGTGACAGCCGTTCAAAACAGCTCTGTTACCATGGCAATATAATGAGGTCTTATTGAAAGGATTTGATAGATTGAATCTCAATCTCCGTCAGGATTAATTAAAGCATACCCTGGAGGGGTTCCAAATCCACTAGCCCCTTGCCTGGCCCAATTAAAATCCTCCTGGCTTAGATGGGCATACGGCTCAATACAATGAGTATATTTTTTCACTGTTCAACAGGTGAAATAGATTTTCTGGTATGCGCTATAATTACCCAGTTGAAGCTAATCTTGAGCTCTGCATGTATACAGACCTGTGTTAAGTCCATGGTGTCGGGCCTACTTATTTGTACCTGGATTTTCTTAACTTTCTATGCTCAATACTCCGCCACTATACATTTCCTACCAAAATTGTTTGGCACATGTCATTTATTTGTAATCTTGAACATCATTTGGATTCTGTGAGATTTCAATTTCTATATTTACCAGAACTCAAGTTTATCTTTAATGACCTGTTCAACTAAAACATGCATGGAAGATAGTTCAGTGGAGTAAAGTCACATATTTTACCCATGTATACCGTCTGTTGAGGTCTAAAAGGGAAGCTAATGTTACTCTCCATGATATTGAGCTTATATAATGTCCTTCTGGCCCTCAACAGGCAATTAACACTGTAAGCATTCAATTGGAATGATTGCACTCAAATCTATTGATTTTTCTTCCCCTAAGTGCGTAAATGAACATGCTTGTACACAAATGTAGAGCTCTACCAACTAAAACATCCACCACATCACACACATCCTTTATTGTGTATTGTATATTTCAGTTGTTGCTAGACTGGGCAAATCTCTAACAAGCTGTTGAGGTTGTGGAGAGCATTTGAGGGTCTGTCGGTCTGATAAGCTAGCATAGATTTAAAATAATGAAAAAAGAGCCAATTGAAAATGGCATGTAGAAAGAAACAAATTTATTTTAAATCACCTTTATTGTGCCAAAACAAGGGAAATGCATTTAAGCCTAAGTTACTTGTTTTAAAAAACAATGTACAGGACTACAGTGTACATGTACATAAACTATAGAAAGAAAGATAAATATATATTACACAATGTAATACATACAAAAGTGATTTCCGTTGCAGAAGAAACACCATGGCGATACAAGGCACCCCAATTAGATGTAATGATAAACATGCACCTGCAAAGCAATACAAATGTCCGGTGTAGCTTTAAGTCCTCACCCGCATGAACAATGCACACCATTCATTCATCCAACTTGACCCAGACATACAGGGCATGCACCGGATTCACGGACAGGAGGCCAGAAGACCAGGGGGTTGTTTCACAAAGATCCAAAGTTGAACTTATCTCTAAGTTTGATTTAACAGTTATGGAAAGCTGTTAGCATCTTTGAATATATTTTGTAAAAGTTATTTCAAAAGGTATAAAATGTTGATTCAAATCATTCATATAGTTTCTATTATCAACGAGATTTCATGTTCTTGATGTGGAATTTATAAAAAGTCTAAAATACTTGATTTTTCGCTTTTTAATATATTTATTTTATTCTGATTGGTTATCAGCAGATTTGTCATTGAAAAAATGCTTTGTGAAACGGGTCCCAGACTACAAGCTACCTCATAGTCATACGCTGCTATCTACAGTAGATTGGAAGTTAGTCAGATGCTATGAATATCAATAGAATGTTTTATCATGTTTTAATCAGCCAATTTTGGCTTCATCACCAAATAATTGTCCATTAAACTATTAAGTCTGCTCACAATTAGATAGTATCCAAGACACCTCTTAAGCTGACAAAAGTGTTGTTTTCTTTTCCTTTTAAAAAGTATATTGTATTAATTAGCAAAGATTAAATTGTAAGTAGAATAATTGAATAATTGATTCTCAAGTAGATAGATGCTATGTATCCTGTACAACAGTTTTCATATATTTTGGAGATGTGATGAATACCTTGTATGTGAGTATATTATTACAATCTTTAACTTGGTGTGCTAGTGAAATTTGACCCTCTACATTACACTAACTATGTACATGTAGGTACCCTTTTATGTATTTGGAACAGGCACTTTTCAGAGGTTCTCTCAAATACGGCATCCATCAGAACACTATTCAGACTTCTAAAACAAGACCCACATCAAACTTTGGGTTGTTTTTGAGGCACCGAGTATTCTTGGCGCCATGATCATCAATCTGTCCCAATCCTATGGTTATTGATGGTCAGACTGACCGCCAGGCTCCAATCCTATGGTTATTGATGGTCAAACTGACCGTAAGACCAGCCAATGCCTCATATTTCCCGTCATGAAAACGATCTCATTGATTAACCAAACGGCGAATCCATATGTGGATGCGCATACTGTACATTTCTAAGAATGCCTGGATTCCCGGGAAAGCTGAGATTTCAAGTCAAACTCAGATAAATCTACATCCCAGATGCTCTCCGCCATACCCGAAACCCATATTATGCATCCCCAAGATCACCTTTCAATTTCATTAGAGTAAATGGGATGCATGGCAACACCATCATCTCCCCTCTTAATACAAGCCCACATTTCGCTCCCTAGATGGGCAAACGCATTTCTACCACATCTGCAATATCATAGGTTTATTCTACGACACTAATGGAGTAGAACAGAAACAGCGGCACGGTCATTAAGAGCAGCATCGAGACCTGCAAAATTTGGGTTAAATTTGCATCTCAGATTCACCAATAAGCGACTTGAATTGGCAATCCCAAGACAGACGAGGGCTTATCCCTGCACGGTCACTTTGAAAGCGAAAGGGCAGAGAACGAGGGCCAGTTGAAATGTCAACATAGCCGGGAAAATGCATTAGTTTAGTACATCTACGACATCCTTTTATAAAGGTAATTCATCAATACTGAGCCAGGCATGTCAGCTAAAATGTCAAAATCTATTCTATTACTCCCTCTGTATTAAAGTGTAAGAGAGTCTGTATCAGGTTACGTTTTGATGAACCCTGAGATGACAATTACAACATAAACAGCATCAACTTTCATACTTCTGCTGCAAATAGAATATTCATTTCTTTTGAAGAAGCAGACTTCAATTAATTCATCATTTAAAGGGGCTGATAGTAGTAGCGCTTGAAAAATGTTCGCTTTCACATTTTTGCTAATTAATAATGCAGACAGCTGTAATGCACAACATACACCCTGTACATGTATCCACACAGATGGTGCTCAAGGCGCTATTAGAAGAAGCATATTAATTACAAAAATACTATACTTTGAAGATGCTTACAATACCACTTACATGTACATGTAAAATAAAAAACAAATTCAGGAGAAAACACTGTTTTAAGGTTCCTCTTAAATTTATCTACAGTTTCACAATCATTCCTTGATTTTGGGAGTCTGGATTGCTACATGTAGGTCCAATACAACAAAGGTGGCATCCTGCACAGTATAAAATCTGCTATTTGAAGGAAAAAAAAATGCAATTACTGCTCGATGCTTGTTGATGTTGATTTGACACTTAAGTTTTTTAGCTCGGACTTTCTTGCCATCAAGTGAGAATTCTCAGTGTGAATGGTTGCTAACAAAATTATAAAAAATCGATCTTTGCATCACGATCAAAAATGCACTAATTATTATGTGTGAACTGGCCTATTAGACTACATGTAAGGCAATTCAAAGCCAGTTTCCTCATTTAGTGCAATCAAGACCTATTACCCTGAATACAATTATGGTAATCACCAATTAGTGGACAATCTGACCTAGAATGTACAACATGTAGTATACCATAATTATGTACAGTACTACAAACTGTAAATTTGGCAGGAATGTACAAAAATGTAAATGTACAGATTCAAACTCGTGGCCACCCCTACATAAAGGCCACCTCTTTATACTGGTCAACAACATGTACATGTACATTATGTTTCCCTCAAGGAGATGTGCTTTGAATTAAACAAATATAAGTGTAAAAAAATCCATCTAGAATATCCATCTGTCTATGTACAGTGGTCCCTTTTTCCAACTTCTATTGGTGGCCTTTATAGACAGGTTTTATTGTACAATCTAAAGAGATTCAAATACAATAGATTTGATAATACAGTAAATAAAATCTATAGATCTTTGCTTTTACAAAATATTCTTAAACAGAACAGGCAATGCATTTCAAAGGCAGAGCCTTAAGAAAACGAAAATGGCCTACCGGTATTCATACATGTACAGTAGGAAGTAAATATCCAGCTGGTAAGATGGGCAAAAATAAAATAACAGTTTGTACCACCTAATGTAACTACATGTACATGTACATAAATATGTAAATGTACATTGTTCATAATGTACATGATGTACATCTGACTAGTAATGTACAAGAACACAACTAGAAGTAATTACTATACATATTGAGCAACATATTAAGCAGATGGCAAGCATAACTTCTTGAACTATCAATGAACATTTCAAAAACCTGAAGTTTTGAAATATCCAAAGAGAAAATATTAAGGTACTGCAAACATTTTGTATCTCCTCCCTATAAACAACAAACTTCTCAGATCCACCTGTTGGTTTAAAGACTTCAAAACTTACTGTTTCGGCAGGAGTGCCGCCATTGGAAGTTTTTCTCCTGCGATTTATGGCTGACTTTATGAAGCTCATCTTTAATAATGTACTATTACAACAACACAATAAACAGCAGGAAAGTTGGTCCTTGGAATGAATTTAGTTTGTGTTTGGCAGAGTATTCAGGAAAGCACTTTAATAGCACTCTGGCTGAAATTAGGGGCTCTGCCCAGTGGTAGAGCACTCAATTGGAGCACAGTAGACTCACAGATTGGCCGCACTCAAATCCCAGCAATCAACACTGATTTGAAAGCATATTTCACGTCTAAGTACAGGTTCATGATTCACGGATTATCCACAAATTAAAATCCCAGAGGGGTTGGACGAGCACCATCATTGCTGTGGAATCAGTTGGAATGAAAAATAACGGTAAACCAGTGAAGAAAACGAAATACAGCTGGAAGGAAAAAATGGAATGCGGAAGATTAGAAGAAAGAGATCTTATGCGACGAGATCAAAGACACTCAGATTAAGGTCTGCATGGTGGTTGCACACGATTTGGGTTCTGAGTCGGACAGTGGGGTAGCAGGCGACGACGAGAGGTGTTCGTTGCTCGCTACGCAAGGCTACAGCTGAGGAGTTTAGAGTAAAGTGGCAGGGTACAGAGGGGCATTATGCATGCGAGGCCTTCTCTCTGGCGGCGAGGGACGCTGCAGGTTTTCTTATTCCGTCTTTCGCAGCCAGCGGACAACACTGAAGAAGACGCCACGGCTGCATGATAGAGCCGTGCATATGGGATGGATCGTGCAAATGATAAATGCCCAGTGCGTGTTTGCAGTTGGTTGTGTATGTACACATGAGTGTGTTGTCTGTGTATACGTGATGGTGAGTGTGTGTCCTGTGTGTCCTTGTTTGTGTGTTATGATGCCGGCATGCATGCATGTGGTGTTGGCACAGGGAGGGACACCGTTTAATAACATCCATCTGGAAAGCTCAAATAAATATATAATGCAAATATGCTGATGAACTGGAGTAAATCGACAAATTACACACTCTCATTTCTCACATCCTTTCTCAGTTATGTTTGTCTTTGAACCATTTCTTGCTATATTTCTCTAAAACTCTCTCTCTTTCTCTCTCTCTCTCACTTTTCCAACTGCATTCTTCCATCTCTTTCTCTGTTTTCTTCTCTTTTCTTCTGTTCTCCTGCTTTCAGTTTCTCTTGCTCTCATCTTCATTGTATTTCTCCATCTCTCTTCTTCTGTCTCCATCTCTCTCTTCTTCTGTTTCCCTCTCTTTTCTACTCTCCAGCCCTAATTTCTCTCTCTCTCTCTCTCTCTTGCTCTCTCTCTCTCCCTCTCTCATCTATTATGATCTACCGATCCATCTAAAGTAGGCTCATATCTCGATGTGCTTCTATTGGCCGCGGCACAATCAATGCTTCATTATGACAGGTGATTGTGACGGCATAGCTAATGAGCGGCACATCTTCTCGTATTCATTCCCACCTAGATCTTGTATAGGAGAGAACACTATGTGATTTCATGCCTCTACATGTACATTGTATACCTTCTTGAGTGGGACACCATCTCAGTTTAGGGATAAAACAAAATGTATTTATACAGGCAGTTTCAATGCACCTGCATTCTTTTATGATATCGTCTGCCTACAGCCAAAAAGGTGGTAAACTGTTAGCATCTAAAATACCTTTCTACAGTGTAGCTCTCACTAACTTGTACTTACTAATGATAACAATGATAACAATATATGATAACAATAACAACAACAACAAAGCTCAACAACAATGATATTATTGCTACTACTAAGTTTAAAAAATGATGACAATAACAAGCACAATTAAAGATTTAAAAATATGCAAAAGGCAACCTAATACATGTAGCTACGCATATAAATGTAGGCCCATTTACATATGAAGAGTTTCATTCCAAAAGGAGCTAAATCCACTTTGGGTACTTCTGAGTAAATCGACTTTTTTTATTTCTCCACTTTCCCTTTAGCCATGGACCTTAATGTTGTCATATATTTTAAAGGTGTCACCCTTGACCAATAATACATGATAAGAAAAAATCTACCAGTTTTTCCTGATTTTTACTAAATTTTTAAAATTTTTGTTTTCGTGGATTTAGCTCCTTTTAGTGGAATGAAACATGATATTGTACCTGGAAAATTTCATATTTTCTCAATAAAGTCACTGAAATTTATTAAAATTTAGTAGCAAACCTTTCCTTTTAAATAATAATAATGAAATCACAACTAAAAAAACCTTTTGAAAAGAAAGTAAACAACATATCACATTTTCATTCCAAAAGGAGCTAAATCCGTTTCATTCCAAAAGGAGCTAAATCCATGTTTCATTCCAAAAGGAGCTAAATCCGTTTCATTCCAAAAGGAGCTAAATCCATGTTTCATTCCAAAAGGAGCTAAATCCGTTTCATTCCAAAAGGAGCTAAATCCGTTTCATTCCAAAAGGAGCTAAATCCGTTTCATTCCAAAAGGAGCTAAATCCGTTTCATTCCAAAAGGAGCTAAATCCGTTTCATTCCAAAAGGAGCTAAATCCATGTTTCATTCCAAAAGGAGCTAAATCCACAAAATCTAAAAATTTAGTAAAAATCAGAAATAACTGGTAGATTTTTTTTCTTATCATATCGTCGGCCGGCTGGCAGAAGGGCGTTAGCGCGTGAGTGACTCAAAAGCTACTTTTCGAATTATTCGCATTTTAAGATTTGTTTTATATTTAGACTGCTTTCCGTCCCGAAAATTGGTTTAAAACCTAAAAGACTAATAGAAATGTTAAAGTACATGTAGAACACGGCCACAATTTTTTTCTCTGAAATAAGTCAGTTTTATAACAGTTTGTGGCGATTTAGTGCTTACGCCCTTCTGCTTAACGCTTCAGTTTTAACCTGAAATTCGAGCTAACGCCCTTCTGCCAGCCAGGCGACGATATATTATTGGTCCAGGGCGACACCTTTAACGTATATAATACAACATGAAGGTACATTGCTAAAGGGAAAGTGGAGGGAAAAAAAGGTAATTTACTCAGAAGTCAGAAGTACCCAAAGTGGATTTAGCTCCTTTTGGAATGAAACCGATTTGGATTTAGCTCCTTTTGGAATGAGACATGATATTGTACCTAATTTTTTTCATACTTCCTGGTGAAATTTTCGAAGTTGATATAGTGCATTTTGTCCCCATGTAGGAAATCATTATTTTAAGACAAATAACTCCATTTTGATAAAATATGAATTTTAGCTCCTTTTGGAATCAAGCTCTTCATATGTACATGGCCCAAACACCATTTTGAAAAATCGGTGAATTTTTGGACTACCAATTACACTACCGGTACTGGAAAAACCCATTAAAAACATCACTCTTTGCTCATTCTGATTTTTTGAAGTCGCTGCTCTGTTTGCGATTGCACAGAAGCGAGGAGAGTCACATGACCCATTTTAAATGTTTCAAGAGTTGGCATTTACATTTACACTGCAAAAATTCAGTGGAATTTCTGCAGGCGTCGAAAACACAAAACACTCCAGAGGTGGATTTTTCAATTTTCGGTTGCCGTCGGTGTTTGTTGGTAGTTTCTTATAACCACCGACAAAACACCAGAATGTGAGAAATATCAATCATTTTTACTTGCAGCTACTGTCGTATGTACAGTACATGTACTGCACATGTATTTATTAGCTAGACCCTACTTTTCATGAATTTCTTGTTAAAAGTTCATGCACATTTCATTTTCTCTTTTGATATACATGTACCTGTAAATGAAATGTTGATTTCATGAGGGCATAATGATACAAATGGAAGAAAAGATAGTCCTTTCCCAATTTATTTCAAACTTTAAACAAAAAAACCCATAACCTTGCAGGGGCTCCTTTTGGATTAGATAGTATAACAAGTACAATGTACAAGTGAGATTCCTAATTTCCTTTAATGATTTTCATTTATTCTATCATTTGCTATTTTTGAACCAGAGCTATTTTGCTGGTTTCCAGTGCTTTTGGGGCTTTCAATTCTCCACTCTCATGTTCTCTCTCCCCTGCGAATAATTACCTGTAATAAATGTGCTACAAAATTACAATGTACCAACAGATTTGGTCATTAAAATTCAGCATTGTTTACTACTGCAGGTACATAAACATACACTTGACCCGAGACACCTAATAAATACCACACACACTGAACATGTGTGTATCGCATGCAGTGCTGCAAGCGATATTGGCAGACAAATCAGCCCATGCCGAAAATTTTCAATTAAATCGGGATCTGCCTACAACCTGCCATATTGCAGCTTCCGTTCCCCCTCCAGGCTCCATCCCTGTTCTTTGGAGCTTGAAGTTGGGTATTGCTTGTCTGGTGCCCTCTTGTGACTAAGGGAAGCACAATGCTGCATTCCTGCTTTGCTCTATTGAGACTCTACATGTAGATGAACTAGACATGAACATGCATGTCTAATTCCTGTTTCTGTTCTTACCGAAGCACATGAAGTGTTTTCACAAAATGTGTTTCCCTCTACAGTTTTGTCTCACACAAAACGCATATATGAGAAACAAAAATAGAATTTTCTTCACAAATATTCAGATGACGATAACCCACAAGGGCCTACAGTACATGAGGTCTACAAGCAACATGAAAGATATCTTCTTTATATATTTTTAAAAGTATATGTACAGTACATGTACACTAACATGTAGATATATTATTTCTACATACAGTATTTTCACTGACCTGATTCTCTCATTTTCCTACTTTCATAAAAACCAACTTGATTTGCAGTAGACTGTCCCTTCTAATGGTCTACATGTACATTCTTAACCATAGCTGGATTAGCTGATAACTTATTTGCAAATGGTTGGGCTACTTTTTTCGAGCATTTTATCTCTGGAAAATTACTTTATCGGTAATTCAGCTTTAGAAAATGCCTAAAAAGCAAGTCTGGAATAACCAAAAAAAATCTGGAAATTTATATAAAACCTGTACAGCTTGACATTTGTCATGACTCACAAGGACATCAATTCATTACAAATCCAAAAAGAGTGGATAGTTGGATACTAATTATAATTAAGATGTTATGTCATATATATAAAATTATCTTTCATACTGTACATGTATATAAAAATAAACATAAATTAATCATCTTTAAGACGATATGATTGGAATCATACTAATGAAGTATGAGTGAGAATAGCCATTTAGCAACAAGTCTCTGGGATATTTTTGCAAAAGTGGGGTATATGGCCATTCAATGGTGATGAGCATTTCCATCTTGTAGAGTCACGAAAACAAAACAATCAAAAGCAACATGAAAGGGGAGGCATCTTGATCATGCTTGTCAAAACCATACAGTCTTGAGTCTTGAGACTGCAGTTGACATCCAGAGCTCAATCATCCTCATTGTTTTTCATTTTTTGTTTTCATTGTTGAACAAGAATATAATACAGATGCAAATATGTTCATAACATTTAAATTGCTGTACCGGTACTTGCTCTATTTTTGCAATTATCTTAATCAGACCTCTAATGTTCTTTAGTATTGGACATCAATTTAAATTTGCTATTTTTTACCCAGGTGTTTATGGGTACCTGGTAGGATGGGAATGTTAATGTGGGTGGATAGGCATGAGCGCACATGTAAAATGGTGCCTGGTCAGAATACTACCCAAGGAGTGGAGCATGTACACCGTCACATGAATTGAATTCAATTGAACCCAATGACTGGAAAATAATAAAATCACAACGTAAAGCACTTAGAAATGTAGCATTAGGCACATCCGTCTTCCGATGAACCAAAATGACTAACCCTGGGCCCAGTCTTATAAAGTTGATATAAATCGCGACTTATTCCTGATTGATATCAATTGCAGCTACTGTACATGTATATACTGTAAGAGATAGGAGACTGCAATCTTGCAATTGATTGAAGGAATTTATGGGGCCCAGCAGTGAAAAAAATTCACTGGGGCTAAGGGCGAAATAGCCCCCAAAGTGCCCAAAAGAGCCCCCGAAAATCAGAAAAGAGCCCCCTTAAATTTGCATAGAGTTCAATGCAAAACTAATTTTAGAATGTTATTTTCATGCAGGCAAGGTTGAAAAGTAGCCCCAAAAAAATAAATATTAATTTTTTCCCTGGGGCCCAGTTGTACAATCATATAGTAAGGCTTGTTTAAATTGCAAATCACTGTTTGACATGCATTCATAATTCATCATAATGATTCTATGCATGATAAGACCATTGCCAACTACAGTACAAGCAGGATTGGGAAGATCACAGCTCATGTATTCCTAATGCATCATGATGCAGATGAAATTGGGCAAGGAAGGCTTGCGGATTCTGTGTGCCTGCTTATACTGTAGGTCTACATGTAAATGTGCAGTGCACTGTACAATACTACAATCATTAAGTGAATTTTAATATCAGTATTTTGTGCACACATTGTAGATCGATCATAAACATTTTCCAATAAATCTGGAAAATGAAAGATGACTGAGATGTATTTATAATCAAAGAAATGATTCTGTACCAGGAAAAGATTTAAAATAACACACACAAAGCAACAAAGAACAAATCTGAACTACAGGCACAAGTACCATCTCTGTGTCCCTGTACTTGAAGTAACATTAGCTACATGTACATCAACCTCAGGACATTTCATTTCATGTACGTGTACTGTAGATGTACCGTTACTTGTAGGCCTGCATACATGTATTATTATCTAGAGTGCAATATTTGCACATAAGGTTCATCTGTCTTGACACTGACAGCTTGAGATGCATGAAACTGTTACAGGTACACCCTGTACATGTACGTTTACATGTAGCTGCAAAAGTCTTACATGTACATGTTCCTGTACACTGTAGATCTACTTGTTCTGTATTCCTCTTTTAAAGTTTGTTAGGTTTATAAAGATGATTTCCAAATTACATGCGTACACACATACATGTACATTTAGGCCTATACACAAACTGTACATGTACATCACATCCATTTAAAACTTTCTGGACAGCATTATTTTTAGGGCTAAATTTATGACATACCTGTATGAAGGGGTGACCAAAGTTCGCGGACATTTTAGAACACATTACAAAATGTGATATTCGATCTATGATTTCTCATATTCTACACAAATTTATTTATTTCGATCATTACCAAATGGACGGCAAAGTTTTTTGATACAGATTGGTTCAACTAAAAAAAATTATCGTGGAAGGATTTCGGAGAAATCGCGATCTAAAAATTTGATGTCCGATCGTGCGTGCGCGCTGAATCTAAAAAAGTCATAAAAACAACGAGACCTAACTTCACGCACGGGGGTTTACAGTTGATTTATCAAAAAATGTGATGCATCAAAAATAAGGTAATATCATAATTTGCAAGGCAAGACATCATACAATCAGTTGGTACCACTTTTTACTTACAATTTTGAGGAAATCTGCTCTCAAATTGAAGATTTTCAGACCCTTATCGGTAAATTGATAATTTTTCGGAACGGATGCAAAAGGTTGCAAAATTTGCCGATCTTTTGTCAATATTTTCACAATTTCGTACACAATTTCAAAGAGAATTTCATATCTGTGTAATTTTAAGTTCCTCTTTCCATTGGTGATATCAGATTTTCGAAATCTTACTGATTTTTTGAGATAACGAACTTAGGTCACGCGCGAACTTTGGTCACACCACCATACATGTTGCTCATGTATTGTCCTTCAAATTGGCAATAACAACTTTCTTTTATTGCTACATTGTCCTAATCAAATGTCATGTCACTGAAAACAATATACATGTACATAGGCGGTAATGAAAAATTTGCCAATTAATAATTATGATTGAAATCAATAACTTTTTAGATTTGCCAATTTATGGATTATAACTCATATTTTCCTTTTTTTTAAATTTCTGATTTCAAATGCAAGATGGTCATGAAACATGTGTGCAATGGTTTGCCATGAAAGCTGTTACAAAAATGTTAGTACAATGTCTTCATTTTTAGGAAAAATACTCCAAAAAAGAAAATTGACATGAAATAGATACAGAAAGATAACATTTTTGTGGACGTCTTTTTTCTTTGGCACTCTGGGTGTGTAGGGTTACCGATCCGTGCCTTGGCAATGCAAAAAAAAGATTCCTTGTCATAAAATACCCAGCTCACAGTCTACTTTTACTCGATGTTCTGACTATGGCATGTAGTGTAACAACAAGTTCAAGTTCATTTATTCAAAACATGATATAATCTTTTACATAAAAAAGAGACTGGTAATAGACTAATAGTACATTAATCAACATATTAACTTGATTACATCATTAAATAAATGGTTTTAGGAACCCTGTGGAGCTAAGCTTGTGAGTGGGGCCCTATAGTCATAAAAATCAGGACAGATTTGTGTGTACCGGTAGTCCCATTTGCATCTTTCTGTGTACAGTGCGTGTAACTTTACCAAGACTGGGCCAAATATCTTATCATTTTGATGATTCCAGAACCTTGCAGTACACACCAATGCTAGATGTTCAACTTTTTCTGATGGTTTCCACGTATCTTTCACAATGCAATTGTATGGCAAGAACTCAACTTCATCTTTAAACGCGAACAAATCGCGTCCCAACAAATAGGGATCATTTGCAGTATCAGTAGGGGCCCTGGTTCGAGAATGAAGATCATCCGCATAAACAAGGATATCTATGTAAATGCAGAAAAATGGCATCCTAAAAAATAAGGATCGTCCGCATTTTCGCGGACCGTCTACGTTCATGGGTTGTCCGTCTTCGCAAGGATTTATCGCTCGTATAACGTGAAAGTCTCTGTACAAATTCAATGTGAAAATCATTGCGGAATAAGTTTTTCGCATGGCCAACGAGCGGATCGGAAATCAGAATCATCAGCGAAAATGCAGACGATCCTTATTTTACGAACCCATTGTCTGCGTTTACTAAGATGATCCTCATTTATCATGTTTATGCGGGCGATTCTTATTCTCGGACCAGCGCCCCTACTGTATCGCGGAGTTATATGCAGACGATCTTCATTCTCGGACCAGCGCCGCACGCCCCGAATGCTACATGTAAACTGTAATTGTAAACAGTTACATACTCACAATTCACGTAATACGTATCATTCACACAATCACTGCTTAAGTTAATACTTCATAATCATACTTATTAAATCAAAATAGATCTAGGCCTAGAATAGATCTATAGCCCTAGCTCTACTCCCCAGCCCTGGGTGATGCCGGTCTACTCATTGAACATTCATTCAATCAATCAATTTCATGATTGACATTTAAGGGTGTTTATTAATAATCAGCCAACATAATCATCCCAATCTAGTTCTACTTCAATATCATAACTTTTCATTTGCATTATATAAAATCAATATATTTTGTTGTGTTTTTGTTTGCATTATTTTGCTATTTACCGTGTTCAGTTTTCCAAAGTACTCCCACAAAAAGTTGACCGGTTCCTCAGGGCGATGGATGCAGAGCTGCACGATTGAATCTTTCAGCAATTGCTGGATGTTGTGCTTCTGAACATACGCCTCGCATTCTTTCAAACTCTGCTCGTCTTCCATGTGCGATGCCATTTCTTCCTCCTGTAGTATTAGGTTCTCGATAGGAGACGTCAAAGTGTCCTTACTTGGCCTGACAACGAAAGTTTTCACCAAGTTTATCAAATTGTCTATCGGCACAGGGAGGGAGATTGACGCAGTTCTACAGAGTAGCCATATAAATTGTACACAAACTGGATACACTCAATCTTCGGTCAATATTGTCCAGACTGAAGTAAGCTCTAATTTCTCAAAGTGCATGAATGCCCAGCACCTTCTTCACAACACCAACATTCAGACAACCCGAAATCTCTTGTTATCTTCAGCTTTTTTCGTGACGTCAAATACTACATCGTACAAAGCTTAACTAATATTTTCCCAAAATATTCTATACCAATAGGTTATCAAATACCTTCTAAAGATTTAAATTTTCACTAATGAACATTTAATATAATTTAATTTATTACAACAAATCATTTTCAGAGATATTGTTGACCTTGACATGAACAAGTAGAGTACGTCCAGAGTACGTCCACAGATATTGTTTATACTATGAGTCTTGGTAAAAGGCTAGCATAAGGTTTGTGACGTCATAAATGTTAATATCAGTTTTAGACTCGTCCGATTCTTTTCGGCCAACTTCGAATTCGAGTTCTTCTTCTTCTTCTTCTTCTTCTTTGCATCCTTCAAATTGACAGAAGATTCTTGCAAACTTGATGGGAAACAACGCACGAATATCGTCGACTAATCACCTTGAGGCCCATATTGCAGGGGAAACAGATCTTTTCGAATCATCATCAACTTCAAGTGGGCACTTTATCAAGGAATCCCTATTTTATCAATGTCACATATATAAACGGAGACGGCGGAGCGACTGCCAAAGGGGGGGGGGGCACCAACGAAAAAAGGGCACTTTCTGGGAAAAGGGCACCTACTAAGGGAATTCTCAAAGTGAAAAAATACATTTGTTGGTATACATTGATATATATCCCTATACATGGCCCTGGGAAGCGGGGGTGCTGGGGGTGCTGCAGCACCCCCTGCCAATTTTTTTCGGTATGATATATTTACTGTATATACAAAATTATAACGTTTCTTTCACAAAATCATATAAAAATTACCCCTCGAAGCGTTTTTTTATTTTTTTTATATAAAAATAAAAAAATTGTGGTAATTGGTGACCAAAAATGACAGACCTTACCCCACCCCAATACCGATCGACCAAATTTTGAAATTATGGAGATATTTTGCGAGATTTTGGGGACCAAAAAAAAAAAAATGTCCTCTTACCCCCCCCCCCCCCCCCCCCCCCCCCCCCCCCCCCCCCCGCTTATTCAACGGCTGGCTGAGTCGTTGCGAAAATTTCGCAATATATATATCTCAGCGGCTCCGGTGAAAAAAATTGTTCCCAGGACCCTGTCCCTATATTGTGATTACATACATTATCAGGGATGATTTCACTTTTTCATTTCTCTTTAAACATCATACAAGATTTTGCTTATGCATCATACTTTTGCAGTTGGTGTGATGGTCTGAATATTCTTTTGCGAGCGAAAGAGGAAAAAACCCAATCCTGATGGGATTATTTATAAGCACATTCTCATAACGGAAGACTGAAAAGACCTTTGATAAGTAACACGATTATATAATCTATAAATGCGAGTGAGCATATATAACGAGCGACCTTTGGTGGAAATTGGTCTAAGTCGCTATAAATTAGGGGCACGTTTAATGATAAGAGGAAAAGGGGACACTTATCGCAAGGGATAACGACACTTATTAGAAAAGAAAAGGAACAAACGGTGTCAAAGTACAAAGGTATATGAGGTGGAAATGGGATACTTCTTACACCTGAAAAGAGGTACTCAACAGAGATGAAAAGGCACTTATGAGAATGGAAAATGGGCATTTGTCGACGGAAAAGGGGCACCCATCGGCTGTTGATAAAAGCATTTTTCAGGGGTGAAAAAGGGCAATTATGAAAAGGGGATAGGTCCCTTATTAGAAAGGAAAAGAGGCATGTACCATTGTTAAAAGGGAAATTATCAGAGGTGAAAAAAGGCACTGACCAGATATGAAAAGGTGCACTTATTATGAAGGAAAATGTGCATTTGTTGAAAGAAAAGGGACATCTATCAGATTTTAATAGGCATATTTATCAGAGGTGAAATGGGGCTTTTATGAGAAGGGGGAAGTGGCTCTCTTTTTTATATGGGGGTACTTATCATAAGGAAAAAACACTTTTAAGAAAGGAAAATGTGCACATGTGAATATAAAAGGTGCGCTTATCCGAGTTAAAAAGGGAGAGGGGCACTTCTTACTAAGGAAAAGGGGCACCTGTCGAAGTAAAAGAGGCACCTCTCAGATTTGAATAGGGCAATTATCAGAGGTGAATGGGGGCAAAAGTTAGAAGGGGCACTTCTCGTACCTGAAAAGGCGCTCTTACTAGATATAAACAGGGGAACCTGGAATATGGACACTTATTGCAAATAAAAATCTGAACTTGTCGAAGGAAAAGGGCACGTGTCAACATAAAAGGAGCACCTATCAGAGGGGAAAAGGAAAAGGGGCACTTTTACAAAGTAATAGGGGCAATAGTCAAAGTAAAAGGGACACTTTGTGGGTACTTGAAAAAGTGGGGCACAGTGCCCCCTGCCCCCCGGGAGCGCCGCCTCTGCACATAAAGGAGACGAATATAGGACGGATTAGCTAGGATTTAACTCATTTTTATACGTTATTATATCAAATATGACATGTATGTTTAATCATAAATTCATTCCATTCAATTATTAATTTCTACAGGGTTCATCACATTACATGGTATGATCATTGATCAACATGAGATTAAAAAAACAAAAACAATACTAATTTATGTTTGTTTGTTTGTTTGTTTGCTTTTATTTCTGCGTTCAAAATAATACAATACATAATATAAAATGTGTTTACAAAGATAATATACAAAACAATTCATAAGATAAACAATATAGTCATGATACATAATGAATACAAAATAAGGAAGTGAGCTTAATTTTTTTTTTTTTATAGATATATACCCATATATACATATATACATACATATACACAGCACATGCATACATACATACACATACACATATACACCTATAGATATTCTCACATATAATATAATATAATATAACACATATAATATAATATATAATCCAATCAATGAACGCAGGAGACCGCCATCGTGAGCGGTAAGGCTTGAAATTGATGGCGGCCTCATAAAAAGATTCGTGACTGAAATTGATATTTACTGGTCAAGTGGGTGCATTTGCAGGTGCAGGTGCTGGTGCTGTATGTAGCAGTTGAGTAAAATGAGGATATTGAATGACGAATGTGAATATTTATGTGAATATATTAATTTGCAGTATGGGATTCATACGATTGAATGATAGTTTTTTTTAGAGTGGCTTTCAAGGAGTATATGGTCGAACAAGATTTAATATTGTCTGAAAGATTATTCCAGATGTCTGGACCATGATGACGAATTGATTTAGAGGCAATTAACAGTCTTGGGTTTGTGAGATGAAAGTTTCCGGATATGCGAGTTGGGTAGGTATGGACAGAGCTATTGAACTTAAACATGTCATCAAAAGACGAAGGGAGCAGATTATTAATATACTTAAACATAATGATAGCTATTTGAATAGTATATAAGTCGGCAATTTTTAGTGCTTTTTGTTTAAAAAATAAAGGATCGGTGTGGGCCAAGTAATGCGATCCTGTACAAATGCGAATTGCTCTCTTTTGTAGTTTAAAAATAGGAGACAGCTTTGTAGAACCACAACTAGCCCAAACAACGTTACAGTAGGTTATATATGGGAGTACTAACGAATTATACAATAAAAATAAAGTTTTATGAGGTAAAATAAATCTTAACTTGGAAATTATTCCAATACTTTTTGAGATACTTGTTATGATATGGTGCAGATGTTCATTCCAAGATAAAGTTTGATCTATGATAACACCTAAAAATCTAGAGTGAGTTTTCTGCTCTAATGGCATGCCGTCAATCTGTAAGTGAATTGGAGTATCAGTAATATGAGAATGGTGTTTAAAATAGATGAAGTGGGTCTTTTTTTGTGTTCAAAGATAGTTTGTTAGCTTTAAACCATTGTGATACTTTGTTTATTTCATGATTTAATATGTTGTTTAAGGAAGTGAGATTTTTATGAGAAAAAAAGATATTTGTGTCGTCGGCGAATAATACAAAAGATAAAATGGAGGATGTATTAATAATGTCATTGACATATAGCAGAAATAACAGTGGGCCTAGAATGGAGCCTTGAGGGACACCACATTGAACTAAAAGTGAATCAGAGTCATAACCATTAAATGTGACATATTGTCTTCGATTTCTTAAATAATCTTTAAACCAAAGGAGTGATTGACCTCGTATACCATAATAATTAAGTTTTGAAAGTAAAATATCGTGATTAAGTGTATCGAATGCCTTACTGAGGTCACAAAATATACCAATGACATGTTCTTTGTTAGCTATGGCGTTTGTAATTTTATCATAAATTTGGATTAAAGCCAGGTTTGTTGAGTAATTTTTTCTGAAGCCATATTGATTAGAAGTTAGCAAATTGTGTTTGTTGATAAATTCATAGAGTCTATTATATACTATTTTTTCAAAAATTTTGGATATACTTGGGAGTAGAGATATGGGGCGATAATTCGTAATTTCATGAGGATTGTCTTTTTTGAAAATTGGATTGATTTTGGCGATTTTGAATAAGTCCGGAAAAACACCTTGTGATAATGATTTATTGAAAATGTGACTAAGAGGGTTAGCAAGTGGGTGGATTATTTCTTTTAAAAGAGACACACTAATTCTATCATGCCCGTGAGATTTGGAGTTGTTAAGAGAACGTGTAATATTGATAATTTCGGTGGGGTTCGTAGGGCTCAAGAACAGAGAATGTGGATTAGGTTGGGGGAGATAATCCGTGAAATGCGCATTTCGGCTATTAATCTTGCTTGCAAGTTCGGGTCCGATGTTTGTAAAAAATGAATTAAATGAGTTTGCATGAAGGGAAGAGTCAACTTTAGAACCATTTAAAGTCATATCATCAGTAGGTGGGGGATTTGCCTTAGTTCCCATTACCTCTTTGATGACTTTCCATGTTGCATTAGTATTTGAACTGACGTCCTTTATTCTATTAGCATAATACATTTTACGTGATATACGAATTAATTTTGTCAACTTGTTGCGATATAACTTGTATGTTTTTGAATTGGCTTCAGTAGGATTGTGTAAATGTGATTTGTAAAGGCGATTACGTGTCTGTATTGATTTCAAAAAACCCTTTGTTATCCAAGGATGTTTGGGGATTTTTCTATTATTTTTTTCTTTACCTATGGGAATATTTTTTTCATAATAATGTTGTAATTTATTATTCAAGAGATTATATGATATGTTCGCGTCAGCTTCATTGTATACATCCTCCCACCCCTCAATTAATAAGTCTTGCTTCATTAGTTCAATATTACGTTTAGATTCTTTTCGATATGTACGTTGGTTTAATGATTTGGGGCATGGTAGTTTTAATTCACAAGTTAAAAATATTGGTAAGTGGTCTGAAACTTCAGAGCATAGAATTCCTCCTATCATTTTGTTATTCATGTTGTTATGTACGTTGGAAAAAATGTTGTCAATTTGAGTTGATGAATATGGGTTAATTCTGGTGGATTTATTGATGAATGAATGGAAGCCGAATGAGTACATAAGTTTCATAAAATTGTTTGAGTTATTATTGACGACTGAGGGTAAGAAATTGATATTAAAATCTCCAAGAATAAAAGTATGCTTATTTTCATTACCTATTATATAGAGATATTGCTCAAGTTCCTTATAAAATAAATCAAGATTAGAGCCTGGCGGTCTATAAATCAAACCTATGATGATATTCTTAAATCCTGTGTTTTCAATTTCAATGAATAAAGTCTCTGCATGTAACAGTTTCACATCGGAACGGATCTTAAATTTCAGTTTTTCAGCAATGTAGAAGGCCACGCCTCCGCCTCTTTTTCCTTTGCGATCTGCCCTTATCAAGTTATAATTTGGTAAATTAAACAAATCTGGGGAATTTTCATGTAGCCATGTCTCGCTAATACCAATAACAGAGAATTTGAAATTGTTTAACGTGTGTAAGAGATTTTCAAAATATTCGAAGTTTCTATTCAGACTTCTTAAATTTGCATGTAAAAGGGAAATATCATTTGGATTACTATCAAACATGTTATTGAATTCTTGAGGTGTGTAGTATTTGCTATTGTATGAATTTTCTATGTAATTATCAGGAATAAAAGAGAGTGACCCCATCAGAAACGATAAAATGTAAAGTACCAGATATTATGTAAGGGATCAACTGCAAGCGTGCTTGTGGTGTAGGTGCGTTTGCAAGTGACTGAACGTGTGTTCGTGTGTGTCAGTGGTGCTGATGTGCAGTCAATATCAATATAAAGTTCATCTATAAAAATAATAAGACCCATCTTGGTCAGCATAAGAAAATCACTGGAAGCAGTAGAGCAGAGCTCAACCACCTAAGAACATGTATATAATAGTTGAAATCATTTACACATAAAAGAATAATATGTCGAAATAGGAGACGCCCATAGGCCTGTGACGGTGATCTTGTGACGATATACTCATCAGTTTATTGCTCATGAGCCGCAGTCTGCAGAATAATAAATACCGGGCCTGAAAAGTAGCATCTTCTGAAGAGTTCAGAAAAAAACAAGATGTGATATATATTGACAGAGGCGACAATCAATAAAGGCCCACTACCCCGCGTTGGCGTGACCCCACCCCTGCAATGAAATAAACGGGATTCCCCCCTTTTGTTCTTCCTTTACAGCCATTCTTTTTCAAGCATTGCGTTACTTGTTGGCTGCACTGTAATTTGAAACTCTTGGGACTCGATCAATTTTAGTCTGTGTATCATTTGTGTGATGGTATATGTAGGCATATCTCGATCCTGCCCCTCGAGCCCCGCCATTAACAAAATGGTGTAAATACCGTAATACACCTCTCCCTAGGAAGAGAGCAACAGGAGAGAAAGAGTAAAAGCAGAGAAAACATTTTAATATCCTATATAGTTTGGCTCCATTAAAAACGAAGGTTTTCACCAATTTTATTGAAAGCGTAACACTCTAAAAACCAAAATTTTAAATCACCATACGAGGAATTACTACTTTTTCAAAATGTCAGATTGATACCCGGATTGACACTTTTCACCTGCTAGATTCAACCTTTATATTGTTGGATCCAGCATGTTCAAAAATTGAGTCTACCATTTTGAAAATGATTCAGAATAAACCCGGTGCATACGTATTAAGCTTCACAGAGGAAAATGGATTATAATTACTTCAAAAATGTAACTGTCGATAGTGTAAAAAAGCAACATCAGCCCTTGGCTTTAGATATAAATTGAAATAGAGAGGTAGATAGATAGATTTGGAGAGAGAGAGAGATGAAAGAGTGAGAGAGAACTTAGAGAGATAGAGAGAGAGAGAGAGAGAGAGAGAGAGAGAGAGAGAGAGAGAGAGAGAAAGAGAGAGAGAGAGAGAGAGAGAGAGGAGGGGGGGGGGGGGGAGGGAGAATGAGGGGGGGGGGGGCGGCGGGAGGGAGCTGCCCGTCATGTAATTATATAGGACGGGATATACCTACATCGATAATAGCACCCCCTTTTCTCTCTCTCTCTCTCTCTCTCTCTCTCTCTCTCTCTCTCTCTCTCTCTCTCTCTAACACAGCAAGGGTAACCTGCCTTTGTTGGAACTAATTGGAAAATCCCCGGGAACTCGATTCGTGTTAAACAACCATAGATTTATAGGAATTAAAAGACACATAAAAAGGCTCTTCATAATACATCTTCTGAAATATCTAGATAATCGCTTAATGTATAAATCATGGCCCTAAACTCAGCTCAACAGTCATGACGAGAGGGGAAAACAATCTTTCTTGTCGGACTATAACAAAATGGAGAGAAAATAAAAAATATTTGAGTTTTAGTGGGCCAAGAATGGATAAGTAATCATGTTCTTTTGCCGCAAATTTTCAAAAAGTGCGTGGCGAAAATCGATGACCGAATTTTGTATGGGGCAATTTTTTCAGGACGATTTGTTTAATTAGCGAAACAATCGCGACGAGAAGTTCAGAGCTTCAGCAGCAGATCGGAACACAAGCCCAAATTACTTTTTTTTCTCTCTTTCTCATCCTTGAAAAGTTTCAAAATTTATCAAGTGGCTGAAATAAATATTTGTCAAGCAATCGATGACGACCAACCCTTGGACAATTTCTCCTGCAGCCCAGGCTGCTCAGTGGTGAGTTGAATGAAATGATCGCTTTGCAATGCACGTTTGTCGTTTGTGTGTGAAATGCCGGGAGAGATGTAACTCCGGGAAGCTCCAACCCCGGCGCGCCAGCGTCGGAGCTTCGGGCGCACTGTCGTGGTGGCTTCGACCAAAAAAAATGGGGCGACGTTATCGTTAAAATATGCAAAGGGAGTACTTACAATTTTTACATCATAGGGTGCACGAATCCTCAGGGCATAAGAATGATCACTTGAATTCATAATTTGAAGAAGTCTTCGATGGGAAAAAAAGGGTTATTCAGAGCCCTCCACAAACGATTCTTCGATGTAGCAGCGTCGATTCAAAATGGCGAAGAGACTGTACGCATGCGCGGCAGCGCCGCAGAAAGTATGAATATTCATGCTATCGAGTGCCGATCGCTCGAAATCGCTGAATATGCACGAGGTTGAGAAGGGCCGAGGGCCGCTCTGTTTGTTCGAGTCGTGCATATTCAGCGATTTCGAGCGATCGGCACTCGATAGCATGAATATTCATACTTTCTGCGGCGCTGCCGCGCATGCGTACAGTCTCTTCGCCATTTTGAATCGACGCTGCTACATCGAAGAATCGTTTGTGGAGGGCTCTGAATAACCCTTTTTTTCCCATCGAAGACTTCTTCAAATTATGAATTCAAGTGATCATTCTTATGCCCTGAGGATTCGTGCACCCTATGATGTAAAAATTGTAAGTACTCCCTTTGCATATTTTAACGATAACGTCGCCCCATTTTTTTTGGTCGAAGCCACCACGACAGTGCGCCCGAAGCTCCGACGCTGGCGCGCCGGGGTTGGAGCTTCCCGGAGTTAGGAGAGATGAGGCGGTGCAGTGATGTGTTGATCCGCCGCGCCTCGATGTAGCCGTAACTTAGCAGGGAGCTCCGACGCCGATGACGAAGGCGTCGGAGCTCCAGAGGCAGATTTTGAAAACGAATGAAAGTAACAGCGGATTGGGTAACATTTTTTTTTGCAATGTAAAGAGGTAGTAATTACAATTTTGACTTACCTGTAGGGGCGCTGGTCCGAGAATAAGGATCGTCTGCTTAAACGAGGATCGTCTTTGACTTCGTAAACACGGACCGATGCATCCTAACAAATAAGGATCGTCCTCTTTTTCACAGACTTTGATGTTGGCGATGCGAAAAACAGATTACGGGATGATTTTCTTGATGCATTTTTCATTGACTTTGTACAGAGACTTTCACATTATATGAGTAGGGTGTCTGATCGCGCACCCGATGTTGTGTGCTAAAATTCTTCCCATACATGTAGTAGGGAGGCCAATGCCCAAATCTAACTTTTTAATTACTAATTTGTTTATAATGAAACTAAGATTAAAAGAAATCATTTACCTTCACTAAGAAAATTCACCCATCTGCCGACTCCAGAAGTTCCATCAAATAGGAGATATCCAGCTTTTAAAAACACCCTTCCTTCTACGGCTGGCCGTACGTAAGAGCCTTGAAACAGATAAATTTCATGTCGCGAAGTTACGTTCATAATTAGACAGGCCCGAGGGAATGGGCGTGTCATTGTCCGGACAAAGTTCATGATGAAGTTTAAAACTTCGCGCGAAAGTGCAATCACTCAACAGCGGCTAGCCTTGAATCGGTCGCACACGTACACACCGACACAGGCGCTAGCAAGCCCCAATGCAGGCTGAAATCCAGCCATCAATGTGCGAACGATTCCATCTTCTACTACTACGAGCCGAAGGCGATGGTTCAAAAATGAAGAAGAGATATAAAAATTGGCAGCTAAGAAACATATATAATTCATTGATATTTACCTTAGATGTGTATTCCAACAATTTGATTTCCTCATGAGTATTCCTTATTATCAACGATCGAGTAGTTACGAAGTCCAATTAACATCCATCTTGCAGCGAACACAGCAGCATGATCCATGCAACGTACGTGTACTAATATTTCTCTCACTCTCTCTCTCTCTCTCCCTTTCGCTATACGTAACATACACACTCACTAACCATGTATCATACAACACACACCTTCAAATCATGGCTTTCATTTCAATTCTCAATTGGAGTATAGACTGCTCACGTAGACTTTTTTTTTACTGAAATATCTTTTTTAACACTTCTCATACATTACTGCACGACACTCGTATCTAGTGCTGTGAGAATAAGGTACTAGGGTCTATAAATAAGACTACGCTTTGCGCACGATCTGACCGGAGCTCAGTGGTGCTCAGACATATGTCGCAATACCCTTTATTTTTGGCGCGAACAATGACGTCACTGTTCACAGTTTTTCTTCTCATTTTGAGATGGATGTAGCTATAGGGCTCAAACCAATGCAAGATTGACAGAAACATCGTACTCTATCTACTTTCGAATGTTCAGTTTGTAAAAATCTGTATTTAAAAAGATATAATCTTTTTTCTTTATATTTTCTAGTTGTTAGAAGTGGCAATTGTGAACATCTGAAATGTTGATCTCTATCAAAAGTTCTTTACTCAAAACGGATCCCATATTTTTAGTGTCTACCTTCAGCCAATGAGAAGGTTTTTAGTGAGCAAACCTCTATGCCCTCTAGGATTTTCTTAGTCTGTGATGCGCGTCCGTAAAGTTGTTCTGCTACGACAATTATTGGACTCAAATACGTCAAAATCTGCAAGATCGTCAACAAATGGTGAAAGACTGTTACAGATCCGTGATTATAGGTATGTTGTGAAATGTATAATTGTATTTTCTTTTCTTATTTTCATCAATTTTTTTTTTTACATCATTTTTTTCCCTCTGCTAATTTTTTGAAGTGGGCGACGAGCGCACAAATCGTAGGCGAAGAAGCCTTACGCCCGGGCATTGGCCTCCCTACATGTAGATAGGCAAATTCATGCAAAAAAATATATTCAAAAAATTGACTTGAAAACACATCAGACAATTAGTCTGAACCGAGTCAGGAGCAAATTTGAAGAAATTATATTTTTAAATGTTGTAAAACCAAAGATATAAGAAGAAAACTGACAAAGTATTCGTACTAAAAATCATACATGTAAAATTGGTCGTATACATTCGACAGCTGAAAATGACGCGCACGGTTGCATTACGTGCGTTCTCGAATCCAAAATCATACCTCACACACACACTCTCGCCATACCGCGAATGGTCCGTCGTGGGGAGCTAGCCGGCTGAGAGTTTGCAGCGATACCAACGCAGCTTCGGAGCTCCGCAGAGCACCATTTTAGCGGGACTCTGAAAGGTTCGCGGTGGGAAGGCAGCGGCCTAGCTTTTTGCCCAAACAACGCTAGATCGGCTGCTGGCAAAATGAAAATAACTACGATCGAGAACATCGTCGGTTTCTTAACTTTTCAGTGGGATAATTCTGAATTCTAATTGAGACTATATAATAAATTAAATCGACAAAGAAACCTCGGTAGAACTCTTATAACTATACAAAAGCTTGTTTATTTCTTCATTTGACATTTTGTTTTCGACCATTTTTTCGTGCGCGATTCAGTGCAAACTATGTATTACCAAACTTTCAACACGCAAGGAACGGGGAACACTCGCGGACCTCGTATCAAATTCATTGCAAAAAAAAAATTCAAGGGTGTTTGAAGCAGTGAAGAATATTGGCGCTGCAATGCGCAGAAATATACTTGAAAGAAACTTAAAAAATCATACCTGAATTTTCAGAAAATCGTATTTGTATTAGTGTACCTAGATGTGACTTGTTTATAACTCAGATTTTATGAAGATTTGTCGGGAAAAAATGTCAATTTTTTCCGTTTGGTGGTCATTTCTAGGCTAATATTTAAAAAGTTACTTCAGTAATGGTCCCAATGTTTCTCTTATCATACTCGCATGTTATTTCTACATAGATTAAACATGGTTAAGGGTAAGACCGGATAACATTATAAAAAAGATATATCCTTCCACCCTCCCATATCCAAGTTTTGGGCTGATTATTGCCGACCCACCGCAGCAAGGCCATTCAGATTTTCGTACGGGCGCAAAGCGCCCTCTAGTGCCCCATGAATGTGCCTACCATAGAGATTGCACGCATCCCTATGGTCAAAACAGCAATTTAAACATTGTGTCCTGGCTAACTTTGAGGTTTGCCACTTTTGAGATATGACGCCCCGATCGATAAGTAGTCCCAGTCCTAAGGAATAATTTTATGCGCTTATATTTTCGCTAGCCCCCAGGGATCACAACTGATAACAGTTTAAAAATACCCTTCCCGCTATTTGGTGGATCAGCTAATTAGGGGGCGTGCGCTCTGCTCAGTCCAAACCATGGTTACATCGCGTAACATCTGCGCGTATAGTGATTGAAAGTATGGATAGCCGTTCCGCACAATAGACCCGGAAGTGCATACACGTTATAGTCAATGGCAATATCGCGGAAACATCTCCGCGATATTGCCATTGACTATAACGTGCATTCACTTCCGGGTTTATTGTGCGACGAACGCTAACCATACTAGTCAATGGCACATGTCGCAGAGACAGCGTAGCTCAAGCTGCAAGTCGCGCATTGGCTTAGCAGCATGCGTACGATATGCATATGCTTGCATATTGCGCGATACAGCTGTTTGGCTAAATTTAGCAAAACAACATCACTCTGCGTGGACGTCTTTTTCGTCGATTTTGACCAAAATGATATGAATATACCAGCATTTTGGAGGGGCTGTATCTTTTGATTGAAACATCGGTGAAGCTTCAAATTTGAAATGTATTATTCTGATTACACTTTTTATTCAAATATCAAACAAAAATGGTGAAAAACGATCCCAAATTGAAAATTGAAAAATCGTTCAGACACCCTATTATGAGCGATAAATCCTCGGGAAGACGGACAATCCATAAAAGTAGACGGTGAACTTGGGTTACTTTCTCACGTGGAATCACATTTTTTTGCATCGCCAGTGGGTGGTTCGGTAATCCGAAACCCGCAAAGCGCCGATGAATAATAACGTCCTCGAAAATGCGGACGATCCATATTTTTGAGGACGCGTATATGAGGATATCCTTGTTTATGAGGACAATCCTCCTTCTCGGACCAGCTCCCCTACTGCTTACAATGTTTTTCGACTCCTCTGGGCATCTTACCAACCACTTGAAGTTATAATTTGAACTTGAAGAAGTCTTTGATGGGAAAAAGGGTGATTCTTCGTCTTAATTAAACCTAACGATTCATCCATGTTGTAACTTCAATTCAACATGGCAAAGAGAGAGTATGCATGCGCGGTAGCGATGGAGCAATATGAATATTCATGATTAGAGCCGAGCGCCATTCGCTCGAAATTGCTGAATAATATGCATGACTCGAAAGATAAGTAGTCCCATTTGTAAGGAATCTATCTATGCGCTTGTTTTTTTCGCTAGCCCCAAGGAATCACAAGTTATTACAGTTTAAAAATACCGTTCCCCCCATTTTTCAGATCGGCTAAATAGGGAGACGTGAGGCCGTGAGTGCCGCTCAGTCCAAACCCATGACGACGGCGCGTAGGATCTGCACATGCATATGCAATTCGAAACCGTGTGTGTGTGTTTGTGTGTTGGCGAGTGTATTGGATGAATATTGCCTAGATTTTTGCGGGCTGTATCTTTTGATAGAAACATCGTTGAGTCTTGAAATTTGAAATGTATTATTCTGATTAATTTTTTATGCCTCCGTTACGAAGTAGCCGGAGGCATTATGTTTTCGGGTTGTCTGTCCGTACGTCTGTCCGTACGTACGTCCCGTTCTCGTGATCGCGTTATCTGAAGAACCGATTGATGGATTCCTGCCAAACTTTGGTCATGTATGTATCTTGCAGAGCCGATGAATTGATTAGATTTTGGGGTCACGAGGTCAAAGGTCACAGGGCTCATTATGTATGCAAAAACAGCTCGTGATCGCGTTATCTGAAGAACCGATTGATGGATTTCTGCCAAACTTTAGTCATGTATTTAGCTTGCAGAGCCGATGAACTGATTAGATTTTGGGGTCACGAGGTCAAAGGTCAAAGGTCACAGGGCTCATTATGTATGCAAAAACAGCTCGTGATCGCGTTATCTGAAGAACAGATTGATGGATTCCTGCCAAACTTTGGTCATGTATTTATCTTGCAGAGCCAATGAACTGATTAGAGTTTGGGGTCACGAGGTCAAAAGTCACAGGGCTCATTATATATGCAAAAACAGCTCGTGATCACGTTATCTCAAGAACAGATTGATGGATTCCTGCCAAACTTTGGTCATGTATGTTACTTGCAGAGCCGATGAACTGATTAGATTTTGGGGTCATGAGGTCAAAGGTCACGCGGCTCATTATGTATGCAAAAATGGCTTGTGATCGCATTATCATTAGAACAGATTGATGGATTCCTGCCAAACTTAGATCATGTATGTATCTTGCAGAGCCAATGAACTGAGTAGATTCTTGGGTCATGAGGTCAAAGGTCATGGCTCATTATGTATTCAAAAATAGCTTGTAATCACGATATTTTGAGAACCTGTTAATGGATTACAAATGAACTTGAATTTGAAAAATTTCTTCTGTTTTGGTTGGTAAAATTGCTCTATGACGGAGGCATCATTTTCGACTGCGCGCAGTCGAATTCCATCTAGTTTCTTCTATTTTCAACCATAATGCTGAAAAACATGAAAATTTAAAATTCGTTCAGACACCCTATCATCGTTCTGTATGTCAAATTCTCATCATCATTTTCAGGTCGCAGCAGTATGGAGCAGCCCCAGCACCCCCAGGACCTCAAACAGCCTGGGACATAGCCCGTAAGGCACTGGAAAAACTCGGCGACAGCTCTGGGGAGGCTGGGTCTTCTGCAGAAGGAAGCGGGAAGGAGAGCAAGACCTCACCGGAGAAGAAGAAAGTGGATGGGGAAAACAAGAGCGCAAAACAGAAAGATCCCACACCTCAGGAAGCACCAGACTTCATGAGCCAGCAACATCAGAATCAGATGAATATGTATGGTAGGTGATCGGACAATTTTCTCTGGCAAGATGAGTTGATATCAATCGCAACTATGTACATGAGAGATAGGAGACTGCAAACTTACGATTGATTAGAGGACTTGCGATTGATTTGGATCAATCGTAAGTCTTTGTAAGACGGGGGCCCTGGCCACCGTTTTGCTATGGCCCTTTTTTTATCAAGGACTTAGGTTTAGGATTTGCGTAAAGTACACTACCAACTGAAAGTCTATGGCCCATATACTACTTCAAATTTTAACCTGACGCTGTTTTGTGCTTGATTTAGAGTTGGTTGTAACTAAAAAGTTGGACTGGAGTCTAGTAGGCTTAACATGGCTTATAGTATATGTTAATTTTTGCCTCATTCTTGCCAACACACTGACAGATTAATATGTCACAAAGAATTTCAGTTAGTATTGCACAATGTAAGGACAATAATAAAATAACTGATTAAACCTTGCTGTAAAACATGAATTATGTTGTGTTTTTTTTCTCCCTTTTTTCATTGAAGGTAATTATTATGGTCAGCAGTATGGAGGAAGGGGAGGAGGAGGGATGTACCCAACCTACCCAGGATACGGCCCAGGCCCAGGTTATGGCATGCCGCCGGCGCCCCCTCCCCACATGAGAGGAGGCCCAGGCTTCCAAGGCATGCATGGCTACCCTCGACCCCCAGGGGTAAGTACAAAGGGACAGAAATTAGTCTCTAATTTGGTAATTACAATCTTTTAAAAACTCCAAATATTTGGTATTCAACATCCACTTGTTGTAAGTTAGTATATTTGCATAATCAGTAGTGCATGGTTTGCTTTTTTTCTTTGTGTGTTTGTTTTTCTTCATAAATCACATCTAATTCAGGTATGTTTGGGAGTTGCCACATGTAATCTTTGATGGAGATTCATTTGTGAGATTAATTAGTAAAATATGAATATATTTGTAAGAAGCGATCTGTTGATGGTTAACTCACTTGTTGTCACCAGAATATTTGTTTATGTCTAACATGTGAAGATTGACCCAAATATATGATTTGTTTGCCCTGCTGGACATTCATGTACATGAAGATGTTAATGGATTTGCAGCTGATCACTGATGTTTGCCTTGTACAAGCGAAATGCAGTTTTGCTCTAGAGATTCAAACTCATTTGTTTGATTTTTTACAACAGGGAATGTATCCAACATACAGGCCTCAGCCGCCTTTCGGTGACCACGGAGGACCGGGCTTCCCCCCTCAACGTCCCAGAGGACCCATGGCCCAGGGCCCCCCACCACCTCCTCCCGCCCCTCCCCTTTCACTACTGGGCAAACCCACCCCTTCACCCCCGCCCCCGCTGCCGCCCCCCTCGTCCAAGACCTCCTCCGCCAACCCGCCACACCAATCCCAGGCACAGGTAAGTGGGGAGAGTGACGGAGGCGGAGGAGGGGGAGGAAGAGGGGGAGATGGGCGCGGTTTCTCCGAGGCCACAAAGTTTAGGCAGGAATCGCAGCAGCTGCACACGGGCTCACGATGGAACAAAAGCTACCAGCAGCGTGAGTACCAAATGATTCTTGCTTTCATTAGATTATATAGTAAAATAGCAATCACTGTTATGAATAAATGGAGTTGTGAGACATTCAAAGAATTCAAAGGATCCATGTAAGATTCTTATTACCGGTAATACTTTCTATGTACATTCAAACCTGTCTATAGCGACCTCTCAATTAAAACACAAAAAGTGGTCTTCGTAGACAGGTTCCTTTAGTACATGTTTCAATGAGAAACCATTTTCAAGGGAAACAAAATATATGGTCTTTGTAGACAGGTAGTCACAAAAGCAGGTTTGACTGTATATAGAAAGTCAGAGTGCAGGGTGTAAACTGCATACATAAGTTGCTGCTGTGCCAGATGAATGCAGCGTGACCTTGTTTGCTCAACACATGAAGCATGCATCCCCACTAGGTTGAAATGAAATGCTCTAGGTACTGGCAAGTTGTCTGGCAGACAACCAGAAAGGACAGTTATAGCATTTGGAAAACCAGGGGGGGTTCCACAGAACTTGTCATTAGTGACGAATGACAGTTTTTGTTATAAGCTACTGAAATGCTTGCTTCTGATTGGTTATCAGCAGAGGTGTCATTGATTTTTGTCATTTGTCATTAAAAAATGGCTTTGTGAAACGGTTCCCAGTTTATATGCCTACCTAGGGTTGCTGAGGAGGCCCTATGCTTCAGTGGATAGAGCAGCAGTCTAGGAGTGCAGCTATCTTTATAGAGATAAAGTTGGTGAGCTTGTGCCCTTGTGTATTAAAGGCACATGTCCTCTATCACCTTGTCAATGAATGTTCCTTTGACCTGTAAGCATCTATGTGATTGCACATTTGCTCCGGGCTTTATTTCATCAAAGGTGCAAGGTCGGGTTTGCAATTTGATTTTAGGCAAAGGGTTAGGGTTAAGTATGTTGGTTCTAGGATTGAAGTTAGCAATTGTGATAGTGTGGGAAATTAACCACGGAGCGATTGTAGCTAGACTAAGATGGACTTTAAGTTGGTCTTAATTATGGCAGGTCGTTCATGCCACTAGTTGCTCTCATCCTTAGTCTCTCAATTATGATCTTTAGATAATATTTTTTCCTACAATAATGAACTATCAAAAAATGTAAATTCTGTAGATTTGTGACCACGATTGGTATGTCCCTTGAGACACCAATGCCAGTAAATGGTGAGAGAAAACAGTGGTATGAACGGCCTGCCATAGTTAAGTCCAACTTACGGGCAATCTTAGTCTTTGTGAAACACTCCCCTGGCGTCTACTCGCCTTCTAATAATGCTCTATTAAACCCAGCTTTCAAATCACCATTTTATGACAGAGCCATCAGACACCCAGGGCATACGCTTCAGTCTTCCCAATAAGCGCTCGGGCATGCACCCCTCCCCGATGGTGGACAGCCCAGCTGGTCGGGGGCAGGGGCAACAGACCAACCAGTTCAACAACAACAAGAAGAAAGCAGGAAAGCAGGTCAATACCGGTGGCCAACAGCCCAAGAAACTCAATGCTGCGTAAGTTGTCAATCTTTCATATATTTTTTAATTAGTCTATTTTTTTATCTAGACCATGGGGGTGTTCACAAAGATCCTAAGTTGAACTTATCTCTAAGTTGGACTTGAATATTATAGAGTGCCATTTGTAGCCTTAAAATAAATATATTCAAAAGCAAAAATTCAAGTATTTAGAGTTTTCATACATTCCACATAAAGATCATAAAATCTCTTTGATAATAGACAATACATATCATTGAATCAACATTTTATGCCTTATAAAATAACTTTTACAAATATTTTCAATGATGATAACGGCTTTCCATAATTGTTAAGTCCAAAAACTTAGAGATAAGTTCAACGTAGAATCTTTGTGAAACACCCCCATGTCCTATAATATGAAAAAGGAAATCCTAACTTTCTCATTGATTGGAGGAATTTTGTAGGATTAATTAATTTATCAGTAAGGACTAATCAAATTTTTAAACAATTAGGCAGCTAAATGCTATATCAAGAGAGCTGTCACTATGAACATGACGGACAAAGAAAGCGGACAAAATATACAGTTCCTAATTCTACCCTCAACAATTGCTATGGTAGACAAAGGAACATCCCTTCACTGCTATTATGTAAAAATTAAGTAGCACAGGTGAATATACATGTGACACCTGTTCTACACATTTTTACATAATAGCAGTGAAGGGATGTTCCTTTGTCTACCACAGCAATTGTTGAGGGTAGAATGAGGAACTATATATTTTGTCCGCTTTCTTTGTCCGTTATATTCATTGTGTGTGTAGGAAACCCAAACTTGTCCTAGAGCTTTGTTAGTTTGGAAGGCCAGGATGTGATTTATTATTTACCCCATATTTGCAGGCTGAATATTCTCCTGATTCTAAGCAGAAATTTGATAAAATTCTATTTTCCCAATCATTTTTGTCCAATTGGCTTCAGTTGACCCTCAACCACATTAGAAAGCTGAGAAGATTTTGAGGCACGTACTATTTTCCAAATTCCTTATCATTTTGATGACTCCAGAACCTTGCAGTACACACCAATACTTATATACTACATGTCCATGATCTACTTTTTCTGATTGATTCCACACTGTTTCTTTCACAATGCAATCGCATGACCAGATCTCAACTTTATCTTTAAATATAATTTTTCATCCATGGCAAATACCTATCTATGGCAATTGGCCTTCATAGGAACAGTTATGTAATTGTATACTTTGGATTCAGCAGCGTTACGCCGCCGCCATGTCATATTCTTGTGTGCGCTCTAACTTCCACATTCCTTGACGGATTTCTTTCAAATTTTGTATGGAGGTGTATCTTGATATAATCTTAAAAGTACACCTATAACTTTTGGTGATGCTGCCCTCAGTGTTCTGTCTTCTATAGGGTCAAAGGTCATATTTTGATAGATATTTTGTGTGCACTCTAGCGTGTGGTCTAACTGTATGGAAGTGTATGTTGGTAAAATCTAGCACCTATAGTTTTTAGTGCTGCTGCCACGAGTGTCCCTTGTTTTATAGGGTCAAAGGTCATATTTTGGTGGGTATCTAGTTTGCGCTATGTAGGGACACTGATTTTCCGTTTAAAAAAATGGCCTTTTCCGTTTCAGAAAATCTGGAATTCCGTTTCAGATGGGCTGAAAAACGGAAATTCCGTTTTGCCATAGACTTTATACACATTAAAAAAATAAAATTCTGTTTACATAAGATTTGCATTAAAACATGAACTTGTAGGGTACAAATGTTTTATTAAAGACGCCACATTTGACACGCCACTGTTAACCACTCAAAAACATACGGACGGGACTGGATAAACTTGATGCAAAATACTAGTGAAAATATAGACCCCGAGGGCCCTAGGGTCTAGGCTAAACCTACTGAAAATTATCAAATGTTTAGATTTCCCAACTTCAAATTCGAACTTAGATAAGCAGACTAAAGTTAGTGGAATGTGTCAGAACACAACATATTCCTGACGGAACGATACAGTAGTACCGACGTCAACAAAAACATTTCACTCTCAGTCTTGGCTGTCATGTCAGCGATCTGCGATTGATCAATTTATCGCCGCATTTTATCGCCGCACTTAGCGCCCGCTGCTGACGTCTGTGTGCCTAGTATTACGTCTACGTAATACTAGCATCGAATTTCAAGTACTAGGCGGACACGCCAGCGCCCCTAGCAATCTCTATTGGTCCTGCAAAACAAAATGGCAGCGCCCTGTCTCCTAAGAATCTTACGAATATCGCTAAATATTCTGAGTTATTGTCCATGATTTTAGGCCCGATATATTTTCACTGCATAAAAAAATCACAAAAATGGTGCAAGTTTTACACTTTTTTTTTTTGATAAAGGAAAAGTTTTGAGGTAAAAGGGGTTTTCCGCGAATTTCCGTTCGAAATTGCATTTTCCGTTTAAAATGGTCATTTCCGTGAATTCCGTGCAGGTCATATTTCATGACAGATTTCTTTCAATTTTTGAAAGGAGATGTATCTCAGTACAATCTACACATCTACACTTTTGGGCGATGCTGCCATCATCGTTCCGTTTTGTATAAGGTCATATGTCTTTTATGCGCCCAACTGCCACATTTTTTGACGGGTTTCTTTCAAATGTTGTATGGAGGTGTGTCTTTAGTACAATCTACACATCTTTAGTGTTTGGTGATGCTGCCACCTGTGTACTGTCTTCTATAGGGTCAAAGGTCATATTTTGATAGATATCTTGTGTGCACTCTAGCGTGTGGTCTAACTGTATAGAAGTGTATGTTGGTAAAATATAGCACCTATAGTTTTAAGTGCTGCTGCCACGAGTGTCCCGTGTTTTATAGGGTCAAAGGTCATATTTTGGTGGGTATCTAGCATGCGCTATGTAGGGACACTGATTTTCCGTTTAAAAAAATGGCCTTTTCCGTTTCAGAAAATCTGGAATTCCGTTTCAGATGGGCTGAAAAACAGAAATTCTGTTTTGCCATAGACTTTATACACATTAAAAAAATAAAATTCTGTTTACATAAGATTTGCATTAAAACATGAACTTGTAGGGTACAAATGTTTTATTAAAGACGCCACATTTGACACGCCACTGATAACCACTCAAAAACATACGGACGGGACTGGATAAACTTGATGCAAAATACTAGTGAAAATATAGACCCCGAGGGCCCTAGGGTCTAGGCTAAACCTACTGAAAATTATCAAATGTTTAGATTTCCCAACTTCAAATTCGAACTTAGATAAGCAGACTAAAGTTAGTGGAATGTGTCAGAACACAACATATTCCTGACGGAACGATACAGTAGTACCGACGTCAACAAAAACATTTCACTCTCAGTCTTGGCTGTCATGTCAGCGATCCGCGATCGATCAATTTTATCGCCGCATTTTATCGCCGCACTTAGCGCCCGCTGCTGACGTCTGTGTGCCTAGTATTACGTCTACGTAATACTAGCATCGAATTTCAAGTACTAGGCGGACACGCCAGCGCCCCTAGCAATCTCTATTGGTCCTGCAAAACAAAATGGCAGCGCCCTGTCTCCTAAGAATCTGACGAATATCGCTAAATATTCGGAGTTATTGTCCATGATTTTAGGCCCGATATATTTTCACTGCATAAAAAAATCACAAAAATGGTGCAAGTTTTACGATTTTCTTCTTGATAAAGGAAAAGTTTTGAGGTAAAAGGGGTTGTCCGCGACTTTCCGTTCGAAATTGCATTTTCCGTTTAAAATGGTCATTTCCGTGAATTCCGTGCAGGTCATATTTCATGACAGATTTCTTTCAATTTTTGAAAGGAGATGTATCTCAGTACAATCTACACATCTACACTTTTGGGCGATGCTGCCATCATCGTTCCGTTTTTTATAAGGTCATATGTCTTTTATGCGCCCAACTGCCACATTTCTTGACGGGTTTCTTTCAAATGTTGTATGGAGGTGTGTCTTAGTACAATCTACACATCTTTAGTGTTTGGTGATGCTGTGACCTGTGTACTGTCTGTTATAGGGTCAAAGGTCTTGTTTGGTGGCTGTCTTTTATGCGCTCTAACTGCCACATTTCTTAAAAGATTTCTTTCAAATTTATACAGAGATGCATATAATCTACATACATATTGGTTTGGTGATGCTGCTCCTTTCCTATAGTCTGAGCCACTAGTGGTGATCTCTACGTCATCCTTCTGTTTCAGGGAGGGGAGAGGGGATCTTGCATAAGGATGACACAAAATCGCTGCCAATGCCGGGGGATACATTCGCATTGCTCAGCAATACAGATTGCGATATTTCTAGTTTAGTTATAAGATTTTATCCAGGATTACCTGATCAAATGGGTCATCTGTTCTTTCCTACTGAACATAGGGCAATGGGGATAGCACACATAATGTGAACTAATGCTGTAATTTAGAGCTACATCGGATCAGATGATTGAATCAGCGATTTGGTCCCGATGTCGGTAACGGATCGGAAGATCAGGAAGGAAATCTGACAAATTTGATCGCTGTAAGACCTAAAATCACTCATGCCCTTGGATAATTCTCTCATTTGAAGTTGTTAATGTCCATGTTTAAAGCTATTTTCATGCAGTGAAATGTAAAAAATTAGTCTAATTGTAGAAGCAGAACATACGAGTCGCCATTTTGGATTATAATAACGATGAAAAAAAATGTGTGCCTACAAAAGAGGCTTAGATTTAACAAGTTTTCTGCAATAAAATACAATAAAAGCATGCATACATGTACCTGGGATTATTTTGTTGTTTGGAGTTATTGTGGGCCATGATTGTTGATGTTCAGTGCCTTTTCATTCCTCTGAAATTAAAAAAATTAGTCTGAAAGTAGAGTCAAAACAAGGCTCTCCCATGTTTACATTGTTGGAAAAAATTAAATAGCTTTGTAAAAATGTATAGTTATAATATTTTTTCTAAGTCATAAATTTTCTTTCACTCCTCTCGCCACATTCTTAATTTCTAAAGCTATTGTCAACTTTACAATCGCTACATGATTCATGCATTGAGGATAAATATTGCAGACTGTACATATACATGTGAAGCAACTCTATGTGGGCTTTAAGTGCAATTCCACTGATATTACTATTCCAAATGAATTGGTTTGCTTTTTTCCCTTCTGTCCCAACGAATTTGCATTAAATGTTCACTACAAGTTGGCATGATTGAATTATCCAGAGCAAAGGAAGACAATGTGAAGAAGCTTCTTAGTAAAGGTTATTCTTATGGAGTGAAATACATGTACGCTGTAGTTGATGTTACATTGTTACAAATAAGTGGCCCTCTCTGTATGTAATGAATAAAATAATTAATAAACATAGTATTTACTGAGACAGAGTTTAAAAGATATCCAAGGAGGAGGGTGATTTTTTTAATCACCCACATACATGTACATGTACATGTAGGTATAATATAATAGTAATAGGCATTTCTATAGCGCTGTTTATCAAGAAATTCTATTTCAAGGCGCATTTATTATTACCCCAATTAGCCCAATTGACAGTATTGATTGTTTTGTCAAGTCATGCTGCAGTTATGTACATTCTATTTATTAGCAACACAGCAAACTATGCAATCAGTCATATTTTTAAAGTCACCCTGTACCACATAGGCTTTAGTGACAGTATTGATTTTGTTTTTCAATTCATGTTGCTTTAAAAAACTGTGACAAGACTATACTAACAGTTCATGTACAGACCCACTTATTGTCTTACTGGTACTTGAAGTTTGAATCAACATTTGCTAGACAGCAAATTAATGTTGTAGATTTAGTCTAGTAATTACATGTTCAAGTACATGTATTTCCTTTATTGTTCCACTGAATCTCAATATTTGCTATGCAACAAAGCTTTGGCACATGTCCAAAAATAACTGGGGAATTCCCACATGCAGAGCAATTGTGCATTTTATTACAATAGCACACAGCATTACATTACAAAATTGTTGGCTCGTGTCCAAAAACCTGGGAATTTCCACAAGCAGAGCAATTATTCTTTTCATCACCATAGCACAAAATGTTATGTTGTGCCTTGCGCATTCAAAGAAAGAGCAGCAATTTATAGGTTGCATGTTGAATATGCTTTTTGGAGGAAGTTATTCACTCATAATTTACTGCACGACTATGTTACTACTATCTGTGCCCACTTCTGTACTTTGCCACCAGTTTATGTGAAGTGCTCACTGTGTAATTATTTACATTGGTAACATGCAAGAAATCTGCATTTGAAGGACTAATTCATTTTCGGTGCTGCTGAATGCAGTGCATGGCCTGATGACTTTGCCCATGTCTGTTGCCAAGCCACAGGGTCCCTGTTGACTGTTACTGGTGTCTGTGCGTGGTCTGACGGTAGTGGTATGGAACATTCAGGCATTGAGGATCATGAGCGACCTTTGCTGTCACTGGAACAGGATATACGTCAGTGTGGATACCTTCTGGAGACCTTAGGGAGCCAGTCTTTGCAGAACGCATTCTTGTATGGTGGATGGCTCAACATAGCCCAGAGACTTTTGGATCCTGAAGATAGGCGGGACAACGATGAAGTCACAGGCCAGTTTAATGCCTGGGTTGTCCGAAATTGTGGGATTGGTGTTGTACAAGCTTGGCAGCATTTAACGTTTTATGAACAGCATCGTGGGAACCCAAGGATTAATGAACTGCTTGGAGGAATGACAGTAAACCCTGAGGAACAATCTGAACAGTCAAGCTCTATCAATCATCCCCTGACAGTCTCGCTGGAAGACTGCATCGCAAATCTACAGGAGGGTGATTCTTTGTTCGAGGTGATCAGTAGTCACTTGCAGAGAGCAAATTCTATGTTTGGAAGATTGCTGCTTCTTGCACAGGCAATATGGACGCCCACGTCTTGCAATGATGAAGAAACAAGAGATTTCTTTACCTGGATTGAACGTAGCTTTGATATCACTTATGCTGTAGCTCAGCAAGTAATGCAGTGCTGTACATTGAACAGTAGTATGGATCAGAAGCGGGTACGGGGAGCAGACGAATCTGCTGAAGATGGAAATGCGAGAGCAGATGAAACTCAAAATGAAAGAGCAGATGAAATCGGAAGAGCAGATGAAATCGGAACAGCTATTGAAATCGGAAAAGGAGATGAACTCGGAAGAGCTGATGATATCGGAAGAGCGGACGAAATTGAAAGAGCTGATGAAATCGGAACAGCTATTGAAATAGAATTTGAAAGAGCTGATGAAGTCGGGAGAGCAGACGAAATTGGAAGAGCTGATGAAGTCGGGAGAGCTGATGAAATGGGAACAGCTGTTGAAATCGGAAAAGGAGGTGAACTCGGAAGAGCTGATGAAATAGTAAAAGTGGATGAAATGGGAAGAGCAGATGAACTCAGAAGAGCAGATGAAATGGGAAGAGCTGATGAAACTGGAAGAGCGGATGTAATCGGAAGAGCGGATGAAATCGTAAGAGCTGATGAAATTGGAAGAGCTGATAAAATTAGAAGAGCTGATGAAATTGTAAGAGCAGATGTAATCGGACAAGCAGATGAATTCGGAATAGTAGATGAAATTGGAAGCGCTGATGAAATTGGAAAAGCAGATGAACTCAGAAGATTGAATGAAATCGGAAGATCGGATGAAATCGTAAGAGCTGATGAAATTGGAAGAGCGGATGAAATCGTAAGAGCGGATGAAATCGTAAGAGCAAATGAAATTGAAAGAGCGGATGAAATTGAAAGAGCTGATGAAATCAGAAGAACAGATGAAATCAGAAGAACAGATGTGATCCTAGGAGCAGATGAAATAGGAAGAACAGATGTGATCAGTAGAGCAGATGAAATAGGCAAAGCAGATGAAACTGGAAGAGCTGATGTAACTGGAAGAGCAGATGACATTATATATGTGAGTACTGATGGTTCCTGCAGTGGAAATGAAAGTGAAAGCACAGACAAATCAAGATATACAGCTATCAGTATCCATGTATCTGAAAACGAAAGTTTGTTTGGATCTCAAAGTGCAGATGAAACTGATTGTGAAGATGAAAAACAGTCTACAAGTGAGACTCCTGTTACCTATAGCCACGCAAGTATGCATCCGGAAGGAGACAATGTTGCACAATTGAGCTCTAATACGGATCCTCACCCTTTCAGTCCAACCCAGCAACAAGGACCATATGGATATCATGTCACAACCAAAGGCAATCTACATCCAAATGCTGCTCCTTACTTAACAAGAAGTGTCTCTGGTCGTCTTGGAAATCAGGAAAAGACTTTCTCAAGGAGTGACGCTGCCCTCAACGGAAATTGTGGAATGTCACCTTTATATCTTTCAAAGCAAGAAGGACAAGAAGGTATTGAGTTGTACCAAAGAGGAGATACAACTAGAGATGGTTGCGGTGATGGGGAAAGGGATACGGAGAGAAAGTCAAGATGCAGGTTTGTACGTGAGATGTTGCAGTCTCCCCAGGATTTACCGACGCAGAACAGTCCTGCCTTTGAGTCTGAGCCTACCTGTAGGGAAGAGCAATTCAATCAATTGCAAGACACCAGTACTTGCTCTTCCTTGGTAATGAAGAGTGACACTAGGTCAATGAAAGAAGATGCCTTCAGTACCAGAAGAGAAACTGAAGTAGCTCGTCCTCGTCCCTACCATGAGCATCAGGATGCGTTTCCTTTGGCAGTTCCCAAACAAGAGTTACAGAGTTATGATAACAACAATTTTCTGTTTGATTATCAACATTCCTCTAAGTTGGATAAAACACAAAGAGACCGCAGAGACACATTTCCTGGGGATTACCAAAGACATATGAGTACTATCAGGGATTCTGAAAGAAGCAAGACAACCCTGTCAAGGAATGATGCTGTCTTTTATAGTGAGAGAGAAGAGATGTTAAATGTGCATGCAGCAGATAGACATCAAACCATCGTTGGTCAAAGAATAGAGCCTTTTGCTACAGATCCTTTTGACATTGATGAAAGAAGAAGTGAGGAGGCTGTACATTCTCTAAGGCGTGGCTTAGGATCTCGTCTTGGGCCAAGAAGAGAGTCCTGTCCCGTTTCACACCATACACCTGCTTTGCATAAAGAAAGAAACAAGGGTGGTGGTGCAAATTATCAAGATCATCGGAATCTCATTGAACCGGAAAGAAGGTCCAGAACGTACACTCAGGAAATGGAGAATAGCAGTTTTCTGAACCCGAGAACAGGATTGCAAGCACATCATAGTCAACAACTGGGACAGAACCTCGACAATCAACAAAGTACTACACCGTATGGATATTATGGCACATCTTCATCAGTTGGTCTTTTACCACAGGATCGTGCTTCAAACAACCCGGGAACTACTCAAAGTGCAGAGACTTGGCCTGAGTATCTGCCTCACTCCTTTGAGGAACAAAGAGAGCAGTCATCTTTTGCAGCAGATCTTTCACCACAGGATCGTGCTTCAAATGATCCTGGAACTACTCAAAGACCAGAGACTTCGCCTGAGTATCCGCCTCACTCCTTCGAGGAACAAAGAGATCAGTCATCTTTTGCAGCGGATCTTTCACCACAGGATCGTGCTTCAAATGATCCTGGAAATACTCAAAGGACGGAGACTTGGCCCGAGTATCCGCCTCACTCCTTTGAGGAACAAAGAAATTGTTCATTGGGTAACAAATTGAGAGTGCGCCTTGGGCCTCCAGCTTCTACCAGTGCCCCTCCCTGTTCTCAGTACTTGCAACAGAATAGAGAATTTCAGATGAATCTTTCAACAGAACATGCATCAAACTTTGAATTATCTATGGCAGAGGATGATCCAGAGCAACGTTCAGACAGGATCCAACCTGAACATGCCCCTATGTCTGGCTCAGAAATCATTACTCCGAGAGGTGATTCTGCCTGGGAAAGAAGGATGAGAAACAGAAGAAGGAAAGAAAGACGGATTAGAAGTCTGAGAGGAAGAATGATAGGCAGACAATTACGTGGGGGACGAATTGGTAAATGGGTAGGAGGAAAAAGAGGACAGATGGGTGGACAAAGAAGATTGATAAATATACAGAGAGGAAGACAAATTGGACAAATAGGCAGACAGAAAGGAAGAAATAGAAGAGGACAGCAGAGTTTTGCTGGGACCCACACAAGTAGTAGAGGAGGAACAAAAGAAGTAGACAGCATCGAAACGGATGTGGCCAGGCCTGAGCATGAGACGCAAGAACATTCTTTTGATGGAAAGCAGATCGTCAAGAACAAATCTTTGTAAGACTTATACATAGACAGTCATGCTTTAACAGTTGCACATGCAGACAAGTATAGGGGTATGGACCCCCCCCCCCAAAAAAAAAAGTTTCTTGTAACACCTTGTACAAGTTTGGTGTAGAGTGTGGAATTCCCCATCATGGCATTGTTTGTACTGGTATATTGATCTAGTGATATATAATGTCGAAATAACAGACCCTTCAACAGATTTCGCAAGAGTTAACTGAGCAACAACTCGGGACTGATCATTTTACAATATTTTTTCCTGACCTTTGTACATACATGTAGTCTCTATAAATGCAGCCTTTGAGACATTAAATATTTATTCCATTGTAAAAGAAGATAATACACATACATTTACCTGTAGGTTTGATAAGAACTTCAGCATTTTCCCGCCTTCCTTCATGCATTATATTTTTACCACATAGGCATCTGTTTTAGTTTGATTTCGTGCTGGGTTCAAACTCTAAATTTAATTTTAACCTTTCTGGACAGGATTTATTTTTTGGTCTTTATTGATCACATATTGTTCTTCAAATTGGCAACAAAAATATTTTTCTTATCTTGTCATATTGTTAAAGATAAAATGTAATGTCGTTGAAATTAATAAACATGGGCGAGAATTTTGTCTAAAAGTTTTAAAAATTGTCTATTTTGATTGACAAACAATAATTTTGAATACCGGTAGGCTCTCAACATGTTGCCAAGTTTTGGATCTTAAAGGGATCAGGTAACTTTGTCTCAGATTCTTTAGCTCATGATGCAATGATAATTATAAACCTTTAGGTCAGTCAGGAACCCCATGACTTTTACAAGCCGATCGCCTGTCTGATTATCAAGATATTTATGATTGGCATTACAAATTTTGAAAACCGTTTGCCAAATAGTTTTCATAACACTACAGTCTATTGGGGAAAACGAGTATGGTAAAACCGGTCACTCAAAGATTTTTACTTTTTTGAGGCACTTCTTGATCATTTTGAAGCGCAATTTTTGTAGGGCTTCAATATTACACCATATCACAGACACTGATAACACGTACAGAGGCCGTGTATCTCAGATTTAACATTGTTTAACGATCCCTTTAATGCTTATTTTCCTTTTTAACATTCCAGGCATCGGACACAGTGTAGTCATCAAACAAAAATGGGTGCAGTGTGTGCAGATATTTTTGCCTTTTCTACGCATACACTTTTGGGGGCTTTGATTAAAAAAATTGTTGAGCCGAACCAGAAAATGTAAAATTATTATGATTATTGTGATATGTTGATTTCAATTTCAAATTAAACAACCTGTTGTCAATAATACTACAAAACAATTTTTTTTTTTTTCTCAGTTGCATTGGATTTTGTAAGGGTTGGGAGGCAATTCGCTCTATTTGTGTTGCTCATGTGCCGAAGGAGGAAAACGATTTTGTATTTTGTCTCGTTTAATTTTACAGTTATATAACAAAATATATTACAATATAACAAAATGTACTTGAAGAATCATTACTTTAACGAGTGAGATTGGGTTTGTAATGTTACAGGAATAAACCTGACATTCATCGTTTCGCAGAACTGATTGAATGGTTTATTGTTTGGAATGCTGGTTGGAATGCATCGTTTGTTTGGAATGCATTGTTTGTTTGGAACCAGCAACCTTGACAACTTGGTCTGTATGACGTCACACTTCAATACTCCTATTTCTTTTAGACTGCTGACTGTCTAAGGGGGAAATTGAAATGTAAAGTGATTTTTATGAGATGTGCACTTAACAGCTAAATTATTCATACCCTTACCAAGTTTGGTAATATTTTGAAGTGTGTCATTTTTTTTTCTCCGTTTTTTTCTTCTTGAGAGTGTGACATATTAAAGCTTGCATTTAATAGTATTCAACCAAGGCCCTCATTCAAATAGTCCACCTTTCATTCTTGAGTGACAAAAAAAGAAAAGAAAACAAATTGAATTTATATGAATATAAATATGAATGAATATGAATAATTCAGTTGCTAACTGTACTTGTATCCACATTGTTAATGGAATTTTCCTTCTGAATCTGAGCAGGTTAGCTTCTTTGAAATGCATGAACTTTGAATACAAATCTGTATAGTTCATGCACTAGGACGATGCTTCGACCTAGGGAAATGTGCATTGTTTATTTCCCTCCTCTTGATATATCCATATACGGTACATGCACATAATCTTTTTCTAATGTTTCTTTATAGATGTGTCTGGGCATTTTTAACCTCATTTAAAACAACCTTGCTGTTTTTTCTTTGTTCTCTTGCAGAGTGAGTCCTGCTGATTGGCCACCAACCTTAAAGTAAGTATTCACATTAATTTAATTTTTTTAAATCTTAATTAGCAGAATATGTGGGTTACCGCACAGTACTTCATCAGTGATAATTAATGATATTACTTCTTTTCTATTTAAAATACCCCCAATAAACCTTTTCATTTAGTAAAAACATTTATTATATTGTCCTTTCATCTGAAATAAAGCAGGTAATAATTTTTTGCATGTTTGGTATGTCAGAATTCTTTGAAAGAACATTACGTGTGGAACATATCATTCAATAATCATTTTCATACCTGGAATTAGCGTTTGTTTGCGGGACGAGATGACAACTTATTAAAGCCACACTGCCCTACTAGTATCTACTTGCTCCCTCTATATAGAAAAAAATGCCTAATCGATGACCATTGGTCCCCCATGATCCTCTTTTTCTTATGTTAATTGAGAGCTGAGTTGATGAGATAACCACCTGTCCAGTGACCTTGCAGTGTGGTCTAACCCCTCCTATAAACTAGTGCAGATAAGCTTTAATGCATGTCTTGCTATTGATCGTCTTTCCACAGGGATTACGTCCAGAGAGTCTTCAATTCTTGCCAGAATGAATCTGAGAAGGACAAGGTGGAGTCCCACCTCAAGAAGATCCTGACCGAGGCTCACAGCCAGGGCACCGTCATGACCAAGGACTGGAGTCTGGAGCCCCTCCCTCTCTCCGCCCGCCCCAGCCCCGCCCGCCCCAGCCCCAGCCCCACCCCCAAGTCCTCCCACGAACAACCCGAAGCCCCCTGGAGCGCCAGACGCAGCCAGGAGAACCCGCTCCGCATCGGCAGCGATGATTATCTGGATGTATCTAGACAGGGAATCGGGCAGGGGCGTGGCAGGGGGCGTGGCAGAGGGCGTGGTCAGTGGAATAAGATCCCGGAGAACCAACAGAGCAGGTAGGGAATAATAATAATAATGATAAAAACGTTGCTCATAAAGCGCTTACCACCAAAGCGCTATAACAAACAAAATCGACAGGTAAACAATTACATATTAAACAAAATAAAAAAGTGTAAACAAACCTACAAATTACAATACACATGAAATACACATCGATGTGAACATAGTAAGTTAATCATCAAAAGCAATTTTGAATAAATGTGTCTTAAGACAAGTTTTGAATTGGTTAACAGTTTGACAGTTTTTGAATGTCTCCATAACATTATTTGAATTTAGATATTCTTGCCGTTAAAGCCATGACTTGGTAAACTGCCAGATAAAAACTACTGCTGCACAATAAAACTATTTCACATGTAAATGAATAGTAAGTGGACTTGAAAATAAAAGCTGCATACAACAAAGGCCCCAAGCATTCTTAATGGTTTGTGTGTTCTGAGATACAGACATATGAATTACACTAGCTGATATCATTTAGTTTGCCTTGGTTGTTCAGAGGTTCACCGCATTGTGTGAATAGGAGCTTAATACATGTGATAGACTAACATTAAGTATTCACAGATTGATATGACTTTTACAGGTCAGGAGGGTTCATGCTATCACTTTTGCATACTTCGCCCTTCAAACTCAAGAATGAGTTTTTCTGAATCTTTAACATATTGGCCACTAAAATTGCTGATTGACTGTGCTATGTTCCTTGTCATTTTTTTTGCAGATGACTTGTAGTCAGATTAAGTAGTTTTAAAGAGGTACTGAACTGATGAACTTTGTGCCCTGGTGTACTGTTTACTGCACAGCGCCATTCCAAGGTCAACTTGTCAACAGTATGTAACAGTGAGTTACTGGACAATACTGATACAGCTGACCTGAGATTGCGCTCGAGCGGAGGTCTTGCGGTAGTGCTTCTAGTACAGTGTGTCTGTAAGAATTTCAAAGTTTATTGCTTTCATTTGCCCAGGTTCCCCACGCGTGTAGCTGAGCCAGCTAAGGGTCGCCACGGCCGCAAGATCTTTGGCTTCTCTAGGGACTTCAGCAGTGACAGTGGTAGCTCAAATAGCCGGTCCAGGTCCCGGTCCAGGTCCCGGTCTCCATCCAGGTCTAGAAGCCCTGGTTGTAGCAGGTCTCCCTCTTCAAGTTCACGTAGGAGAAGAGCCAGATCATACAGAGACAGAGAGTGAGTGTAATATAGGACAAGTATGCCTTTCATACTCTGGAATAACTGGGGGTGTTTCACAAAGATCCTAAGTTGAACTTAAAAATTATGGAAAGCCTTTAGCATCTTTGAAAATATTTTGTAAAAGTTATTTTAAAAGGCATAAAATGTTGATTCAAATCTTCTATTATCAAGGAGATTTCATGTTCTTGATGTGGAGTTTATGAAACGTCTAAAACACTTGAATTATTGTCTTTGAGGCCACAAATGGCTCTCCATAATGTTTAAGTCCAACTTAGAGTTAAGTTTGAATGAGGGTCTTTGTGAAACACCCCCCTAGTTTCACTAAGTTGTAGTGGTGAATGCTAAAAGAAAAGGTGCGGCTTGAAACATTGCCTACATGATGGTGATAGGAGTCCTGTAAAATTTAATCTCCCCTATTTGCTGTTTGAGCTATGAAAATTTGTTACAATTAATTGGTTTGCATTACGGTTCGAAATTAAACAAATCTTCAGTACTTACTTGTTATAACTCAATTAATCAGCCTCAATTTCTATTTAAAATATGAATATTCCTCACTTAACAATGATTACAGAAATTATAATAATGCAGAATCTATTCTATTTTGTATCATCAATTTGTTTGCAAGTAGGGAATATGTAATTAGTTATGATCTACCCAACTGTGTATTATGTGTACTTGTCTATATCTTAGTTTTGTTGAAATGCTTCTTAATACTTGTGAAACTTGCAATGTAATTTAGCTTTCGGGCTACCATTTTGAAGTTGTCTAATAAAAAAAACCATTCTACTACTACTACTACTACTTCAAGTTAAAGCATAGTATAGGTGGTTCAAACTTTTGCAAATATATTTTAAGCATGATTTCTTTGAAGATTTTACTTTTTATTGTATTGTACATGTATGTTTGATTTGTTAACACACACGACTCACAGAATGTTTCATGAAAAATATTTCTTGCAATGTTACTATGGAACAGGCTCCCTCCTCAATCGAAATCATCACCAACAGAAGAACAATTCAATCAATTGCAACTCTAAATATTATAACTATTACAATAGGCAAGCTTTTCAACATTTTGTAAAGTAAATATAACATTTGTTGAATCATGATGTCAATGAAACATAAAAAAAGAATCAAAGTAATAATAATTCAAAAAAGAAGAAATCAAGATATAAGTAAAAATGAAAACAAATCAAGATGAAGAAGACACATATATTTATATGTATATAGATTTAAATAAATATGAAAACAATTCAAATTTAAGCAAATCATTTGAATGAGAGCAAATAAAAAAAGAAAAATTGTAAATTCAAATAAATTAAAATCGTAAATAATTTTCCCTATCATCCTTCCAGCGATCGGGACAGAAGATCTAGGAGCCACGAACGGGACTACCTGTCGCTGTCTATTGATAGGAAGGAAAAGGGCAAAGGTCGCGGCCGCGGGAGGGGAAGAGGTAGGGGGAGGAAGAGCGAAGAAGCAGAGATTAACAGAAGGAATGAAAGAACACCAGGCAAGAAAGGACCGAAGGGGAAGAACAAGTAAGAACTGAGTAATGTTTTAATGATGTCTTCTCTGCTCTTAGGTACAAGAAATTATTATCCTTTGGCTAATTTCTCTACATTAATTTTGATTTTTACAAATCCATAATTTTTTTTTTTTTTTAAATCATAATTTTTTTGTATATTGTGTATTTTACCAAGCACATGTAGTATGATGTAGTTCAATAAACATTACTATATTCATCATTGTAATCATCTTCTAGAATAAATTTGTCAACTTTTTACACTATTATGTAGAGCACATAGAGACTTCATGAGTATAATGTACTAGATACAAATTTAATTTGTATAACTGTTATCATTATAAGAACCATACCAATATGTTTACCCTTTGCCCATTTTAAGCCCCCTCCCCTCCTTAAAAAAAAAAAAAACACAACAACAAAACACCTAGTAGGACCTTGATTTTTGTGGGTGGCAATGGTCCCCCACACTGCATGGAAATAGCTAAATGTTGAGATCGGTCTCCTTCATCTATTTAGCTAAAACTGCATGACATAGTGTTTCTCTAACACTCTAATTCTAATTCTCTCTCTAATACCCCTTGAAGATTGCAATCGATATTTTCTTTTGGAAACCCATGTATTCATGTGGATATTGTGAAGCGCTAGAAAAGACCTCATAATACTTTGAGTGGCTTCATAGTCTTATTTTAACCATGCCTTTATGTTTTGCTCAGGAATGTCGGGGATGTGAACTATGTGAATGATAAGGAGCGTGCGATGCGCATGCAGAAGCGCGCAGCCAGATTCCAGGACATGCTAGGCGAGGAGGACAGTCCGTCTGGCGGTAGCGGTGGCAAGAAGCAACGAACTCAGAAACTCTCCCTTCAGATCAATGAAGTCTTGGTAAGATTGATTGATTGATTGATTCAAATTTTTATTCCATTTCATATATCAATTGTTTGCACAATAAAGAACATAGTTGACAAAGTAAGTTTAAAATTATGAAATGAAACAGGAACCTACTGGAAAGCATAGCTTTTTTTTTGTAGGTTCCCAAGAATAAATATAATATGAGCATTATTTTCATAAATCATCTTAAAGTGTCTTAATAATCACAGTAAAATAGATATATGATATAATAACATATTTTCATAAACCCTTTTATAGTGTCTAAATAATCGAAATATACAAAAAGAACAGAATTACCAAACAGGACACAAAGGACAGGAAACTGACATAATAAGATAAGACAGGACATGATAAAACAATTCGTAACAGAACTAGATAAACGAAGCATGACAGGACAAAACAAAACAAGACATGACAGGACAAAACAAGACTAAAACAAAGCTGCACACTACAGAAATTAGAAGAAGAGATGACAGAAGGTCTTAATTAGAGATTTGTCTTTTAGTCCCAGTTATTGTCAGTTTCAGTATGATACAAATCGCTGTTGAGAACACTCTTGTAGAATTACGGATAATCGTTTTGCAGTCTTCCTCATTGGAAGAAAATAAATCAAATAAATATTTGCAAATCAAATAATTCTTGTAAAGAAGACAATTCTGTTGCTCCATCTAGCTATACAGGCCAATTCTACAAAAATTCATAGCTTATGATTTGTTCATTTCATTTATTGGTTCAACCATTTAAAGAAAAAAAAAACATTCAAAATTACAAACGATGTTCTAAAGATATATACAAAACATATTTGACATACAAAGTAAAAAAATGGTTAGGGAACCCACACCTTGTCAAAGGCCTTCTCAGCATCAAGAAGGGCAACATAGGTGGGTTTCTTGCTGGCAGTATTAAGCTCTATTGTAATTTCAAGGCAGCAAGAGGTGTCGTGTTTGAAATCCAAACTGGAGCTCATTTGTAGTAGTAGAATGGTTTTTATTAGACAACTTCAAAATGGTAGCCCGAAAGCTAAATTACATTGCAAGTTTTACAAGTATTAAAAAGCGTTTCAACAAAAGTTAGATATAGACAAGTACACATAATACACAGTCGGGTAGATCATAACATATTACATATTCCCTACTTGCAAACAAATTGATGATACAAATAAAATAGATTCGGCATTATTATTTCTGTAATCATTGTTAAGTGAGGAATATTCATACTTTGTCATCTGCTTACTCGCTTGACCGGGCAAGTCCAAGATGGCATATGCTGTGTACATTCAACTATACTTCTAAGTAAAAAATGTTTCTCAAAACTGAGAAAAATCACTAGAAATTCTGAAATTTGTCTAGTAGATTCTATGATGTTCGATCAGTCATCTGGTGAAAAGATGAATAAGTAAACTTCCTTGAAAGAGCAAAATCCAATGAAAAATGAAGAGCCCAGAAAGGTGTGTGTCTGCACAGTCTGACGATCACACGTCTAACGTGGAATATCACTCTGAAGGAGGGATCTCTCAATATGTGGTTTGAGAACCAGTTCCAGTAACTTACATATGGTTGATGTCAAGGTTATCCCTCTATAATTTTGGGGGTCTCAAGGATTTTTGCCCTTTCCTTTATGTAAAGGCAGCACAAGACTCTGTGGGGTGTATGATGCTGTCTAGAAGGCATTGAATATCAGAAGTATCAGTCTTCTAGCAGTGTCACCTAGGTATTGGATGCTCTCGGAACTGATGTTATATGATGTTTAAAATAGCAGCTGCTGCATTCAGCTCCTAGGAGGTGATAAGGGTCGTTTCCAACAAGGATGGGATGCTAGCCTTGCATTCTACTGGAGGTTGGATTGACAGATGGCAGTCTTGATTATTTGTTGATGGTACAGCCAAGTCTGTGAAGTAACATTTCCATCCTTCAGAAACATCCGCTCCCTGGTACGGTTGGCCTTTGTATTCCAGAATTTCTGTTTGAGACTTTGTGATATAATAATAAATTATAATTCTATAGCGCATTATACAAGGTATGTCTCTATGCGCTTTACATTGTATTACAAGCTTAATTAATTACATGTATCTACTATTGAACTATCCTCAAACAAAACATTCTGACAAGATCTTAACTAAGTACAACAGTAACTAGATAGATAAACATTATAATTCATTCTTAAATAATGAAACAACAATTATGGTGCAAGATTTTATTCATATATTACAAGTTGTAGACATATACAATTTCGATGTAGATATGGTTGTCAGGCTGTGAAAGAGTCTGGAATCTGCTGTTGATGCAGTTTCGATGCCAGGAGGTGTCAGTGTTCTTCTGCTTGTGACTGCCTGAGTCTTCTCCTGAATTCTTTCTTGAGTCGTAGGTTATTGTCATGTAGCGGTACTACAATAGGTTTCCCAGCATTTTTCCAGCATTTCCATACTAGTGCTGCATCTCGATATGATTCCCTAACTTGTACGGTCCATTCCGGTTTACCATGTTCCTTCGGACGAGATGATTTAATGGTTCCCATTCGTTGTTCTTGCCCATTCAACTCGAACATGATATCTTGCAGTTTCTTTTCCACTGCCTTCGCAATGGCATTTACAAAATCCGAGCTATCTAATATATGGTTAGGATATAATTACTGACCTTGCATTCTGAAGATAGCCTGCTCTCATCTCTGTTGAGTATCCCCTTAACTATGAAATATCCACCGACCTTCAGGTCCAAAAGCTTTCTGTATTGATTTTCAAAGGAGGCACTGCAAGTCAGTTCAGTTACACTGTTCCTATGTTTTGCGATAACTTGTAGCTTATAAAAGTTGTATACGTTATTAGGAAGGTTGCTTGATCTCGTTTCAGCAGCCTCCACGACATAGAAATGAAAAACACGAGACGTTGAACTGCCTGCCATGGTTTATTTCTGGGACGAATCACATCGAATAATAATAATAAATAATAATAAAAACGTTACTTATAGAGCGCTTACCACCGAAGTCTCTAAGCGCTATACACACAAAAAAGACTGATATACAATTACATCTTATACAAAACTAAAAATGCAAATAAACATACAAATTACAATACATATGGAATACACATCAAAGTAAACAGAGTTAATTAATCATCGAACGCAATTTTGAATAAATGTGTCTTGAGACTAGTTTTGAATAGGTTAAATACTTATACCTTTAGTTGTACCTACATGGAAGTCAGATTTCAAATTGTACCTGAAGTCAGATCATAGAAGCGAATAGGAAATAAAAGACTATTATTGACCTATAGCCATGCATGAAATTACCCTTTCCTTTGTATTTATAATTTAATTGATTTTTAATAATTATTCAGCCCCAACCGTCGTGGTCGGTTACGCGAGCAACAACTATGGCTATGGTCGAGTGAAAGACATACGGGGGCGGGGCAGTTACAAAAATAGGAATATAAGAGATTATATATAAATCCAAACGTTCAAATTTATTACAAATATTTTGGGGAACTCCAGCAACGTAGTGTTAAAAAATAGGTAATATTTATATTTTTCGTTTATCCATAATACAAGTGTATACGGTCACAGCACTAGTAGTCTAGTAGTACGGTTATTGAACTGGAACACTAATTACACATTTCAATTCAATTCAATTTATTTTGCCAAGCAATAAAAAACATACAGGGTAAAACAAAATCAGTATACAAAGTTTCACACAATTACAATTACTAACATAGATAAACACAGAAATACACAGAATCAATTTACAAACATGAATAATACAAAGGAAATTGCTAATGCTGGTAGCAGCCAGAAAGGAGGTGGTCCTTGTATGCGGCTGACCAATTAATCAAATATAAAAAGTTACCGGTAAGCTCTAATAAAAAGTAAAACAAATAACAATTACCTGTAAAATATAATTAATTTAACAACCGTTAAAATCTGTAGCTGATATCATTCAATATATGTCCATCAAGTATTTTTGTATTTACGTTTGAAAGTGTTAACAAACTTCAATTCACATATATTACGAGGTATAGTACTCCATAAGCAAGGTCCATTATATATTACTGTACGTTTATATGAAGTTGTATGTACAAGTGGCAAGTGAAAATTCTCAGCATATCTAGTACTATAGTGGTGTATATTACAATTTAGTATACAAAGTTTTAAAAGTGATTTGGGAAGGATTTGTAAATAGCACTGGAACATAAATATTGCACATTGATAATTATACATATCAGTAAAATTCAATATTTTCATTTCTTTAAAAAGTGGATGTGAATGGGCAAGATAAGAAGTATGACAAATAGTAGGAATTGCATGTTTTTGCAATAAAATTACTTTCGTAATATGGGTTTCATGTGCATTCCCCCATGCAAGTATTCCATAATACAAAAATGGTAATATCAAACTATTATATATCATCTTCATTTATAAATATTTCTCGTAAATATATGGTTAGGATATAATTACTGACCTTCCGTTGAGTATCCCCTTAATGATGAAAAATCCACCGGCCTTCAGGTCCAAAAGCTTGATGAGATAACCACTTGTCAGTGACCTTGCAGGGAGGGCCAAACTAGTGCAGGCAGGCTTTAAAATGAGCTTTGCAGGATAAATGGTAGATAAAAAAGTAAAAATATAAGCAAACAAGAGTAGGCCCACAGGAACCAAAACAGGAAATTCAAATGTTGGCAAATGTATCGTCTTATCCTGTAAAACTCTCGACTATATTTAGTTGTACCATGCACAAAGTCTTCATATTTCAAACATATACCAACAAGTGGATTGATAGAACTCCAATCGTTTATTTGATTCTGCTGTTGAAAGAGCAGCTAATTCACTGGGTTACAATTCATGGATTCAAATCACTGTCAAGAATTTGAGTAAGAGTACTTACTTGAGTCAATATTTCTTACATTTCATTTCATTTATTTTCATATTTCTCATGTTGCATATACATTTCAAAATAAAGCACAAGTTATTTTTTGTATACTAACATAACAATCAATAACACATAATAAATAACATAAAGATAAGTGGTCAATATAGAGTACTGATTTAACTGAGTTGAATATGATGGGACCTACATGAAAGCAAGCTTGTAAAGCTGTAGCGTGAAAGAAATTTACATTCTGACATTAGATGTACACAGTAGGCCTACATGTAGGTAGATTATATTTAATGATACCTTATTTTTTTAAATAATTGTAATGCACTGTGGTAGATACTATAGGTGTTGTGGTCGAGTGGATACGTCACCGGACTGTCGATCACAAGGTCCGCAGTTCGAGTCTCGCCGCAGCACTAATGTCCTTTGGCAAGACATTGATCTACATTTGCCACTCTCCATCTCGGTGTTAAATGGGTACCCGGTAGGATGCGAACGCTAATGTGGTATGCTTAGCAATTTGAGCCTAGTAGCTCTTGTTGGAATGCTCTCCAGGGAATGGAGAAAGTTCATACATTGTGTGCGGACAAGCCAGAATCCGATGGCCGGGGTAATAATGTATGCGTTTAGAAACTCTGACATTCCCGACGTATTAAGCGCTACATAAGCAAAAATATTATTATTATTATTACTATGCTTTTTTTGTAATTCTTTGTTTTGTTTTGTTGATTTATTCTTACAGACTGGTGAAAGTGATGATGTTGAATGGTCAATGGAACCTATTGTAGGCACCAATCAGGACGAATGGAAACAGTACCTCAGGCTCACATCTGTAAGTTATTCAACCATTGTTGTCCTTTAACATTCAGTTGAAAGTCATTTATTTTTCATCCACAATGGTATAGGTATCTTCCCATGTAGGTCTTTTCATACTTTTTATAAATTCCACAGACGGAACATAAAATCTGTTTGATAATAGAAAATGAAATTATTTGAATCAACGTTTTATGCCTTTCAAAATAACTTTTACAAAATATTTCAAAGATGCTAACAGCTTTCCATAATTGTTAAGTCCAACTTAAAGATAAGTTCAAATTAGGATCTTTGTGAAACACCCCCAAATTGCTGCGGCCTTCTTGGCAGTGAAGTGAGTTCTAAATATTAATGTTACATTAGAGAAAATTAGTGATAGTCATAGCCATCACTTTCCTGCTCTTTCCCCTTTCTTCCTCTCCCCTCCACAATCTAGGCGCCAGACCCATCTCAGGTAAGACCGATCTCTGTCCTTCGTAAGTCTCTGGTCAAGGTCAAGGAACGATGGAAGGACAAGCAGGACTACCGCTTCGTGTGTGAGCAGCTCAAGTCCATCAGGCAGGATCTTACGGTAAGTGAGCAGAGAGAAAAACAAACTCTTGGGAGGCAAAGTAATCGCTGACATGCTGTGGCATGAGAAGCTGTTCTTAAAGGCCCACTGTACTACTTGTAGCTACTTGCTCCCTCTATACAGCAAACAATACCTAATCAGTGCCTGTTGGTCCCCCATGATCCTTGTTTTCTTATGTTAATTGAGAGCTGAGTTGATGAGATAACCACCTGTCAGTAACCTTCCTGGGTGGTCTAATCCCTCCTAGCCAAACTAGTACAGATGGCCTTTAAGATTCAGAATGTTAGAAATTGCTAGGTATGTGTTAAACAGAACAGAGCATTGGAATTGCATTTTTTTGCAGTGAGTAAATGAATCACTGGGCAGCTTTAGCGATCTTCAAATTGGCAAAATGTAGGGAAAATGTCAAATTATGATTATTCTGTTTAAATTCTCATTTACTTTGCTTTAGAAATAGGAGTATGTTTTTTCAGTTTAGAAATGTGATATCTTGTAAAAAGTAGGAAGAATGTGATTTGAACAGATAAGTTAATTGCCAAATTGAAGAAGACAATTACATTTATTTGTCTTTGCAGAAAATCTAGTCACCCGAGGAACAAAATTTGACCATGGATATAAGAATGGTGTACTGTATTACCTCAAAGTGCCAATTTAGGCCAGTTTGCCAATATTTTTTTACTTTTTTTTTTTACAGATGATGGTGTGTTCCTTTTGAAAGTAACTTATCTTTTATTCCCCCTCTACGATACAGATACAGTGCATCAGGAACGAGTTCTCAGTTGAGGTGTATGAAATGCATGGAAGGATAGCTCTTGAAAAGGTGAGAAAAGTAGATTGGGAGTCGGTCCTAACTCGTGTTTATATTTTGTCCCTTCTATCGAGTCAACATCTTGACTACAAAAAAACAATACAAAACTTGAGAATGATCCCATTTGTTTGGATGTAAATCAATACAAATTTAAATTGAATTGAATTGAATTCAAAAATATAGAAAGACAGAAAAAAGAAGAAGACAGAATGAGAAAGAGACAGGGGGGGGGGGGGGGGGAGTAAGTGAACAAAAAAAGGGGGGAGAAGGTAGTTGGGGAGGGGGATAGCCTAGACATTCAGATATGTTAGAGTAGGAGATTCTTCTCTGTCTGCTGCCTCACTGGAGCAAAGATAGGCGACATTAAATAACCAGAGTCCCTATTCAGTGAACGTTTCATATGAGAGAATATCCATCTGCATATATAGGATTAATCATGTATTCACTGTCCCCTATCTTTCGCTCCAGCGATCCAGAGGCAGTAGACAGTCAGGAACTGCGTGAAAATCATTTGGCTTGAGAAAGTCCACAGGGCCCTGTTTCATGAAACTTGATATCAATAACAAGTTACAAGCTGCTGTTATAAGCTACTGAAATCATGTGATCTGATTGGCTGAGAGCAAACTTGATATCAATAACAAGTTACAAGCTGCTGTTATAAGCTACTGAAATCATGTGATCTGATTGGCTGAGAGCAAACTTGATATCAATAACAAGTTACAAGCTGCTGTTATAAGCTACTGAAATCATGTGATCTGATTGGCTGAGAGCAAACTTGATATCAATAACAAGTTACAAGCTGCTGTTATAAGCTACTGAAATCATGTGATCTGATTGGCTGAGAGCAAACTTGATATCAATAACAAGTTACAAGCCGCTGTTATAAGCTACTGAAATCATGGCATCTGATTGGCTGAGAGCAAATTTGTCATAGAAATTAAGCAGTTGTTATAGATAACAGGTTTTATGAAACAGGGCCCAGGAGTGGATGAAAGCTCACCCACTAAATCTTAAAGGTATTACAAAGTTTTGGTATGGGGTCATGAATTTGGTTCAAATGAACATCAATGAAAAGCATATACGATCCTACAATATTCAGTGATCGTTGTCGCGGTTGAAATCGAGTCTAAAGTTATGAAATTGTTAATAATAAACTCTTTATGTTGTATAGCTCCCTCTCAAGGTCAAGATATTAATTAAGCTATAAAACAATGTGTCTTGACTAAAATTGACCGATTAGCTATTCCCGTTTGGAAATTATATATCACATCTACTACATATTCTGAGATTTTCATGGTCGCAGCAACCGTTGTACAGCCGTAGGCGCTATTTGAAATTTATCAAAATTTTCCGGGAGCACCGGTAAATTTGTATATTCTATTTTTCTCAAAAGCAGAAGTGTTTTAGGGGCTAAATTTTGTAGTGCTTATAATAAATCCACAGGGGCATCCAAATATATCAAAATTTTAAAGAATCACTATCCACCCAATTTTCAAAATTTTCCAAAACTTTGTATTACCTTTAAGTATGGTAGAAGCCTAAATGACATGTAAACGCATTCACGTATTTTCTTTCTACAGGGGGATGTCCCAGAGTTCAACCAGTGCCAAACCCAGTTGAAAGCCCTCTACAGTGAAGGGATGCCCGGTAATATCAATGAGTTCCAGGCGTACCATTTACTCTATAACATCTCTATGGAGAACACCATGGGTATCCTTTTCATTCAAATTTGTCTTAAGAATATATTTCTTGTATATGGTTTTGCAATTTGCATGGTTATGGATTTGTCCCATACGGCATATGGCATTTATCCATATGTTTCATCTAAAAATTAAACTTTCTTGATAATAATATAAATAGTCACATTTGTAATGCACTTTATACTACATTTATAAATGCTTTACATTGTAATTATTAGTACCCTGCTCATTGGATTCTATTGCTCATCCGGACATGATAGTGCACACGTTCCGCTCCTTCAGGAGTAGTCCGACCAGGCATCATTTTAAAAGTGCACACAGTTCTAAAGATTTACTACAGGTGTTTGATTATCTTTTTTGCAGTTATGAAAGCTGTATTTTACTTATAGGGAAAAAAAAAAAAAAAAACAACTTTATTTCTTTATTAGGAAATAGTTCTCTTATTTGCTGTTTATCAATTATTTAATATCATTCATTTTGTTTTTAGTATTGTAATTAATTAAAAGATCTACATGTTCTTACATGTCTGTAATATAAGTATGAATAAATTGCACCATTCATATTCTCTAGGAATAAAAAAGTTTTTTCCTTGACTTCTGCACCCCTCCACCAGAAATGAACACTACCCTTGCGACCCTCAAACCTGAATCCAGGAAGGACCCCTCGGTAAAACACGCCCTGGCGCTGCGCTCTGCCTGGGCAATGTCCGACTATCATAAGTTTTTCAAGCTTTATCGTACCGCCCCACGCATGGGGTCCTATGTCATTGATATGTTTCTAGCTCGCGAGCGGAAGGCGGCAATCAAGATCATCACCAAATCGTACGTACACCACACCTTTGTTCTGTTCATTTCTAAGAAAGCAAAAGAGCAACTCCGTATTGGGTTCCAGTTACATTCATGGCCGTTGTTAAAGATGTACATTTTTATGGTTAAACATGGGAGAGGGGGATGTTTGCTTATAATCTGTTTTTATATTAGTGGGCTTATGAATATTTTGTTTGGTCCAAAAAAAAGAAGTTTAATTCATACCCGGGAGATAGTGTTGAATTAGCAAGACCAACTATGAATTTTATATCCCTAGATAAAATTTGTAATAGGAAGAAAAAACTGAGGTGATGAGAATAAAGAAGAAAATAGAATTATGAATACATGCAAAGAAATATTTAGACACAATATACTTAGATTAAAAAATATGCAGGAATAAGGGAAATTGGGGACCCTTATGCTCTGCCATTTTTTTAGTGATAATTTTCCTTTCTTATAAATTTGAATTATAGGTACATGTGTAATTGTGTGTTATAGTAACTACCTTTTTTGTACTAACAATTGAGAATGTTGAATTATATAGGCTCGGTAAGTACGAATTCAGACTTCTATTGTAATATTAAAAATAGAGAGAGATTATAAGTATCTAAATTTTAAGTATGATTTCCTTTGCACGAACAAAGGAAAAACATATGAGAGCTGATGTTGGAACTATATATATTTAAAGATATAGATTTTTAAGATTCATAAAGCGTAGATATCGAGCACGAAGCACTTGTGTATAATATCAGTTTAAAGCTAAGGGTAAGTATGTATATAGCATGATTATTAATTTAATCCTTCTAATGATTTGAATTAAAACATAAATATGTGTATAATATTTATAAATCTTGTGATCAATTATCTGCATTGAAATAATGTTTGAAATGATATATATTTTGGTAACACTTGGAATGGTTAATGACAATTTATTAAGCTTCAATATTTAGTAAAATCAATGTGATGTGTCTCATGATAAATATATGTCTTTTTTAATCACTGCCAAGGTAAGTATTTCTTTCTTGTCAGATTTGTGTAGTTTTCATCTTTGTACAAATAGTTTATTGTATTACTGAATTGCTTCTAATTTGTGATTTATCTCTTTTCCTCCTTCCACATTCAAACCTGTCTTCCCACTGGGCTGCTAAAATTGTCCGCTTGTATCGGTGTAGATTTCGACCCATGGTCCCCGTTGACTACGTGGCAAACAGCCTCGCATTCGACAGCAGCGAGGAATGCATCACATTCCTGACGGAGCTGAATGTCGTGTTGAACGCGGATAGGACTAAAGTGGACTGTAAACAGAGCGCTGCCGCTATGGCTGTGGCTTGAACTAGTTAGAATCATACCCCAAAAGTCAAATAGAAGCAAAGACTTAATCATTGACCTAACAAACCAGAAATTCAAGCGAGATTCGATCCAAGGAATATTGCAGTTGGCTTTGACTGGCCACTGGCATACTAGTTTTTGGAACGGTTTTGGAAAGGAAACAAAAATAAGAAGAGAGTTGAACTTGCCCTTAGCTCTTTTTCAAGTGAAGAAGAATGCAGCAAAGAATGCCAATTTTTAATTTTGGCTGATCACAGGTTTACAAGTTAACAGTAGAATGGGCCTTCCTATAGACCCTTACGCAGGGAAGTAATCAGCAGATATTGCTCCAACATTGAAGGAGATTCACCTTCGCTTTTGAACATCTATATTTGGAAACTAGAATTGCTACTTTATGGTATTTTCCTGGTGTGGTAAGGACTAGGAAATCAAGATTCTTTCTTAATTGTCTTGCACCTTTAATTTTGGTCCGTGTCTTGTGCTTCAAACTTCTCATATGATAATCTAGGCAAATCATTTTTATGTAAAGAATATTCATATTTAAAATACAAATATTTACAAGACAATGCTATAATGTTTCTATTTTGATCAAATGAAATGGCACTTACATATATGTAGAAATAAAAGATATTAATTGTAACATTTCTCTCTTTTCTTCTTCCTTTTATCCTACAACGTTCACAGCAATTGTCTAAATTTGTGTACTCTCTGTGTATCTATATTGGTCATATTTATTTGAAGATGGTACTTGTTCACTATGCTCAAAATACTTTTAAATATGTAACTTCCAGATTCTAATAATGCCATTCAGGAAAGGTTTTCATCCTTCTCTACAGTATTGCTAATTCACAAGAAGATGTTAAGATATCAAATTGTTGGTTATTTTCTATTGTTTTATTTAAGCTGAAACTTTGGTAACTATGGAGTATCACCAGAATTTATGTCAGTGGGTTTATGTGCAATTTAAAAAACAAATGGTCTGTTCAGGTACTTTAATTTGATTTTCTTGTAGAAAATTTAAACATGGCGGAGATTTCATGTTAGATCAAAAGCTCTGTTGCTTTTTTTTAAATTAACTCACTTCATTTACATATTACATTGCATGGGTCAACACCTTAGGTTAACATCTGTTTAATGGATGTGTCACAGTGATTTTCAATTCACATTATTCTATGATATAGACATGAATACTGCTACCAGATTTCAGTGATAAGAAATTATGACGAAATAAAAGTGATACAATTATATAACTAGGAAGGGTAAGTATTAATACTCCTTAGTAAAAACAAATTTGAAACAGTAAATCAAACGTACATTCAAAATCACGTTAAACTATTTTGTAATTAGACATATATATTTATTATGAATAGTTGGTAAGTATACAACGTTTGTCTAAATTGTTAGCTTCCTCATGTATAGGTTTCTTGACTTTTTATCTGATATGGAATTTCTCTGCTTTATGGTATTTCATCAAATGAAAAGAAAGAAAAAATGTAATAAAGGGGAAACAAATGAACAGACCATTTAGCCTTAGATCAAAGATTGCTTGTGACCAAAATTCACTTGCATAAATTCTGAACGATGTTTGTAGAAGAGTATTTTGAAGGTACATGTGTATTAGGTATTCACTCCTCGTAATGATTGTTAATTCATATGCACTCATTTATTATGACAGAATGGTTATATACTTCGTAATTTCACTGAAAAGTTACAGCGTAGTGTCAACTATTTGCAAATCCCATAGACATTGACTCACAAACCTCACAATAGAGAACTATAAAAGGAGAGATACGAACAAACTTGATCACGATAATGAAAATTTTAATTTTAATTTGATATGCCTATAGTATGCATGAAGTATTGCATGTTATATATCAGGTATATTTGGCCTATTGGGACCCCCAAACCAGAAACAATAGTTTTAAATACAAAATATTGTTCTACTCCTGTGGTATGTACTTTGTTTAAAAAATCCCACAATATTTACATTTTTTGAGAGAATTGAAATATTCCTTGCCCTCCCTCACTGTGAGTTTCACCTGGGAGATGTATTATATTTGCTAATGATTATGACAAGGATTACAAGTCAACACGATCTGAATGACATCCAATTTGAATTCTCGTTTTTTTCTCACAAAATACTTCTGTTATGCCTACCAGAGTTTTGCACAATTTATGGTCTTTGTGAATAGTTGATGCTACCTCTACATAAAATGTTAGAAAGTTATACATTTCAAATATTCTTGCTAAAGAAAAAACAAATACTGGGTGTGTTCTTAGGTGAAAGTGATTATTTCTGTAGAGGTTTTGTCCGTCAATCAAAACCCTAACTTATTTAGATTGAACACTGCAAGAAGGGATAAATGACAGTTTGGTGTGATTAACTCTGTATCCACATTGTGAAAATCAATGCATAGGCCATATAAATGCTCCTCATTGCAGCTTAAAGCACAAAATTCCCAATTGTACACCTTTGCTACCGCATACGGGTTGTCAAGTCCTACAAGATCAGCACAGAGAGAAGCTGAGTTTTGATCTTCATATATCTACTTTGCTATTAAAGTTCATGCAGTAGTCCATCAAATATGCATTGCTATTGCCAACAATGTGTATGGAAGGTCTACTGGTTCCTGTATTTCTCCTACTTGCAGATAATTGACTTTTAATAAGATTTCTCTAATATTTAATCCTGTTAGGTCTGAAATGATGGGCTACTATTGTAGAAGCCTTTGGACTATGCATTGATTTGAATAGTTATGCGCTTAGATGTTCATTATTTGTTATTGTATGTATACTTGAAAATGTATGTTACCATCAGTATTTGGTTATGTATGTTGTACTGTCCATGACATCAATTAATGCATTTTGGTATGGCTGGGTAGAGTATGAGCAGTCTCTGAAGGCTCTCTCTCTCTCAAGACTATGGGTCGGATTGGTTTGCACGAGGCTTTGATCATTCCTGCGTGTCCTCGCTAGTTGAACAAGGCTCCTGATTTGTGTAACTAGAGATGAAGACGACGGTAAATGAGCCGGAAAGGGAATGCATGTTTTGAGTCTTTGATACTCCTGCATGATGTTTTCTGGAGTTCCCTTCTCCTTGCCTGTTGCTAATGCTGTCATTAGCGAACCAGCAGATGCGTTGTAGGAAAGAAGAGCGGTATGCTGGAATAGAATGTTTTGTACATCTTCACCAATGCTGCTTGAGGAGGCCAACATCTAAATCACTTGGCTCTTGAACTTGTACTTTTAATATGAAAGCAGTGACCCTTGACCTTAGCGTTGATCTTACCCACCTGCACTTCATAAAGGCCTTCATCCTACCTTGTTTCTTATTAGGAGTGCTGCCCACATCCAGATTTCTTGATAGGAAAACATGGACACTGTTCCTGTGAACTGTTAATCTCCATCTGCCTGTTTGCTGCCTGTACTCCTGCAACACAAATCAACTTGTTCAAAAGTGAGTTCCTGCTTGCCCTCCCTTCCTCAAAAGCTATGCTACCAGAAGGGTCAAAGATTGATGAACGATACCTGTCCCCTGTTTCTGTGTCCAACTGAGTTCATCCACTGCCAAGTATTTTGAGTGCCTTGATATGAAGACTGTAGTTTTGTGATGTCATTACCTGATGCGCACTTGTGATTCAGTTCCAGTCATGCCCTCCTTCTTGTTCAAATTCTCATAAATATTTTGAAAGCAACCTTGACATTTCCTATTAAACCAATGGCACAACAATGATCTACCTTATGAGGCAAGGTACTGTTACAATCTCCTATCCACTGGCACCTCAGATAACCTGATGACTTATCCCGGAGGAGCTGAACTGATGTCCATTTCTTCCATTCCTGCTTTGACGATGTCTGCACCACTTTCTACCACAGGGTACCATCTATAATTTTACAACCTACAGAACCTTAGCCACTTCCAACTTGGGACTCCTTTCAGTACAGATGCCCCTCCTTCTCCTGTTTGCCAAATTGTGTTATCACCCCATCTTCCAAAGGCATCTGAGTTCCAGCACCTGCTGTCATCCTACCTCATGTGTACATTAGCCTCTGGGTACGGTTCGCCCACAGTCAAAGTTAAGAACCGTGTCATAGCTGGCTGATGTACACAAACTGTTCGAGTGACCTTCCAGAATCTAGAAGACATCCTTTCATCTAAGTTTTTAGCCTGTAGACATCTTCCATGGTTTCCTCATCTGCTGTCAGCGCTTCCATAATGAACAAAGTCTACCCTTTTGCCTGATATCAGCCCAGGACATAGCAAGTCAGTAATGGTCACCCACCTTCAGCCCAGGAGAGAAAGGTATCCACAATTTGCCCAATATATCCATAGTATTACTGAAGTTCCCTTCATCAAGGCTGTCATCTAACATTCAAAGAATCGTGTGAAAGACGAGTCTTATTTCCAAAGATCTGAGATTTAAATCATCGAAGTCTGACGAAGCGCGGCATTTGACAGTTTCTCCCAGTGCCACAGCTCCTTGATGATCATGGATGGACCTTGACACTTGGAATAATACCATCTTGCATGCCATGAGTTTGTAAAGTGACTCCTCTCAATATCTATTGACAATCTGGTAAGTTCTTGTCCTGTTGGAGAAAATTAGCTTTTGGCTGTTCCTTGAAAATAGCGTTGTCCTGAATATACATCCTGAACACACATCTATAAAAGGGACTTTGGACTTGAAGCAGCAAAATCACCACGTCTTGAAGTGACAGTGCTTGCAGTCTATCAGCGTTTGTAATTGTTGGGCTGATTTTCCTATGACTTTCTATGTTGCAGTATTATCAAATTTACTAGGTTTTGTATTTCTTGGAGCTCGCTTTATCTACTTGTGTGAGAGGAATGTTTAGTAGTGCATTTGATGCTCGATCAGGCACATTTTTGTGATGCATGTATTGCACCTTTTTTTTGTTCTTACATGTAACATAACATTGTCCTATTTTTTTTTTGCTGTCAGAATATAATTACTTTTCTTTTGATTTAAATAAGTCCTCATGATAAATTTCCATATATGTGGTTCCCTTATTCATAGATTAATGGATTCTGACTACAATAGTATGGTTGTAGTCAGATAGCCAATTGTGCAAATGAGCAACTTTGGAGGGCTTATTATTATTATTATTATTTATTACTTATAATCAACAGTTAATAGCATGAGCTTGGAAAAGAATCTTGTTTTTAGTAATTTTTCAATGAAGTAATAAGTAATGTAAGCAGGTTACTAGCTGGTGAAATGATAGATGGCTGTTCCGAGGGAAAACAACAATTATTGCTGTGCTGAACTTGAAGACATCACTTGTGCTTAAAGACATCCTTGAAGACATCCTTGGTCCCTAGAAGACATCCTTGGAGCTGACCCTCATCCCTGGTCGGTGGGCTGATGCAAGTACTATTGCAGAGTGTTCAATAGTATCCTATCCCCTGTTTAATGTGTGTAATTTCTTTTCCAGTAATGCTAATTTACAGTGGTCACCAACCTGGAAAGATGGAAAATGCACTTGGTAAGCAGGTTTATTGGATGTTCAATACATTGCCTTTTCTATGACAGGGGTTATAGGTGGCCACTGCAAACGAGTGTGAACGAATTTCATAACTTTCTTTTCTTTCATGGATACTGTTGAATTAACATGATCATGTGTACATTTTTAGGTAAGCCCAGAGACCTACATCAGTCACCAAAATCTAGACTCATTCTTAACCAAGTTGAATCTCCTCGCTTTAGACTTCCAGATAAGTGAGAGCAATTTGAACAACCTGTATTTTGTTTGTGTTGAAAAAGCGGAGTCAATTGTCATTCTCGAATGGAAATGTTTGATTCAAATGTGTCTGATTATGGAAGTATATGGCCTATGTTGTTACATCGGCTGTTAAATAGTTTCTTGACCAAAATTTCTGTCGGCACATTTCAGTTATTTTGATAAAACAGCTGTATGCAATTGCACTCCTGCAAATTTAATTGTAATCTTTCTACCCCCTCCCAAACGATTTACTTTGGTTATTTAATGTAGCACTTTTATATAAAGTAAAACATATTTTGCTTTGTGTAAGGCACAAGGAAAGAAAGAAGAAGGAACAAAATGTGATAGAGAATGACAGTTGGCTCCATTGTTAGTTCATCAATATCCCCTCTTATAAAGTTCTTTATATTGAACCCTGTGAAGTTGGTGATATAAATCATCACTTATTTCATACGATTTCATACGTGTAGCTTAGTATGACAATGCGATTTTGGTTACAATGTTGGCTTATCTGGTCAGTGTATGCAAGTTTGTATATTTTGTAAATAATTTGCACATTGAAAACAAATGTCCATAGAATACAGAGAAAATTATGAATGATGCGTTAGATATTATAGATGTGTTTTTCTAATAAAATTTTGGGAAAAGGTTAACAAAAAGTCTAGTACGTTTCGTCCTTTTCAGTGTGTGTCTGTTGTTTTCAGTCAGTATTACTCTCAGTTGCAGCCCGATCTATACACTTTGGCCCGCATTCACAAAGGAGGTTTGTCAATAAACCTAGGTTTAAGCGTTTCAGACCAAGGTTTGTCTGAACCTTGGTCTGAAACGCATCAAAACGCGTCATATGAAGCACATAAACCTAGGTTTGTCCTCCTTTGTGAATTCGGGCCATTATGACGAAAGTAATCTTGGGGGATAAAAGAGGTGGTTATCATGGGAGGAGAGAGAGTTGGGAGGAAGGATTGTTTGAGAAATGAAGGCATCATGAGAGATGTGTAGAGAAGAGAGAAGATGGTTTGGAGGGAGAGTTGAAGAATAAGAGAGAGAGAGGAGGAGGTGGGGTTAAAATTATAGAAGGGTTAGACTGAGTGGTAAAGGCATGAACAGATATAGAGATGTGCAGGATCCAGGAGAGCAGATGAGATTCAGGGACCAGTTCCTCGAAACCGTCCTTTGTTTAAGTTCTTGGACATCCATTATAGACGAAAGACTTCATGCTTGGCTAATTGTCAACGAAACGGAGTTAAGTCTTTTGTCAATTCTGCTTTTTGCTACGGCAGGCAGCCAGGGAAAAACGAATTTGTTTGCTAAAATTATGAAAATGTAAGGGCTACTTTAAACAAACAGAACTTTGTCATTCCTTGCTCATTTATCCTGATTGAGGTGTCATAATTATGAAAGGGCAGGAACTCAACTTTCTAGAAATGTGATTTTCTCTTTGAAATTCAGATACCGCCCGCCAAACGACTTTTCGGTTTCCTCTCTTCAAATGATTTTAATCACTCATGCGTGAAATATGCATCATAATGAGTTGCATCAAATGAAAGAGGAGGATCTAAGCTTTCCAAATATGTGTCATTTATCAATTATAATTGTGATTAAGTTATGATAAAACATCGATAAATCTCGGTTTCGTTTTTTGTGGGACGCACTGTATAGTATTGCTTTTATTAGTCAAACTGGATGCCCCCAAACAGTAGATATTGGACAAAGGGCCACGTTTTGTTTATAAAGGACATTATTCGTTGGTGTCTTATCTATCTCAGATCTTATGACTACAAAAATATGTTTTTAAATGATCAATGCGCATCCCGTTGTGGCCTATATCATATAGATATTGGCAGTTTTCCAATTAAAGTGACACATTATATTCGAGAAGCTATGGGGTGCCACCAATAAAATGACTACATCTTCCTGTAAGCAAGATTTTTATCGCATGTTTATGAAAAATACCCATCCTGTATCCTGATAAGTGATTGTTAAGCTACATTTTTATGATACTTAATGCCTGGGCTAAACGTTATTCCCACAGTGCAATAACGAGGTTTAACGAGAGTGTGACACCGGTACATACATGTAGGTCTATGTTTCTTATGTATATGGTTACTTTGATGGGAGTTTAACAATATGGGAATAAATCAGTTTCTTGGTCGAAGTAAGGGTGGGATCGAGATGGGTTTTAATTAGAGATTCAAACCAGAGACCACTATGGATCAAAGAATATAACATATTTTCAAAGAAAAGTAGAACAAATACAGATAACGAGAGAAGAAGAAAACAAAATCACGTTGGCAAAATCTGTTGCTGGAAGAAAAATAGTGTGTCGGGTAAAAAAAGGTATCCCCCCCCTATCTTGCTGCAGAGAATTTCAGGTGGCTTTCTTGCTTGGAACCCCATCATCCAGACTCACGTGTTGTAATTCGAAGCCCCTTCCTTGCTCCCATGCACAATCACGGGCAAAACAATGATTTGTATCTATTACATTATATTATTGGAGGGTAATTAAGAGATTGACATGAGGGAGGGGGCATTTCCGGGGGCAATATTTCAGTGCCGGTAGTCCTAATTTTAGATCACATTAAGTGTATTGGGCATATATTTGTTTAAAAAAACTTCCTTTCCCAACAAAGAGGGCACTTATGTACAATATTCAGTTACATTTGTGTGCCCCCTCCCGGTTTCTATACCTGTAACGCTGAATAACAGGTCTAACTTTGATCCACATGCGGATATAGCGTCAGTCATATAGCTCACATAAGAACATGAAGGGTTCAAGTCACGTTTGGTTTGAATTCAAACGAAAACTACAATGGAAAGAATTACGTAAATATCTTAATAAAAATCAATCGAAAATGGCAGATGGAAACGAAACAAAACTGAAACCTTTATGTCTCGAAACTATAGTTTAAACGGAAAAGACTGTTTAATCATGCCAATGTAGACTTTTGTGTTCGTGGAACAATAACCTCAATCGTTCTCTAACTCAAACGAGAAAAAGACAAAAGGGGGAAGAGAAAATGGAAATAGGGAAGAAAACCTCAGAAGAAGATGACGCTATTTCTTTCCTCTTCCCTGTCGCCCCTCGCCCCACATTAATGACAGTCTCTTTTACATCAGAGCCCCTTGACTTTATATGCTACGCAACTGTTTTACGCGATGACCAAAAAAATGACTTAAAAATGGCCCATATTCGATTAAATTTTAACCCGAAGCTGGGTCTAGGCTTTTCTTCAAAATCGGAGTTCAAGAAGTTAGCCTGAGACTGAGTTGTATATAATTATTTCCTTTTTATTACGTGAATAAATACCCAGGTTCGGTTTTAACTAGTACTAGTCTGGCCAGTGGCCAGGGGGGTTAGAACTTCCTGCAAGGTCACTGACAGGTGGTTATCTCATCAAATCAGCTCTCAATTAACATAAGAAAAAGGGGATCATGAGGGACCAACGGGTACCGATTAGGCATTGTTTGCTGTATAGAGGGCGCAAGTAGCTATAAGTAGTGCAGTGGGGATCTAAGCGGTTTAGTCAAAGGGTCTTTATGACCTTTAATCAGAGAACACTAAGATATATAGTTCAGGGCTTGACTCTCCCTTTAATATAGGTCTCTTGCTAAACCAGGCAAAGAGGAAACATTTGAAACTCTTTCTCCGGATGTGATAATAGGACTACAGGAATCTAAGTCCAAAATACAATATCCTGTCGGAGGAAGGGAGAAACAAAACCACAAATCATCTCCTACACACAGGTATATCTCTACTATACAAGTAAATCACAGGTAACGGTATCGAGAGGTATTTTATAGTTATAAAACCAGCGTTTTTCGACCCTTTTTCGTCTTTTTCTTAGTTTGAAAGTAACTCCATATCTTTTATATTCATTTCATAAGACTGACGGGTGCAAGGATATCAAGCTTCCTGTATATGCACTGTATCCCTTATCATACATTTTATCTAATTCACACTGATTACTGATTTAGTAACGTTATCGAGAGGTATTTTATAGTTATAAAACCAGCGTTTTTCGACCCTTTTCCTTCTCTTTCTTAATTGGCAAGTAACTCCCTATTTTTTAGATATATGTCATAAGACTGACGGGTGCAAGCATATCAATCTTCCTGTATATACATTGTATCCCTTCTATATCATAGGTTTTATATAACTTACACTGATTACGCATTTAGTATGTCTCTTAATTTCTTACCTCTTTTAACAAAATATATCTACTGTTTCGGACAAAAATGGTAGCAACGTCACATTATAGTGAGCACGAATTCATGTATAATGTTCGAAAAGATGAAATATAATCCCTAAAACAAATCAAATAAGCATGCCCAATATAGGCCATGTAACATTTGGATCCAGAAGCATTGCCGAACGGGATGGTGACTCCCCCCCCCCCCCCCCACCCCCAGCTCCATCTTCTCAACTATAGTGTGTATCAGCAATTTCAGAAATGCTATCGGTAATTTGAGGGACATATCCCCATTCCCCATGCTGAACTATCTAGAAGTATGAGGATTCATTTTGCTTTTCTTGTTGAAAAACCAGTCTGAAGTTTGTAAAATGTGTAATGACCCCTTTATCTGGCTTGATGGAAACTTTTCGGCTACCTGTTACCAAAAATATGCCGATACCCCCTACCTTCTCAAGTATTTTTCGATGTTCTTAAAGATACTATGTCCCTTTTCCAGCCAACATCAAATTATGTAGAAATTTGCAGGAATTATGAACATTTCATGTATGTCCTGTCTGTGAAATTAACACATTAGCAGTAATTATGCAAGGAAATCCGTTTACCTTCTAGACTTCACTGTCAGACACTATTGAGTGACTGACTGACATTTTTGTTTTCTTCGGTAATAACATACATAAAATGAGCTGTAACAGGTACATTAGCTTTTGTCTACATAACCCACTACTTGTAATGACCAAAATCAAACTGATTGAAACTTTGTGCAGCACAAAATGTATGACCATTCGGTAAAAGGGTCTGAAAATCAGACTATTACTTAGGTGATTGCAATCACTTAAGTCAATTCGACAACTAATGGTCGTTATTTTCCCACTAAAAGCCACTTTCAAGCCCTTTCGTTTGAGGGATGTTATAAATTAGTATTGTCTTGCAAATAGGACATAGTACCTTTAAATTAAGGAACAGTTATCCTTAGTGGCGTACTGATACCTTGAACTTAGAGGGGGGCAACACCTCTCAGCGTAAGGTGATCGACACCGTTTTTGAAGCCCCTGGCTCGTGTTACATGTGTTGCAGTGGTGGTGGTGGGTATATCAACCTCAAAATGAATTTTTCTTGGGATGAAATTGTAATTTTTAAAGAACGTGTCTATATTTCGTGCGATTCCATGTGCATTATCAAAATGATTCCATAACCTGCCATCTACTTGTACATAGGCCCTATGTATATATATATTTTTTTTCTTGGTCGGAAACCTGTCGGGAGGGGCGAGGGGGGCAATTTGCCCCCATGGTGACGATCTCGAAATCTTCTACAGATCGATGATAACAACTAGCGCTCGAAGGAGGGACAAATTTCCCCGTTGCCCCTCCTTCAATTTACGCTAATGGTTATCGCACTGTAATAGAGATCGTCAACATTTAACAACAATATTAATAATAATAATAGTCGTTTTAAGCTTTGATACTACATGTATTTTCATAAAGTTTTTGATAAGGAACAAGGAAGAAAAATGAGAATGTCAAGAGTGTTATGATATGTTTATTGGACGCCAAAAAGCTCTTTGTTTTGTTTTGTCCATGTTTTCTCTCTCTGTTTTTGTTTAGAGACTAAGTATATGTTTATGTCTTTGTTTGTTTTTGTCTGTCTATGACATAGGTTCCACTTCATTGGTGTTAAATGCTCAAGGTGTTCAATTTCCTCATGTTTATATTCAATATATCACTTTGAAATGCTATATCAAAATACACTATTATGATGTTGAATTTTTCAAATGAGTCGTACCTTATGTAGCTTTCAATTATAGTATGTAATTATCAATCTGTGTTGAATGTTTATCAAATATTCATTTGTAACACTTATAAATGATGGAAATAAAATACCACGTAAACAAAAAATATATATCTATTAAGAGCTAGACAACGGCCTACATCAGCCCTTAATGTGCCATTCACAGCTATATACCAAGACAATAATCATGCACATGGCTATTTCCTTTGATGACTCATATCGAATCAAATCGGACAAGTCAAAATCAATAGACCGAGACGGAAAGGTGGTCTAGTGGGTACGTCTCCGGACTCTGGCCGTGAACCACAAGCCACGGGGTTCGAGTCCCTGACGCAGCAGTAACGTCTTTTGCCACGTATACACTCTACCAAGGTGTAGTAATTAGGTAGCTCATCATATACCTGGGGGTGTTTCACAAAGATCCTAAGTTGAACTTATCTCTAAGTTGGACTTAACAATAATGGAAAGCCATTAGCATCTATGAAAATATTTTGTAAAAGTTTGTTTAAAAGGCATAAAATGTTGATCCAAATCATTCATATTTTCTATTATCAAGGAGATTTCATGTTCCTAATGTGGAATTTATAAAAAGTCTTAAATACTTTCGCTTTTTAATACATTTTATTTTAAGGTTACAAATGGCTCTCCATAACTTTTAAGTCCAACTTAGAGTTAAGTTCGACTTAGGATCTTTGTGAAACACCCCCCTGGTCCTGGTATGAGTTATACCTTGAATGCATTGAGCGCTATGGTTGCCGGCGCTATAATTAGCCATACTATCGAAGTCCTTACGATGTACATAGAGACGTTGATTCGTGGTTTACAATTAAGAACGGATTAATATCATCATAATTATCCTTATCCTTATCATTATCATAATTATTATCATTTTGATGATGATTATGATGATTATTATTATACATTATGATCATCATCAGTATTAATACAAAATTGTGGGTGATCAAACCTTTTACAAAGCCAAACGATAACAACCAATTTATTTTTAAAACAAGATGTGATGTAACAATGTCTGTGTTTAGATTGCGGAGAGCAATTAACATTCATAATTGTGTTTTGTTAATAAGAAATTTAATGACAGTACAAGAAAGATTGTGCATGAGTCCATAATAGCGATGCAGCTCCATAGAATTCGAATTTCAATTTCTGAGGGAATCGAAACCTTGTATTCTGACAGCATGCTCTCGAAACATGCAGTATCTATTTCTTTTGTAGTAAATTTCATTCTCAAAATATTTATTTCATTTTATATTTCAATTTTTCAAGGTTCACATATTTCAAACTGGAAAATCATATTTTAGGAAGGAAACGTTAGCCTCTCCCCTTCTACTGGAGAAATTGTTCTTGTACGCCTTTTCCTTTACGAAAATGTTCTGAGTTGAACACTGAAAAGTAGCATATTGTCTGCACCAACGAGAAGTATCATGGAATGGCAATATAACACTGTCTCTATTTCGAGTATGCGTTTTTACTTGGCCAAGCGGCAACCAAATATTTTGTCAAGTATAACGAAAATAAAGGTCGTGAAAACATAAAGGTAGAGGGAAGTGGCAAATGAGACTGTACTTTTACAACCATTTCTATTTCACTTACTATGAAAATATATAAATTCTGGAGTTCAGGGCCTGTGCTGGTCTTGCCTTTTCCGCTGCAACTATCTATATTTCCTGTTTACAAATTGTGGTTTGTGTTTTAATAGTTCATTTTGTGTATTTTGCAGAGCTTTATATTGGGAGAAGAGTATCTAGGCCAAAAACCTGTTATGTAAACACAATGACGAATAGCGTTGTACACCCGTTGGTGTGTGGTGGACTTAACGTATAACGCCGATTCTTTTAATCAATTTTTTGACAAAACTCTTGAGAGCATGTACATTGAAAATGATACAAGATTTAGAGTGCTTAATTAACAAAAGTTGACAGTATTTATAACTTCAGAATATTTATAAGTATGGTGACTATCAAATGATGTCTTGCATGACACCAGGGGCGTCGCCAAAGGGGGTGGGGTGTGGGGGGTGCGACACCCCTTCACCTGTCAGGATATTGTCGGTAAAATTGCGCTGCCGTCGGGAAAAAAGAGAAAAGGGGGAGGGAAAAAAAGAGAGAGTAAGGGAAAGAAAAGAAAAAAAGGAAAGGAAAAGAAAAGAAAAAAAGAAAAAAAGAAAGGGAAGAAAAGAGAAAGGAAAAAAAGAGAACAAAAGAAAAAGAGGGAGAAGAGGAAAGAAAGGAAAAGAAAGAAAATGAAGAAAAAGTAAAAAAGAAGAGAAAAGAGAAAAGGGCAAACAAAAGAAACGGGGGGTGAAGAGAGGAGAGAGGGGGGGGGGGGTAAGAGCCTGAGAAAGGAGGAGTGGGAGTAAAAGAAAGGGGGGGGTTGTGGGTGGAGTCGTCTCATCAAGGAAGCAAGAAAGACATGGGTAAATATGTCGCTGTGTCGGGACAGCTGTGTCGGTATTCTTGCTCGATCCTCGTGTACTATATCAATGCAGAAGTTTGAAGTCGGTGAGATGTATATTGTCGGTCGGCCGACAAGTTTTTTTCCCCTACGAACTGTGACTTTTTATCCGCTGTGACGACGAGAGTGACTACAACTACAATACTTGTATTTTCTCGAAGTTTCACTTTCCTATAATATCAGCTAAAGAAATGAGAGGTTTAAAATTGTCGGGGAAACTAATTCAAACAAGGATTAAGAGTCGAGCACGGTTCAACGAATCGTCTACTTTCTAATAATTTAATGAAACACCAAAACTTCCGCGCTTTGCGCGGGAGGGGTAGAACTGAATTCAGATAAGGATTAAGAGTCGAGAACAGTACAGCAAATCGTCTACATTTGATAATAATTTAATGAAACGTCAAAGCTTTCACGCTTCGCGCGGGAGGGGGGGGGGGGGGACTTTATTCAGACAAGGATTAACAGTCGATGTCGGTACAATAAATCGTCTTCTTTTCCTAATAATTTAAGGAAACGTCTAAGCTTCCACGCTCCGACACCCCCCTAATGAGCTCGCTTCGCGCGCTCTTTAAGTGATTCGCTTGCTCACTAACGCCCCTCCCTAAAATATGATCCTAGCTCCGCACCTGCATTAAAATATATAGCTTTGATGTTGACTAAGTTGACGAAATAATTCGTATATTTATGTCGTCGAGGAAAAGATCATTTGCGCATACGCAATTACTATAGATAGTCCATAGGCCCCGAGTTTATAGGGTTAAATTTGTAGATATTGGGACATTTAATTTTGTCGGTAATTGGTGGCTAGTTTTGTCGGCAATCGTTGGCCTCTACACCCCCCTGAAAAAGGTCTCGCGACGCCCCTGCATGACACTACATGTCCGTGGTATTTTTGATGATCCTGATCATGTTGCGGTGGTTGTGTGTGGTTGTGACGAGAACAATGGTGACTTGCCTTTGCTGCTTATCGTGATGGTAGTGATCGACAAGTATGACGATGATGACGATATATGATGCTGATGACTATGTTGATGGTAATGACGAGGATGTTGATGGCAACATCGAGGGAGAACAAAACTCTGTTGACAGATATCCGTGGGTTATGCCAATAACTGGTAATGACAAAAATATACCAAACGCAAACAAGTAAAACTTAATTCATAAATCTATGTACATGTACATCTGCATTATTGTACCACTCTGGTGTCTTGATGATGATGGTGATGACGATGATGGTTTCTTGTATAGCGCTGATGCTCGCCTCTGCTGGGCGTTCATAGCGTTTTTTCTACAATGTCTCACAAATTTACTGTGATGATTGAGGGAGAGGACGAAAGAAAGAAAGATGAAAATGGGAGAAAAAGAAGTTTAGGAAAAGAGAAGAGGTAGAGAGAGAGATGGAGAGGGATGGGGTGGACATTTACTTAAGATCATGTTTCGTTTTTCCTGATACTACAAGACAGTCGTCCAGCTATAAAGAAGAAGGGAGGAGGGACATAATTCGGGTTAAGGGGACATTAAATCGGTAAAATGAAACGATAATAGTTTTTAAAAAGTGTGTGAGATAAGGAGCTTAAATGGTTGGTGTTTACCAAATCAAATCTGTACATAAGGAGGAAAAGCGGTCACAGTATTTAGAATTATGAAATCCTCCCCGCCTGTTTATCGCGGTGCGCTTTAATACCATTGACACATGAGATAGAATCAATGCTCGTATCTACTCATATGCAACTTGTCCAACGAGGCTTTAAACTACAACCCATTAATACCGAGCCGGGATCCACGCTTACACAAAACACCCGGAAAAACTTCCGTGTCCTCTTCCGCTTTCGATAGCGCTATTTGCTTGAAGAGATGTGCTGGTAGAACACTTCATGCCAAAAACAAGGTTCTATGAGTACCACTCACTTTGTTTCTCTTCTATCTGTCTTCGCAAAGTTACATATAACCTAGTTACGTCAATCGCCTTGTACCAAGGATACATAGCTGTGGCGGTAAGTAGTTCAACACTTGTACATTTTATGATTGATATTTAATTATGTCTGAATGTTTAATATCGTTTCAACTGCAGTTTGCGATAAGGCGAATCTTACCCGAAGCACCGCAGAGTTGTATCAATTGCTTGTGATGTTATGCTACTGTGGTGTGCTATCTCTGTTTCGAAATCTGATACAGTTACTGCCCTTTGACTTATTTGAGATCCGTTTGATAAAATACATTGTTAAGACTATTGAATATTGTCCCTTATTTTGTCTAGTTAGAATCGCATTGTGCATGCATGAATCTACAACCTTATGCTGGAAAATAGATTGTATTGGCAATCGTTGGAATGTAATAATTCTTTTTGTGGAAAGTCATCTGAATTCTGTTTTCTATCAACCTGTTTTTATCCAACACTCAAGAACAAGTCAATAAATTTATTTTACTTTTCGGAGGAAAAACATCAGGTTTGTTTTTTCCAATTTGTCGTGTTATTTATTGCGGGTTTTTTGCGGGGGGGGGGGGGGGGGCTGCTGTGGTGGGGGTAGGTCATAGCCCCTCACCAATGTTTAACTGCTCTGTCTGCATACATGCATTAAATGTTAGTTTTTCTTATCCCAGTTGGCTTCTATTATCAAAGCTATTCTGCGGAGATTTTTAAGGATACAAACGTGTATTAAAAGTAGTTTTATTTTTTTCATTTGAATAAAACTGCGATATTTGCTAGACACCTCTCTGTTTTCTAAACAATAAGATCATACAGAGTTATGACATTGCAATTATATGACTTCACTGCATGTGTGTACGTAATAAGTTGCCGCATGTCGATTTCGTAACTTAGCATTGATGATAGATAGTTGTTATAAAAATGTCCCAAAGCGAAAGGTAATATAGGAAGCGGGTCATCCGGAATTATCCTAGGGCTTTTGGGGTAAAATTTTCGATACAAATCAAGGAAACCCATCAAAAATACTTTTTGTGCAGTTTTCACAAACTAACTTGACAAAGTCATGATGTCTTCGAAATCAAAGTGTAACTCAAACAAATGTCATGCTTAAGAGAAATCTAGCCTTAACAGACAACTGCTCTTTAAAAGAAATTAGAAAATTCAGAAGAGCAGACTGGTAAGTCTCAATTAAATCTGACTAAAAATAAGAAAGTTATGAAGTTATGAAAGTTGTAGTCACTATCCGTATGGGCAGTTCAAATGGGCTGATTCGGTATTGTCACAGTGACGAAGTGCTGGACTACTTTCCCATTTGCTCTAACACACAAAAATGACTACAATTTTTAACAAGCTCATTTTAAGCTCATAGACCTATTTAATAAGTTAAAGGCCCATAGTCAAAATATTGTTTATTGGATAGCTTTTATTTCATTGGTCAAATTGAATAATGCTAAACTGATAATAATTTTTTTCTTGTTTGTACCCGCAGACACCACTATGGGCCTTTAACTTATTAAATAGGTCTATGAGCTTAAAATGAGCTTGTTTTGTAACATTGTCTTGTGTTTTACAAGTCTTCGTAGGCAAAATTTGAAACAATTGTATTTCTGGGGGATCCACAAACTACAAGCTCTGCTTTTTAGTGGATCCCCCCAATTCCTCAGAAATTAAGAATTTCTTGTAATAATTTTATTATGTGCAAAGTGTATTTGTATAGTTACCAGAACAAAATGAATTAGGCCCTGTGTATGAAAAAAAAGAAGTAATACCATTGTTTATCTATTTGTTGGAAATGAAATTAATATGAATTAAAAAATTGAATAAAAAAAAACACGATTTCAACAGGGGCGGCTTTGGCGCCTCTTCCATTTCCAGTTTTTGCGAAATAGCAAAAAATGTAGGCCTAGTTAGATGAAGCTGTTATTCTTATCAAAACCGTGAAGAATATGCGATACAAGATATAATATTGATTTACTTATCGCACTGCCTCAATATAAGGTAACAATAAATTGTCCTCCGTTTCAAGGTATACGTATATTTATGTAAACAAGGATTCGCTTTCGTTTTCAGTTCTTCAATATATCTATTTGTCTTTTATGTGAATTTGGTATATTGTTTTTCGTCAACTACTTTATTTTGTGCAAGTTTAAACTAAAACGGGAATCAATCAAAATTAAATTAAATATGAGTTGGTGTTGGCCGCGAATATTGGCATCTCCAAAATTCTAGCGCTTTAATATACATCGTTCGTCTTCGATAATACATCGGTGATAGGATTGCTTGCCTTTCTTATGGCGCTCCCGGTGTCATGTGGCCGTGCTCCGGAAAAAGGGGGGGGGGGCGCACTATTAATCAAGACAGAAATCGAAAGTATACTGGCATCGAATAGTCATGTGAGAGTACACATGATAATTATCATGTCGATAAATGTTTCCGGTTTAATAAATAGTGATGTTGACAATTAAAATATCGTTGGAAAATATTTGTTGATGGCATTACCAGATACTATAGCATCAAGCATGAACGATGCTTTGTGTTTCCTTTGCTCGTTGTATTATTTTTGGAGGGAGGTGGTAGGGCATTTCATAGAAAAACGGAATACGCAACATCATGAGACACCAAGATAAGAGAAGGAGAAATAGAAGAAGAGGAAGAGAAAGAAGAATACAAAGAAGGAAGAGGAGGAAGAAGAAGAAGGAAATAAGATGAAGGAGAAGAAAAAGGAGAAAAAAGAAGAAGAAGATAAAGAAAAAGAAGAAGGAATAAGGAGAAGAGGAAAAAGGAGAAGAAGAAACAGAAAAAGAATAACAAAAATAAGAATTACAAGAAGAAGACATTGATATATAGAGATAGAGGTAGATATACAGTGCGTCCCAGAAAAAACGAAACCGAGAAGTATCGATGTTTTATCATAACTTAATCACAGCCATAATTAATGAATGATACATATTTGGAAAGCTTAGAGTCTCCTCTTTCAGTTGATGCATGAGTGATTAAAAGCAATTTGAAGGAAGGAAACCAAAAAGTAATTTTGCGGGCGGTATCTGAATTTCAAAGAAAAATTCACATTTCTAGAAAGTTCATTTTCTGCTCTTTCATATGATACTTCAATCAAGAAAAATGAGCCAGGAAAACCAAAGTTTTGTTTGTTTAAAGTAGCCCTTACATTTTCATAATTTTAACAAACGAATTCGTTTTGACAATAGACTTAAAGGGATAGTCCACCCCAGGATTTTCTTTAGCTGACGATATAGACCTAATAATACCATGAAGAATGATACAAGTCTCATTAAAATCCATGATCACATAACGAAGATATATCGACTTTTTTATCGAAAATCAGCCGCCCCCCAAATGCAAATGCGTTACATGGGCATGAAACGATTGTGACGTATGTTGCGAGCTGCCTTCTTATTTCGGAGACATTCACTTTCGCTTTCACTTTCATTCGTGATTCGTCGTGTCAGTGCGATAACAGTGTACCGCGAGCGAAAGTGAATGTCTGCGAAATAAGAAGGCAGCTCGCAACATACGTCACAATTTCGATACTATCGGTTATTTTTTGGCGATCGTTTTTTGCCCATGTAACGCATTTGCATTTGGGGGGCGGCTGATTTTCGATAAAAAAGTCGATATATCTTCGTTATGTGATCATGGATTTTAATGAGACTTGTATCATTCTTCATGGTATTATTAGGTCTATATCGTCAGCTAAAAAAAATCCTGGGGTGGACTTTCCCTTTAACTCCGTTTCGTTGACAATCAGCCATGCATGAAGACTCTCGTCTACGGCTGATTGTCAACGAAACGGAGTTAAGTCTTTTGTTAATTTCGTTTATTGATACGGCAGGCAGCCAGTGAAAACGAATTCGTTTAATAAAATTATGGAAATGCAAGCACTACTTTAAACAAACAAAACTTTGTCATTCCTCGCTCATTTTTCCTGATTGAGGTGTCATATGAAAGGGCAGAAACTCAACTTTCTAGAAATGTGAATATTTCTTCGAAATTCAGATACCGCCCGCCAAATGTCTTGCATTATCTGAGTAGCATCAAATGAAAGAGGAGACTCTAAGCTTTCCAAATATGTATCATTCATTAATTATAGTTGTGATTAAGTTATGATAGAACATCGATACTTCTCGGTTTCGTTTTTTCTGGGACGCACTGTATATAAATAGAAAGAGAGAGAGAGAGAGAGAGAGAGAGAGAGAGAGAGATGAAGTGCAATTTAATAATCAATACAAATTCGAGAAACGTTGGTGCCGAGAGGGTTAATGCATACACCTATACCCAGACGGGGAAAGTTGATCAGCGTGTAATGGAGAATGCCAATATCTTCATCGAATTGTTTATAGAAACTTTATAGAAACATGAATCCTGTACGATACTGATTTACATCGATCTATGTCATCAAAATAAGGTCACTCACTCTATGTCTAATGTTTCTTTGAAAGACGCCTTATGGCTTTCAAGGACCACGGGGTGACGTTTCAATTGGAAATAAAAGAACAAAAAGAAAAGAAAAGCGAAACTAACCAAACCAAACCAAAACCAAACCAAACCAAAACCAAAACCAAATCTTACAGTTTTAAAAAGCTTTAAAACATAGTTCAGTGACTTTGTTCATTAGAAAAATATTTTAAACAGTGTATCTCATTATTCCGATCGGGTGTACGACATGGCACTCCTTCCCATTTAAGGCACTCAAAGGCGTGGTTAGTGCAATTGGAATGGAGGGGGGGGGGGGGGGGGAGATCGGATGTCGGACAACTAACGGTCGTTATTTTCACACAAAAGTACATTTTCAAGCCCTTGTGTTTTGAGGGAAGTTTTAAATTAGTATTATCTTTCAAATGCCGTTGGAATTTAACCTTTTCATTTTTTTGGCCTGCATATAAATTCTCCGTATAAGGGAAGTGCCTTGCTCTTTGTGGCCATGTGATTCGTTGTAAACATCCATGATTAACATCAAAACGTTTTGTATCTAAATGGTTCAATTTCCCCCTGAATCCAAACTGTAATTTGCCTTAAAAAAACCCCATTCCATCATACAGGCACGCCTCTTTGCTAACCACAACGACATAAAAAGGGTAATGAACTCAACTCGAGCTGTGCTCTATTACATTACTTGTATCACATGCTCTCTAATATGGCACAGCTTATACATCCTTCCATTGAACACGATCAATCATGGTGTCGAATAGGCCTATAATCGGGGAAAAGGGTATGTTTGTTGCATTTGTCAAAATACACTTTTCCCCATCCTTAGACCGGACTTCGATCGTGTAGCCTCGCGCGCTTTTGCTTATTATGTGCTAAGTCTGTAAATCTGTAATTGTAGCAACAATTATTTAGGTAACGCTTTCCCCCGCTTCGACAGTTCAAAGCGCCTTAATTATCATTGCCCTGACCATATCTCAGCGGCCTAAATAATGTAGCGCTTAAGCTTACCAGGTACCCATTTACATATTGATTGGGAGTCGTAAATGTGGATTAATGACTTGCGATAAGACGTTAGGGCCAGTCAGGGATTTGAACACCTAACCTTCGAGTGAAAGCCAAGTGAATGAACCACTACGTCACAAGACTTACAGAATTGGAACAATTTATTCTCTCAAGATAAAACATTCACGTCTATGAATGTAAATTGTTGAGTGAACAATATCAGTTCAGTTCAGTTAAGTTTATTTAGAAACACCAGACATAGCAATCATGACGAACAAACATGAGCAACATTTACTGTGCTCATCCGTTCAATTTTGTTATTCTAAGTCGAAGCGACTTACTAGTTACCATAATACAACTCATACTGCAAATAAGACAATAGAACATTATTTTTGGTAATTGCTTTTATTGCAAAGGCCTACATGTACATTGATACGAATACATACGTCTTGGAAACTACAATAGGAATCATGTACTGTTTTTCTAAGATTCTAAAAATCTGCATTGGAAGTACATTCTTTTGGTTGTCGCCATGAAATATCAATTTTCGAGGTTAGTAATTCTTTATAGAAAAGGAAACTTGCCATTTGTACTTCTTCAATTTCAGAAGCAACTGATTATTTCGTTTCAATTTACCATGTCGCGCTTTTACCACAAGGTAATACCGGTTCTTATGGGGGGGGGGGGGGCTATGAGGAGGTCAGGCCCCCGCCCCAAATGTTTTCAAGCCCCCCCTCCCCCTCTCCACGAATGCAAGAACCGCCAATCCTCCCCTCACCACTCCCAACTATTCTTCTACAATCGCACCTGGTTAAAATCATATAAATCATTGAAAATAGTATTGTTAGAACGAAAATATATAACTTTCATGGTTGAAGCAGATCATCTCAAACACATTAGGTCAGTAAGCAAACGACACTGGCTCGGATACACAGATATCCGTCGGATGCGCACTCCGGAAAATCCGTTTGAAATCTCGACCACTTTCAGAGTTTAAGAAACCAAAGGAAACAACTATATAGTTTGCGTCATGGTGCGACGTGGCACGGGGAACATAACACCAGGGTAAACTCTACAAAAGGGAATAGTATTTGATTTCAAATTGTCTAAGAAATCCGGGTTCAAGAATTCGGTGTTCCATTCTAAGAGAACATAATTAATTAAGTTTCTACACTGGATACGCGTGCATTATACGAATTGATTTGATTTGATTTGATTTGTTTATATATATATATACATATAAGTGTCTATCGTACATAAATCCTTAATTGCATAATCAACTAATCAAATGTTATATATATATATATGTAGCTGTATAAACATTTCTTATATATCTTTATAATTAACTGACCAATATTACTACGTCAATGCTTTACTAAAAATTACGTAAGAAGATGTATATCAAATTTCATAAAAGAGAAAAAGCAACAGAATGCAGCTATACTGAGTCAGCAGGATTATTACAGAAATATATTATATAATAATTATTTTGCCTCGAATCAAATACATTTTGTACAAATCATTCATATTAAACAAAAGTGTGCATATTCTTCATAACACAACTGGATGCACTGTACATTGATATTTGGCTTAAATATAAATTGCAATAATAAAAGAAAAAACAATTATGTACATTTGTATAAACTGTTTAGAAAACATTTTCATATATATGATCAAAGAATAGTAAATGAGAAACATAAATTGGGACAAATCAATTTGTTCACGTTCATACAAAATAAAACAATTGGTAAGGGCATGAATAATTTAATTGTTAACTTATGTTTATCATACCATAATACTGTGTAATGCATGGACATCCAAATATGACAATAAAAACACATGGACTATTTCTTGACGCACACTACTATTTCATTCACATGTATTTCATATTTTCGCAGAATACAAAATGGCGCCTGACAGAAGTACTCCAACTTTACCTATTTGGTCGTCTTTGCTCTTATTAATGATTTGTCTAAATGGGTTAGAGACAGTGAAGTGCCAAGGTATGTATTTATCTCAAATTGAATATTTAATGACTTAAACTATTAAACTCAGTTGTAAAATGTTTATATTAGTATCCACTGCTATTTTTGAAAAGATGAGAAGCCGATGTTTGAGTTCGCACCCAGGTTAAAATAGGCAGTTGCCCGGAGGGAGGGGTTGGGGGGGGGGGGGGGTGTACTCGCCTAATACGGTATACGAGGATGTACCGCTTTAATGGGTTACGTTTTGCGAAAATTCCCTAAAAACGGGGTATGATTTTGTGCTGCAAAATCTCTAAAAGTGCCCCCACATTTCAGATCTTGGCCTTACACATGGGTTGCTATTTTCGTAGGGATAATATCTCACCAATAATCTCGCTACAGTGAAAATTCCAGATGCAAAAATCCCGCAAAAATGATCCAAAGTCCTCGCCGATGGTCGCACTGATTTATCAATTTCATTAATTTGAGCTCGACTCCCGATTAATTTATAAACAGGTAACCCCCCCCCCCCTCCTCGAGCGTACGCAAAACAATATTCTGTGTAAGCAATAAACGAAGAATCACAACTTAGCCAATGCCACTACAACTTCCGGGTACAATTTTCTGAAAGCAGCAGGAAACTTGCTTTAGGGTCGCGCCATTAGATATCCAGGGGAAGTAGGAAGTTTTCAGACCCCCCCCCCCCCACATGTAAACGAAATTTTATCCTTCGACATTACAAGTTGGAGAAAAAAACCCGAAAAATCCCAGGAATTAAAAAAAAAAATCACCCCAAAGATTCAGTTGAAGAAAGAAAAAAATTCAACCCCCTAAAACTGGGGAAGCTGTTACTAAGTAGCTAAGGGATTAAGGTATGTGAAAGTGTAAATCATTCATGCAAATGGATTACGGCAAAACCTTGAACATGGGTTGCTTTTTGAATGGAAGTCCCTAATAATGTGACCACTTTCTGCCAAAATGACCTTTAAAAATGGGTATGGGTTTAGACGCTTCAGCCGCACACCCCCGTCCAAACCAAATCTGAGTATCCCCCACCTCCCGGGAAGGGGGGGGGGGCAGTTGTGTAGAAAGGGCCCATCCACTGAGGGGGTATCAGCAAGGGGAGAAGGGAGACTACGATTTGAAGAAAAAATGTAAACAAGACCTTCAAGTAGCTATGAGATCTTGTCATCTTAATTTGTAGTATTTCCTTTATCTCCCTCCCAGGGATGGTACGAGCCCCAGTAGCCCTCCCCAATGCTACGCTAATACATAATATCATATGTGATTCTCAATCTGATATTCTGAATTGAACAATTTTTGGCTGGCCTACATTTATTTTTTTGTCTGGCCTACTTTGAATTACAAATGCTTACTCCCATGGTGACAGGCTCTTTCTTTCTCCACGTTTATCAATTTGATCGGAATCAAAGGCATTTTCGTATATTTGTCAAGATAATTATTCTTAATCATCCAGTCAGTTTTTCTTCTTCTCCTTCTTCTTGTTCTTCTTTTCCCTTTTCTTCTTCTTCTTCTTCTTCTACTTCTTCTTGTTCTTCTAAAATAGGTTTATTATATAACATTGAAAGTAATTTTGCTTTCGTTTTTTTTTATGACATTCTCAAGGGTCTTACGAGCTTCGATTGGTCAACGGAAGCGCGCCAAACGAAGGTCGGGTTGAAATGCGATCGAACTCCTCGGACTGGATGTCATTGTGCGGTGCGTACTGGGACATCGGCGACGGATCGGTAGTCTGTCAACACCTCGGCTTCACCAACGCGACTTCGGTGTCGCGTACGGCCCGCTTCGGCTCAAGCACGGGACGGATCATGTCTACGAACTACCAGTGCACGGGGAGTGAGAGCCATCTCGAGGATTGTCCGGTGGGGCAGTTCTCCGAGGGGGACTGCCAACATCCCGCTGACCCTGGTGTGGTCTGTTACCCCTCGACCCCGGGTAAGACTGCAATAATTTGAAGACCATTGCGAGGGGTTTAAATCAAAAGAATTACGACTGATATAAATCATTCATATTCAAATATGAGTCGATCTATAAGTTTTCTTTTAAATTACTTGGGAAAGGAATTTCTTAGAAGGTTTCAAGGAAAAAAATCAAAGTTTAAGAGTATTTGCCCTTTTATACAAAAGAAAATACATAAATAAGTACAGTTCGTTCGTTCGTGTCTCCTTAGATCAAGATTAATGTATCTTGATCTTCGAAGTAGTACAGTAAGTAGTACAGTAAGTACAGTATCAGATATATATTATAGAAAAAAATAATCAACAGAATTAAGACTGATATAAATCATTTATATTAAAGTATTAGATGACCTTTAAGTTTTCTTTTAAATTACTTGGGAAAGGAATTTCTTAGAAGATTTCAAGGAAATATTTCAAAAGGTTAAGAGTATTTTCCCCTTTATCTTCTTGTTTCTTCGTCCGTTTGGAGACGCATGGAAGTAATAAATGTCGATTAGTTTTTGTTTAGATTCCTCTTTGCGTCTGTGCATTTCCATTATTGGCTCACATTCACTTTCAGTTTCTCTGTCGTCTATTGCAATATAGGACAAATCTTTGTCCGGGATTTGGCGATTTTAGGAGCTCTGTTGGCTAATCGCATATCTATATTTCAATGACCCTTTTTTCCTTCGTCGGCAAATTTGAAATGTCGATGACCATTTTCGTAGTTGTTAACGTTACCATTTTAGGGAATTCGAAAATCTGAAAAATATTTAATTTTGATATCATGCACACCTAGTTGTTGACGTGTCATAATCCAGAATCCGTCACGAATGGTCATCATATACAAGTATACCATCAGTCTTACATGAGAAACAATGGCAAACCCGAATGATTCAAACTAACATAATTATACGCTTTCATCGTCATTTTCATTTTTAACAGCGTCGATGATGACGACGATACTGCCTAACCTAGTGACAACGCTCCCGCCAGATGTTGCCATACCCGTTCGGCTGATGGGAGGGCAGAGTCCCTTTCAGGGGAGGGTAGAAGTCTATCTCAACAATGCTTGGGGAACAATCTGCGATGATAGCTGGGATACTACCGATGCTCGGGTTTGTATACTTAGTGTAACTGTAAAGACTTTCGAAAAATCAATTCAAGGGCAATAACTTATTTCTTAAATTAGTAGTAGTACGTCATTTCCATGTTCGACAATTTCAATAGATGACGCTCAAGCCTTAGGTTGATATTTTCAAAAGTAGCTGTGATCGAGTCAATATAATTTGGAGAAAGTGGTCAGCCCCGGATTTTTTCTGGTTATGTCTTCCCTTCTTATCTCTTCTCCGTTTTGTTTGATACCCTTTACAATTTCCCTCTTTTTTTGTTTGGAAGGTTTTGTATAGTATTCACGTTTTTAATTTTTTCAAATCTTGTGTTTTCGTTTTAGCAACCTCTTCTTCCACTTCTTGTCTCTTTTTTTTCCTTTTGCTTTTAATTCTTCCTACAAGAGGCGATACTCATAATAGCAACTCTAGCATTTTTAATTGTTTCCATTTCGTATTACACGAAAAAGAAGATGACTAAGAGGAAAAAAGAAAAATTCAATGGCATCGGTAGTAGACAAAATACGATACAAACTAAAAAGTATAGACAAAATTTCGTCAAAATTAAAGTTAATTCAGTACGAAATTAGGTAACGGTAAGGTAAATTTGTCCCAGTTCCATTAAACACTTATCTTTCTTATCTTTCAAACAATCTATTAATATAATCAAGTTTAAACATTTATATTAACTTTCGTCAACAACTCCGCCATTTATCAATACATCTATAGATCGTCTGTCGTCAACTCGGCTTCACTGAAGTTTTCGCTGCTACCACCAACGCTCGTTTCGGCCAGGGCCTCGGACCTATCCACATGGACGACACTCGATGCTACGGCAGCGAAACGTCAATCCTCGACTGCCAACACCGTGGCATTGGCGTCCACAATTGTCGGCACACGGAGGACGCTGGGGTGATATGCTTGCCCGAATGTAAGTGAATAATAAGCGTGATGATGATGAGGCCTAACAAAAAAAAAGATGCTGTGTTGCCCTTTGCGACCGACCCCAAAAATTTGAAAATCGATGGTCGACATTTTAAAAAAGTTTTTTTTTTAAACCGTTTTTTAGAGAAAAGAAATGTATTAAAGTATTCAAAACTGAGAAATATCAGACCAAAGAACGAGTTAAAAAAAAAAAAAAAAAAAACAATTTCCGACCGACCGACCCATGTTTTGGCACCTAAAGGGCAATACTACATCTTTTTCTTTTTAGGCCTTGATGATGATGATGACGATGATGGCGGATGATGGCGTCAAAACGGATAGGTTTATAGACATGCAAATCAATTTTTATTTTATTTTTTTATTTTATTTTTAAGTCTAACCCTATGTGCCTCAGAATAGTTTACTAGATCGATGGCGCACAACAAATGCTGTATTATTATTATCATTAATATTATGTTCTTTACCTTTGTCACGCAGCCCGCTTAGCTGGCGGCAGCAATCACTCCGAAGGCCGCGTCGAGGTCAAGGTGGGAGAACAATGGCAGACGGTATGCGGCCTCGGGTTCGACGACGTAGATGCGAACATTGTCTGCAATCAGATGGGGTACGGAGAAGTTCTCAGCATGTCGCTTGGCAACGACCGGTACGGCAACGCCACCGGCACTGCCGTGGTCAAGAACGTCAACTGCAATTCCAACTTTCAGCTGATGTACCAGTGCGCGTCGGAAGTGGTACCTGACGGGGACCCACAATGCACCAGCGATAATGACGTTGGCATCGTGTGCTCTAATTCTGGTGAGTGAAAAGGCTTTTTCGGTCTCATTTTTCCTTGGAACTTATTTCGGAATAATTTAAAGCAACAGGGCGAATGTGGGAGAAGAAAAATTGATTGAACTTAGCAAGTCGACTTATTTAGGGCGAGAAGATGATGACGAGTCGACTTTTTTTTGTTTTTTTGCTAAACAGCTGAAATGGTAGACATGTACAAGCTGACCCACATACCCTTACCCCCAGACTGCTTTGGCCGGTGAGAAAAAAAATACGTCAGAGGTTCCCCTATCACCTCCCCTTTGAGCGACTTTTTCAGTGCTGTCACCATCACGGCATTTTGTCTTCTCGTCCTACACAATTTACTTGACGAGTTGCAACAACTCGTCTTCACGGGCCTTCTCGTCCTTAAACGAGTGGGCTTACCAAGTTCTATAACATTTTGAACAAAATGACGTAGCTTGGATTTGCCGATATAATTTATACAGCTTTATAGTTTATACTTATTTATACATGCTCCCCTTCCTTCACCTCCCCTCTCCCGCTCTTCCTCAGATTCTGCATTGGGACTTCGTCTGGTCGGCGGCAACAACATCTTCGAAGGCCGCGTCGAGGTTAACATCAACAACACCTGGGGAACCGTGTGCGACGATTACTGGGACATGGAAGACGCTTCGGTAGTCTGCAACCAGCTCGGGCTCGGCCGGGCCGTCGAGGCCAGGAAGTACGCCAGCTTTGGCCGGGGCTTCGGTCCGATCCACATGGATGATGTCCTGTGCTCTGGAGACGAAGCAACCATCTTTGATTGCGAATATAACAACCAGACTGGATGCTCTCACAGTGAAGATGCCGGTGTGGTATGCGCTCCAAAAAGTGGGTACCGACTGTAGATAGCAATTGTTTTATAAATAATACATGATGAAAAGCGATTCCTTTAAAACAAAAATCGTATCCACGCATACCAGCCTTCAATCATATCGAGTTGCCAAATTCACAAAGGCAACTATTTTTGAAAAATCAGCGAAAGGACAATTTCGATAGCCTATTGTATTTCCCATATATATCATTTTCGGGGTACGTTATACGTCATTGCCATGTTTGCATATTTCAATATAGGAGACGCACAAGGCTTTTGCCTTCGGTCGGCTTTTCAAAAGTAGCTGCTATCGTGTTCAAATTTATTCTCATCATATTTGTTTTCCTATGAATCACTTGCTAATACATTTTGGTACATTATACTTATTTCACTATAATATTTATTCAGAGCAGATTACCTAGACAATTTGATTCCAAGAATCATCTTGTCGGGTCAGAATGCATTCTCATCGATTGTGAGGGCCACAGGAGTCGCAGGCAACCGGTTTTTCTGTCAGAATTCTAGCAGAACGAGTCTTTATAAAAAACTACCAACTTTTGAGGCCCTCTATTTCCTCGTAATTTTTGTCATTAATATCCTCCAATAATATTCTACATAACATGAAAGTAAATGCTGTTGTTTTTGCTCCCTGTCAAATCTCAGTTCGTCTCATGGGAGGTATGAACGCGTACCAGGGTCGAGTAGAGATGTTCGTCAACGACGAATGGAGCACAATCTGCGACACGCTGTGGGATGAGGACGAGGCCCGTGTTGCTTGTCGTCAGCTCAAGTACGGCTTCGCAGCTACGGCCAAGACCGGTTCGTATTTCGGAGAGGGCACAGGGCCGATCCTCGCCGAAAACATAGGGTGCAGCGGTTATGAGGGGTCGTTGGTGCAGTGCCCGCAGTTCGGCATCTCGCCAAACACGACGTGCGACCACTCCCGAGATGCTGGTGTGATCTGCTCACTCCCCGGTAAGGATGTATATAGTGTAGGATATTATCCCAAAATAGTCACCCATATCATCCATCTGATGCATGAACAAAAATGTTGTTAGCATAACCTAGCTTGAGCTTTAAGGTTTGGCCTCTAGAGCCCCCGTGAACAGACACCCCCTGGAAAATGCGCTATACAAATCAAATTTATTTTTGATATTGTTATCATAATGATAATAATAATTTGTATGATCATTGTTATTATTATAATTATAATTATAATTATTATTATTATCATTATCATCATCATCACCTTCTCGTTCATACACTCAGAAAACAACATCACTCTTCGGCTGGTCGGTGGCGAGAACGCCTACCAAGGTCGGATCGACATCGAGCTCGATGGTGTCTGGGGCACGGTCTGTGACAACAACTGGGACAAGAACGACGCCCGTGTGGTCTGCAAGCAGCTAGGTCTTGGTCCCGGCATCGAAGCCGCGAAAGGTGCCACCTTCGGACCGGGTACTGGTCCGATCTACGTGGACAACCTGGCCTGCAGAGGACACGAGTCGTCAATCGCATTCTGTCCCAACAATGGGGTAGAAGTCCACAATTGCACTCATGAGAACGACGCAGGAGTCGTATGCTCAGCTCCTAGTAAGACTTATTATGTTTTACCCCCTTTAAATAGTAGTAGTGAAGTATAAGAAGTATAAGAACACGAGTCTAACCTGTCACCAGGTCCATTTTACAATTTTAAGAACAATATATTATCAGATACATGTTTAAAAGCGCGGGAAACATGCAAAACAGAAAAAACAAAACGGATAGCATTTATTTGTATTAATTGGAAGAAAAAAGACTGCTATTTATAAGGCGCTCTTGCATTTCAAGGAATTAATTCCTACAGGGCACCTATTTAAATCACCTGGGTGGGGAGTGGCAAATGTGGAAAGATGTCTACAGTTTAAAGCTCGATGCATGCAGGACCCATACTTGCATTCAGGATCTAATGTAGAATTCAGGTCCTGCGGTCACGACCCACACTTGAAGTAATAACATTTCTTTCGTGATTTAATCATAGTCCGACTTGTAGACGGTTCTGGTCCGTACGAGGGCCGCGTGGAGATTCTCCGCAACATCGTATGGGGGACCATATGCGATGACGGTTGGGACATCAACGACGCCACTGTGGTCTGTAACGAACTCGGCTTCGGCAGCGCAAAGCGGGCCGTCCCCGCCAGCTACTTCGGCTCTCGCTCTTATGGCTCTATCCACATGGATAACGTGGCTTGTGAAGGAGATGAACAAAGCCTCACAGACTGCCCACATGACACCACCCATGACTGCTCGCATTTGGAGGATGCTGGAGTTATCTGCACAGGAAAAGGTAGAGGTAAACACGATCAGATGTACCCTGATCTGTCGCTATACCTTCAAACACATGAATGGGCTTTGTCATGTTACATTACAAGGAAGACGAGGTCATAGCCATAATGCCTTCCATGGCATCTTGTTAAAGGTTGCCAGGGGTCAAAAGTGAAAAACAAGAACTATCTGTGGCCATCATTTTAGAATAAAACACTGTAGGAATTAGCCCTAGAGATAAATTTGCATAATTTGGCAGCACACAATTCCCTGATTTCGAAAAATCACATGTAAACAATAATATCAGTCAATGCTTTCTCTTGATGTAGATGTGGCACGTGACCTTGCAATTGGCTCCCTCCAAAGACAAACATGAGCTTTGCCGGGTTAAACTACAACAAATTACGAGGTCCCAACCAAAATTTACGTAATCACATTACTGAGAATATGTTGGAGGTTGTCAAATGTCACGAATTAAAAATCTGGTCTCTACTTAGCAGTCTCTGTCCATGTGTTTCCTTTCCAGATCTCGCATGTGACCTTCCGTCGCTCCCTCCAAACACCTACATGAATTTTGTCAAGTCACATTACAATGAGGACGAGGTCATAGCCGTCATCTGTACCTTTGGCAACGAGTCGGTGGAGTGGCGATGCGGCACCGACAAGAGATGGACGGGACTATCCCTCACCTGTCCTCCCAGGAAAGGTTAGCAATCTCTGCTTACATCTGCTAATCATCATCAGGAACCCGTTTCACAAAACTTGTCATCAGTGACAAATGACAGGTTTTGTTATAAGCTACTGAAATACTTGCTTCTGATTGGTTATCAGCAGATTTGTCACTGTTTTTTGAAATTTATCTTTGAAAAAAGGCTTTGTGAAACGGGTCCATAATCCCAATACAATACAATGCAATACAATACTTAGCAATACTATACGATAACCAAAGAAAAAGGTTAGGAATCTTTGCTTATATCTGCTGGTCATCAGGAACCGGTTTCACAAAGCCTTTTCCAATGACAAATGACAACAATCAGTGACGTATCTGCTGATAACCAATCAGAAGCAAAGATTTCAGCAGCTTATAACAAAGACTGCCATTTGTCACCGATGGCAAGTTTTGTGAAACTGGCCCCTGATCACGATACAATACATTGCAATGCAATACCTAACAGTACTATACGATAACTAAAGAGTTAATAGATTCTACAAAATCGAAGAATAGAACGAATAAAAACATAATTAGACCAAAGCTTTTTGTCTTGCACTCATCAGAGTAAATCGCAATACTGTTATCTTTCGCGCGCTTAGTACTCTCAGGTTCAGTTTATACTTTGTCTGATTTTGGCTTTCTGTTTATTCTTGAAAATTACTTCGATGAGTGCAAGAGGAAAAGCTTTCTTTCGTTGCTTTATGATAACTTATTCATTTAAGCGCTTTTGCAACTGGATAAAGGAATGGTCATTTACCTGGTAGTAGTTGGCAATTGTTGACCGTGGTATTTTCTTTACGTACTATAACTACTTTAACTTCCTCAAAGTTATGTTATGCATGTCATGAAGGAATTAGAGGTGAATTTTTAGAGGAGGGGGCGGGGGGTTGGTGGGGGAGGAGGGGAGGAGGGGAGGAATAAGTGCCCGATGTAGTATATACACTTTTGTACATACATGCATAGCTTTGTATAAATGTCTGAAATTGAGACTGGCTTTCAGTACTTATTCTGCGCAGGTTTCTAGAAAGTCTTTATGATGTTTTTTACTTTTTTAAACAAGATGTGTTTCCATGACACTATCTAAATGTTACCATTTCTTTTTTTATAGGACGTCCTGGTTCCAGTAAAACAATGATTGTAAGCATAGTTGCTGTATTGGTGGGTCTAATTCTCATTGGATTGATGATTGTCTTGATCTTCTTTGTAATACGGTAAGTTCGTCGTCATTTTATGATACTAATTAGTCAGAAATAGATGATCATTCATTCTGTATTACACTGCATTTGAAAAATGGTAAAAGTGGGAGCATTTTGCAATCTAAAGTTTCCTTTTGTTTGGAGTTAACTGGAGATGGATTCGGTACAATCTCATAGTTTTTTCTTTAAATCGGGGCCTTCTTTAAATCTTATAACGGTCATTATGTTTCGCCTCCTTTATACAAAGTGAAGTGCCGAGAAGATTAAAGCCTTATATTAATTTCGTATGCTAATAATTCTGTAAAACTTGACCCTGAATCTAAATCAAGTTAGAAAATTTGAAAAATTAGGCCCTAGAATAACTTAATTTTTGTTTTGGTATACATGTACCCGACTTTGAACAAAACCCTAAAGCCAACGTCGGGTTTAAAGTTAGTAGAAAACGAGCCTTTATTTTAATAAATTCTCAATCCACAGGAGTCAACGCAGACAAGGGTTCGGGGGCGCCATAACGATGTCTGACGTCATCGCTCATATAGAAACCATCAAGAACGCTGCTACCACCAACGGTGATCCCAGCAAGCTGGAGGGATGCACCACGGCCATGCCCGAAAACGATATCACGGGTGTCGACGTCGAACCCTTCAATGATCACGCCGTGGAAAATCCAAAGTACTACGACGGAAAAGATTCCAAATCCAACGCGACGGGCGGTTATGCTCGTCTTATCGAATAGTTTGAATGGCTTGGGCAGTAACTGCTATAATTTTGAAAAGACTTTATATTCCTGTCACACCGTCAAAATGACATTACATCCATTCCAAACTGACCAGTTCTTGGCCGTTGAGGGTTATGACCATTGATTTTTAGAATACATTTTGTTTGCAAATATATGATTAAAAAATGTGTATGCTTATTTAAATTTGTTTTGAAAATGTATGACAGGCTTTATACTGCTAGTAAACTAGAAGTTTATAAGAACTTCACAATTTAATAATTAGCCTCATCTGGGCCCCGTCTTACAAAGAGTTGCGATTGATCAAAATCAATCGAAAGTCCTGCAATCAATCGCAAGTTTGCAGTCTCCTCTCTCTTATGTACATAGTTGCGATTGATATCAATCGCAAATAAGTTTCGATTGATATCAAATATTTGTAAGACGGGGCCCTGGACTTGCAAGCCATCAGCATTCAGGATAGTATGGAGAAACCTGGAATATAATTTCCTTTTTTTTTACAAGTCATGCAAAGGCCATGAAAATTTCTGAAAGGAAAAGGTCACTCGAATCAAGGAAAAGCCAGGAAGTTTCATTGGCCCCAAGAGAAGCTGCCTGACCACTGAATGATTGGCCAAGCTGGCTTTTTGTACTTCCCTGGGTTTAAAGAACGGTACAGGGGGGCGTTTCACAAAACTTGTCATCAGTGACAAATGCCAGTTTTTGTTATAAGCTACTGAAATCCTTGCTTCTGATTGGTTATCAGCAGATTTGTCACTAATTTGAGTCATTTTGTCATTGAAAAAAGGCTTTATGAAACGGGTCCCTGGTGTTTTAAACTTCATCAAAAGAAAGGTCAGGGAAATTTCGTTTTCATGGAATGCGGGGAACCATTGTTTATTTTTCCGACATCTTGTGAATTTAAAAGAGATACGGATCGTGTATTTATATTAAATATGTACGATGTACCAGCCTGTGGAGTATGATTATCCTATGTCTCAAATATATGTTGCCTTTTCCTTATTTTATCGTTTGCCAGGAACAATCAATGGTATATATTTATCGGCTTTCAAAATAAAACAAATATTTGTCGAAGATTCAGAATTGTGGTAACCACAATCGTCGCCAGCTGAACAGCTTAGTTCCGTCTGACAGCAAAGTACTGCTGCTAGACTAGGTTAGAATGGTAACATTCTACTAAAATGTACAGCTTGTACATTCCAAAAATGTTAATACCAGATGTTACACGTAGTATACTCTGATATGACATCGTTGTAAATGTTTCTTATATCATGTATAAAGGGAGATTGAATAAGTGTTCTCTTTTCATAATGTGCGTTATGATTTTAATTACATTTCCTTGAATGTTAGATTCCGGGAAGTCTTGTCATGTGTATATATATTCATACAGAAACATATCCGTTGGCATTTCGCCCATACACGCATGATCAAAGTTTTCATGACCTATTTGATTTAGATTTATTAAGAGATGGGAAGATATTATAAATAGATAGATAAATAGATACCTTAACATTTATACCCAATAAAGCCATATTGCCTACATTTTAAACGTGTCATTTCTTTAATTGAAAACTTATACCTACTTAATTCCATCACTTTCATGCTCTGCCTGATTGCCTCACCCGCCTACCCGCCTACCCTTGTCCACCTTTCCTCTCTGTCTCACTTTCCCTTTGTCCGTCTGTCTGTCTCTCAAGTTTTCCTATCTCTCTTTCTCACACTGTTCTCTTTAGCTACCCCCTCTCTCTCTTCTTCTCGTATAATTAGTCTTGCTTTATCGTGCGAAACGCCAAGAGGAAGTAAATGAAGTACAGCGGTAGAAGAAAATAGAGAAGAAGAAGAAGTAGAAGAAGAGAGAGAAGAAGAAGAAGTAGAAGAAGAGGGAGAAGAAGAAGAAGAAGAAGAAGAAAGATAAAAAGTAGCAGTAGAAGAAGAAGTAGAAGAAGGAGAAGAAAATCCCAATACTTCGGTCGACGACTACATACCGAGTGTTGACCGATGTTCGGTCTCTTATCGGTCCGGTGTCAGTAACTGAAATATTACAAAGTTGACACATGTTTTATTACTATACCGACTTTGTTTCAGTGCTTTATTTCACTCTCTTTTACCTACACACAAACACATACACGTAACCTACACACAAACACATACACGCAACCCTCCACACACACACACACACATACGCACACTCTCTCTCTCTTTTCCTCCCCTTATGATGTAGTTTTTAGTTCCTTGACTTTTCAAATGATTTTATTTCTCATGCAAAACATAATACAACGAAAAATTATATTACACAAATATGCAATGAAATGACGAATATAGAAAAAGCACGAGAAAAGAAGAACTAACTTGAAGCAGAGCTTGTTGAAGTGTTAGTTCCTCAGATGCTGTTGTACAATATAACATGAACAAAGTATGCTTAGAAAATCAATAGATAGAAAAAAATAAGTAGCTAAGAAATTATAGATTTTTGGGGGATTTTTTTTTTTAAGAGATGAAAAAATGGATGAAAATAGTAAAAGGCAAAAAGAACACAAGATACACCAATGAATAGAAAGGAGAAAAAAAAATGGTCAAATATTAAACCATTCGTCTTCTCCCCACCCCCTCTCTAACTCTCTTGCGTCATCTTTCCTCTATTTGTCTTCCGACTTTCATCAGCTCTCAAATGCTGGACTGCAGTTTCTTTTACCTTGATATTATATCATTATTTCGCCAAAACTCTTTTACCTATACGGAAATACAACAATGACCTTGTCGTTTATCATATTTTTGGTACTGTATATCCGGCTTCCTTTCATCACATTCTAGAAGACATTTCCTCTTTATGTGTCTGAAGATGATAAGGATTTGAATTTCCGGTCTATATCCCATAAAAGGACTCTGATGAATTGAGGGAAGTAATAACAGAAACAGATCAGAAAGGTGAAGTTAAGAAGTTAGTAATTTTAATCGATATTTATGGAAACGGAACTGACTAGTCATATGAAAAAATAATCATTAGCGATAAATAGAAAGCGTAATGGGATAAATAAGCTATAAATCCCTAAAAGCTTTCTCAAAAAAGAAAAAGGCTGAACTTACAAGAAATGAAGATAAATAATAGAAGAACAAAAGTAGTAGCAGTACACACTAAGAAATAGGGGTACATTTGGGGTGCAGATTACGCGTAGTTGGCCGAGGGTACTAATCTGCTCCATATAGGGCGCACTCAGTGCATTCAACGTAAAATGTGAACCCTGAGGGGTGCAAGAATTTGGAGGGTGCAGAATGTGCACCCCACTAGTCTTTATCAAAGCATTATGAAATTATACTGTAGTTTGAAGATTGATCTGTTCTCAAGTCTGTGTATATATTTCAAGAACAACATAACACAACAATAAAAAATTATACCCTTTTTATGCATCGTTATTATTATTCCATGAAAAATCATGGACTATAAGTTTTATGAAACAAGTTTAAGTCAGTCGATCTTTTGCAGAGACTTTTAATTCCGTTCAACTGCCGAGTTTAATAAGCGAGTTCGTAGTTAGATTCTGCGCATGCGCGAAAAATCCTCCGTGAACTTTCCGCTGGATCAATTGGGATAAATATTGGTCGGTGCTGTGCTTACACACAACAGTGAATGGGGAATGTTAGCATTTATCACGTTCTAGATACGATTTGTTTACATCATGACATCATTCCTTTTCCACAAATCATCTTGAGCAGGTAACTGGATATATTTTCGGCGCTAGTATGGTAAGGTATCCAAAATATAGCCTACTAAAACAGACCCCAAATTTCGGTAAATATATAATCAAATGTCCAAATAAAGATAATGATTTAAAAGGCGTTATGTTTCTTACCTGTTTCGTGTCAATTTTGTTGTATTTGGGGGAGTATTTTTCGGAAAAACATTGATTTTAATATGCACTTTTTCAAAGGTTTTTCTTCTTCCTCTTCTTTCTTTCTTTTTATATTCTTTTTCCCTTTCCCTTCTCTCTCTTATTTATTTTTTGGCGGGGGGGGGGGGGGGGGAAGGAGGCAAGAGCCCTTCGTCCCCTTTTCCCTCTTTTCTTCTTCTTCCTTTTCTTTTTCTTCCTTTTCTTTTATATTCTCTTTCCCTTTCCCTTCTCTCTCTCTCTCTTATTTTTTTTTTGGCTGGGGGGGGGGAGGCAAGAGCCCTTCGCCCCCGTTTACCTCTTTTCTTCTTCTTCCTCTTCGTTCTTTCCTTTTACATTCTCTTCCCCTTTCCCTTTTTTCCTTCTCTCTGTCTCCCCCATCAACATAGTAATAACGAATAAGACCACTCTGTAATCAAGACCATTCAATTTATTTAATACATTTTCGATATAGACTACCGGTACTTAAATTGGCAACTATTATCTTTTGTCCCAGATCCTCATTACGGTAGATGACTTCACACAGGCGCGCGCCCGCACGCAATCCACCATCAGTATGCATTTGTATTGTGCAGCGGTTTGGCGTGAAACCTTTGAAAAAGTGCATATTAAAATCAATGTTTTTCCGAAAAATACTCCCCCAAATACAACAAAATTGACACGAAACAGGTAAGAAACATAACGCCTTTTAAATCATTATCTTTATTTGGACATTTGATTATATATTTACCGAAATTTGGGGTCTGTTTTAGTAGGCTATATTTTGGATACCTTACCATACTAGCGCCATTTTCCTTCTTTTCCTTTTGTTTTGTACGTGGTCAGCAAATGATTTAGTATTTTTCTTCTTTGCAATCGGCAGTTGCCTCCACAGAGGCGAAAGTATGCCGTGTCCCGACTGTTGCCCCATACATTATATTTTGTGTAAGCCGTCTGCTTCGTTAAAAAGGGTCGTGATTCTGACTTTAAAATCTAATAACCGGTGTTAAGAATAACTCATATGAAGGCTCTTCCCTGCTAGTTCAGCCTGTATATCACTTAAAATAATTATGGCCTACATGATCTAAACTTACCTGCTTAGAAGCTACGCATATTTTGTTTGTTATTTTGCCTGATCATGTTGATTGAACTGAAGTGAAGAAAAAGAGTGACTAAATTCAGACTAGATCTAGATCTCTAGTCTATGTAATCGAAACAAAAGACACTGAGACCGATTTGAATTTAAAAAAGGTATACAAACCGTATAACAAGGACTGGACTTCTAGTTATGCCTATCCATTGACTAAAATAAGTAGTTTCACTTCACTTCCTGTTAAAATTCTTTCAATCAATGACAATGAATGCTGCCACTGTGCCAGCTGTAAATTCACCTTCACTGTCCTGGTTGCCCAGTGACATCATAAGCAGTGCTGATGTCCTCTTGACAATGCCAATGGGCTGTTTATTCCATTACAGCTAGCATGTGTTATAGGGAACAAGGCAGATTTATTTGGTAAATTTGTATGATCATTGAGATTTTAACCTTAATTAAGGCAATAATTTAATGTTTTTCCTTTCTTGGGCCCTGGGGGGGGGGGGGGGGGGGGGATTGAGACTATCAGCTGTGATTTTTTTTTGTTCAAGAAAGAAGAAATATTTTCCTGCCCAAATAGAAACCATTATAATTTGTGTTAACATGAAATATTTTTCTCTCTTTTTACAATCAGACTATCATCATGGGAAGAATCTGTGCTGTTATTGGGTGCTCGAACAGTACATTCAAGCTTGATAAATGGTATTCACAATTGTGTGACAGACATGGCTTGAAATATGGGGCCTGCGTATGCACACCATCTTTTGTACCATTCCCTTTTCCTTTGCAAAATAAAGATGCAGACGGCCGTCGACGATGGATAAAGGCGATAAATCGAAAACGTCCAAATGGCAAAAACTGGGAACCAACGTATGAAGATAGGGTTTGCTCATATCACTTTCGAGATGGACAACCTATTGCAGCGTGGCCAGACCCAACAATGAATCTGGGATACAGCTCAGCACACCAGTCTTCACATACATATCCTCGTCTGCCTCCAAGAGAAAGACCTCAGTGCCCAGAAAAGAAGAAATGAACAAGTAAACGGAAGAGAAAGAAAGTCGACTTGACAGGAGATCCTGACTCACATGAAACCTCTACGGCTGAGGAGCACCTAGAATTTAGTGAGACAGCTTCAAGTAAAGAAAAGAGGAAATCAACATGTAAACGGTAGAGAAAGGATGTCGACTTGACAGGAGATCCTGACTTTCATGGATCCTCTACTCTTGATGAGCACCAAGAAATTGATGAGACAGCTTCAAGTAATAAGGAGAAAAGATCTGATCATATTGTTGGTGCACATCTCACTGATCACAATTATGGGCTACATTGTGATAAAAGATTCTGTACCTGCCTTGGATGTGTTGCAAAGCAAAAACAAATTGAAGATCTACAACAGAGGAATAGTCATTTACAGGCAAAGCTGAAAGCTACAAAGAAACAGCATGGTAAGAAAGGTGATTTTGATATGACTACTGTTGTCACGAGAACTGATAAAACTGTCAGATTGTACACTGGATTTGAATCCAAAAAGCCACGAGTAATATGTCCTTTCCTTTTATTCGTCTCATGATAGGGACATACTGTTTCTGGTGATTTGTTCAACTATTTGATTGGAGCCCAGGAGCCCTATGTCTATATTAATTAAGAGAAGCAAACATAGGCTGTGCAGGAATACAGTAACTGTGCTAGTCAAATGCACGGGTATGAACTGGTTAGTGTTTATTTCTGTCTTGAGGCTAGCTTAACTTGATACATTTATTAGAATATCATATATTGAATGTACCTCTTTATATCTTGTATCAGGGATGAACATTTATGAAATAAATAAAAACATGGACATGTGAAATTGACTAACTACATGTATGTATGTCGGGTTCCAAAGTATTACAAATTTACTGTTTTTCTAGACACATTTACAGGTGTATTTTCTTGGGCTATAGGAATACTTTTTTGTTGTTGAATAATTGAAGTGTGCTATTTACCAAAGTATTGTATGTTTTGTGTGTGCTTATATTTTTATCAAGACAGAAAATAGGATTTTTGTATCCTTATGCAATAATAAAGCAGCTAACTACATATGATATGCAGCTCAAAGAGATATCTTGATCATGAGAAAGTTACATTTCTCATCTTATATTTCTGTTGTAAATAGTGACAGAGAGAGGTTTTCTTCTCCAAGCCGAAATCAGATTTCCGCATGTAGAACACGTCGGACTTACAATCGATTGTATCTCTTTCTGCAACGGGGCCCAGAAGTGATTACTGTTCTTTCACTACTATAAGTTCCAATCGATGTGCATTCTAGTATTCTTGTATGTAGAGTAGTATTAATTTAGTTTTTGTACAATATATTTGCTGTCCCCAAATTATTTGGTGGAATTGATGGAATAAATGAAGATAACATTTTCAGTATTCATCTTCATTTATAAGAATAAATTGGTGTTGATTCCCTGACTAAAGCTGTTAAAGTTTGTTCTCTTGCCTTTACTTCATGCAAGAAAAGCATACTGTATTCAAAGGTGTAATTGTAGATTTCACCTTTTTTGTACCTCAAATTAGAATGTTGATGTTTGCCAACAGCCCAACATGGTATATTACACGCACATTGTATTACTTCTTTATATTACTTGTTACTTTTGTCTAGATATTGCAGAAGGTAAACCGCATATATATGGCAATAGCATCATATGTGATTATTTTCTCTTAGCCACTATGCATAGTGGAAACTGAAATTGGTCATTCATGTTGTCAATAAAATGTGATTTTGATATGAAAACAAATTGTTTGATATTATGCTTTTATTGGTTATAATGTGATGAAAAGAGTGCATGTGCACCCTGCATTGTGCAATTCTACACCATATAAAGGTTGCAAATATGCACCCCTAAATGTGCTTGCTTGCATCCCAAGGGGTGTATGTATGCACCCTTCAGGGAACAATTGTGGACCCCAAACCCCTGCACCCTATATGGGACAAGTCTGCACCCCAAACTGGGGTGCAAACGAGCACCCTTAGGGGTGCAGACCGCTGCTACAATAGCAGCCACCTATAGGGTGCAAGTCTGCACCCCAAATAGGGGTGCAATTTTGCACCCCAATTGGGGGTGCAAAATTGCACCCTATAGGTGGCTGCTATTGTAGCAGCGGTCTGCACCCCTAAGGGTGCTCGTTTGCACCTCTAAGGGTACTCTTTTTGCACCTCTAAGGGTGCAAGTCTGCACCCCAAATAAGGGTGCAATTTTGCACCCCGATTGGGGGTGCAAAATTGCAACCTACAGGTGGCCGCTATTGTAGCAGCGGTCTGCACCCTATAGGGTGCAAATTTGTACCATTATTTTTTAGTGTGTAGTAGTAGTAATAGTAGTAGTAGTAGTATTAGAAGAAGAGAAGATGAAGAAGAAGGAGATGAAGAAAATGAAGGGGAAAAGTAGAAGTATTAATAGTAGAAGTAGAACAAGAAGTAGAAGACAAAAAGGAAGGGGGAATTATCGTTTTTATTATTAGTAGTAGAAGTAGAAGTAATAAAGGTAGTAGTAGTGGACGAAGAAGAAGAAGAAAAAGAAGAAGAATGACGAGGAGGAGAAGCAAAAGAAGAAGAAGAAGAAGAAGAAGAAGAAGAAGAAGAAGAAGGAGGAGGAGGAGAAGAGGAAGAAGAAGAAAAAGAAGAAGAAGAAGAAGAAGAAGAAGAAGAAGAAGACGCAGAAATGGAAAAAGAAGGAGAACTCGACGAAGGGAACGAAACAATAAACTGCATGTAAATACAATGAAACAATGTAAATACTGCATATTGTTACTAAAAACTCTAGTCATCGATCGTTTTGTAACATTGCTGGTTGACAACCATATTCAAGGGTGATTGATATACAATAGGATGGGAACATGAGTAGGGAAATGTTTAAGTGGATGGGTAGACTTAGAGTATTAAAGAGAAAGAGAGAGAGAGAGAGATAGGAGGAAGATTGAAATGGAGAGAGCACTAGAGATTGATAGGGAGAGATGACAGGGAAAGTGAGTGAGAAAGAGAGAGAGAGAGAGAGAGCGAAAAGAACAAGAGAGGGTAATGTGTTGGAGTGTGTGTGAGTGTGTGTTTGTGTGTGTGTGTGTGTGTGAGAGAGAAAGAGAGAGAGGGAGAGAGAGAGAGAGAGAGAGAGAGAGGGAGAGAGGGGGAGGGGAGAAATGTATTCCTATTGATAAAGAATTAACAGAAATGCCCGTCGTTTGCATGATAGTGAAATCGAACAACCTGTCCTTTGAGTAAACAATGACACCCCGACTGGATTTCCTCTTGTGGGTATGGAAGGATGTCTATTTTTTTCTTTTGCTGAGAACCCTTCTAGCTCAAAAAACGTTTATTTATACAACCCCCAAATTTTGAACTCTCTTCATAATGACATTCAACTTGCCCCCTCTCTTAATTCAATTAAGAGGCAATTGAAATTGTTTCTTATACTTCCTTATAATACAAATTAAATATCAGTGCATTGTCAAATCACGTCTTGCCTTTTTTAAATCCTTCCCATCACGTCTTTGTTTACGCTCTGTATGTATCTTACTATTATTATGGTAACTACCACTGCAGTATGCACATGAGTCGTGCTCTCTCTCTCTCTCCTTTCTTCTCCTCTCCACCTCTTCTCTCTTTTTCTTTACTTTTCACATAATTTATGCAGCAACATTTTCTATTTTTCTATTTTCTCTTTCCTCGCTCTATTTTCTGTTGTCTTATATATTCTTTTAATTATTATTATACATTTATGTCTTATCTGTCAGTCGTCATTGTCTATTTTGACCTTTCCAGTGCTCACTATACTATAATACGTGTCGTTACAAGTTTTCAAATTACAGATTTATAATTGTATTAATATTCTGTCACTTTTTTGTAATCTAGGTATATATATTTACATATTACAAAAATTATGTTTGTCATTATTTTGAGCGATCCACATCTACAAGCTCTGCTTTTCAGTGGATCCCTCCATTTCCACAGGTAAATTAAAAAAAAAAAACTTAAAAAAACCATTATGTATCTATGTATACTTTCTATTTCATAACTTTAAACCATGTAAAAGTATTATATTATTGAATGTTGAATTGAATATCTGATTTCTTGTCAAAATTACTGTTCTGTTGGAAATGAAAACTTAAACTGAAACTGAAACTGAAACTGAACTGAACCACACATTGCTAGTAAAAGCCAAGAGAGGTCAAAAGAAAGACTTATTGTTTCATTTTCGGATACATCTATAGATGTATCCGAAATTTGTAACCTTAACACGCGGAATATCCTGCTGGAAAATTCATATTCCAAGAAAAATATTTTGTGCTAATTTAGAACAAAACATGTTTATCGTTCTTCAATATGAAAAGTCTTTGGTACTGTAACTGTAGATGATTGGGGGGGGGGGGAGATTAGTGGGGGGGGATTAGTAGGACAACAAACCTTAACAAATAATATTCCATTTAAAATGTAACATCCGGTATTTTTATTTAAAAAATGTTAAGTCCTTGGGGTGGTGGTGGGGTTTTTCTCTGTTCCTTTTAAGACACCTTAGCCCAATTTTCTATTGTACTAGGTCCGGTCACGATTCGGTGTCTTCCAGCGGAGGGGGAAAGGATGAGACTAACATGAAAATGTGCAATTTTAAATAGATTTCTTAAAAGAATGGTATCAAATTGAAAATCATGACAATATGTCTTGAATTCGCTATAGCCAGAACAACACGCAGTAAACTGGACGTAGGGAAGTTAGGGGAGGGGGAAGAAAAGGTAAATAAAAACAAATCATAGATTATCCAGAGGACAAGGGGTAACATAACTTGAAAATAAATGAATGTTAACCTTTTTCATTCTGCCTGGGACTCCATCCTGATGCACTAGATAAGAAGCAAGAATGATAATATTCGTACATCCTGCTGCCAAATAAAAGGATATTCGGGCACCAGCTTGCTTCCCGAAAAGTAAGAATAATTCGGGTATCTCGATGCTCGGATCCATCCTATTTTTAACTTTTGCGAGAAAGTGAAGCGAAGGGGAAAAAAGATACAATTTTTTAAATGTATATACAGATTCCATTTCATAATGAAAATAAATTACATGAAATATACAGAATTATACATTCAGTCATCCTGCTGCCCGATTCTCATATTCCGGCACCCCTTTGCGGCACCACTTTTTCCAGCTATGATAATAAACGGGTAAGTCAATATCCGAATATGAGGTGGTGGTTGTCCAAATATCGGAATTTTAAAAATTACTGGTGTGGTGAAAGATGTATGATGATAACTTTAACCTACCGTAGGGTTTTCATATGCCAGGATGTAATTGACATTGCTAGCGGCAAGCGCAAATGAACAATGAAATGTCATATGCACTGATCGTCGTCTTCCACGCGGTTGCAGAGCTTTGGCGCAGACAGAAATGACATACAACCTCGACTGTATGTGCCACTTTTCGTAAATGTATACCGAAATTTTCGATGAATCATGGTCAGAACATTAAAATGTCTGGCACATATATTTTTAGATACCAATAGAATGAGATCACAATATGTAAGAACTTTCTCTCCTTAACCCTAAACCTCACCATTAATTTTTAGTTTTTCAGTTTTTATCTAAAAATGAATACGAAACTTTCTCCCCAGAGAGGGGATACCCGGGATAGTATGTAACTTGGATGTCCCCAAGTGCTAAAAGGGAAATTAACCTCAAACTACATGTTAATTTCAGTGTGTAGGCCATTTAAAACATTATATGAAAAATATAAAACATCATATATTTAACGAAAGGGAGGACGTAACTCTTTTTCAGAATCCGTCGTCTTTCGCGGCTCTGAGGATTTTCAGAACGCGCGCGCACGACCCGTTCTGTGACGTATCGCATGAATTCGACTGCTATATTGCGGACGTACGTTTATCTGTTGTAAACTGTAAAATGATCACTTCAGATCACATCGTTTTTTTAAGTCGTATTTGTACTTTTTGTCCGACAATTTCTCCACCTTCAGAGCTGCTACCTAACGCTTGAATATCTGTTTGTCTGGAAACCGATAAAACGATTTCCACTTAGTTTCGAGAAACATTTTCAACCAAACGCTTGGCAGTACACCATGTTTGATATTATGTACTGCATACATTATGACGCATGCGCCGCGCGCTACACCAGTTCTCCTTGCGATACGTCACAACCTGGAAGTTTTGAAGGGAAATTTCTACAGAATGGCAGCTTCCTTGGGGAGCAGACGACGTCGTAAATATGTTAAAGTAGGGGCTCTTTATTGCACTTGCCACACGATATTATTTGGCCTACAGCAATGCTTTTTATATAAAATGAAACGTTGTTTTACTCTCTTTGCCATGATAATGCTTCATTTTTTAGTTTTTTTGCTGTTGTTGAAATAAATCTTTATTCAGATAAAATCTCGGATAACACGTACATAAATATTCATAACAAGCACTCAATCACATGTTTAAATGTGATCAAATCAAATTATATATCTGTATTTACTTGAAAGCAGATTGTAGATGCATTTCCTGTAAATCAGTAATTATCATCCTCAACTTAGTAATATTCACATCTGTTGTCTTAGTTTTATATTCCTCTAATTCTAACTTAAACAAAAAATATTTGCTTATTATGATAATGCTTCGTAGTTGAGAGGTTAATACCCCTTTAAGACCAACAGAAAATTTATCATGATAATTACATTATTTTGTCCGACCTCCAAACGGCAAAAGAATAAAACAGATGAGTACCCCCTCAGTTCGCAACTATAAACACAGTGCAGGGGGGGGGGGGAGGAGGTAGTCTGGCCTATACACACTATTTGTAGCCAAATATCTAACAAATCCTACATAGCCGGGTTGGTATACTCAGGAAGTTAGGGCGGAAAAGTGAGGGACAAAATTGTTCAGTCAAGTCTAGGCTGTCGATTAAGCGACTCGGTTGACTGAATTTAGCACGTTGAGTCAATCGCAGATCAACGTTTGCATTACCTCGACCATTCCTTCTAGGACCAACTATCAAAGATCTCATCATTCTCTTCATCTTTAATATTCGTCGTTGCCATGGAACCTGATAACGTTATCGGCTGCTCATGAGAGATAGAGAAAGTATATTGATCATTTTGGATTTAAGCCCGAATCGTGCGGTGACTTCATTTTTACACCGCTGAACTCTGTGTAGGCTTTCAAACACAATAATACTTTTGGAAGGTATAATTTTCCTCCAGTCACCTGCAACTGTTCGTCAGGACATCTCTTTTCGTTTCCTTTTGACAGGTGCTAAGGTAAGTCGTAAAATATATATAATCGGTCGATTTAAGAAATATACCTCCTATACTATAGACATTTTCTTTGCATGTATACTTGAAATACCTTTCTAATGATTCGTAACATTCTTTGTTCTTTTGATGGTCTTATTGTTTAAATTACCTTTCGTTTCGTTTATTTTATTCCGTTCTCATATTAAAATTAAAAAATATAAATATAAACATTAACAATTTCGATGCAAATACACACATACAAATTACGTTAAAATGTTGACTAACCTGCAAATCATATTGGAAAATGAAAGGAGAGAATAAGAGTAAAGCCTGGAAGGCCTTGTGGGGAAAATTCCATTATAAAGAAAAATGTTAATAGTTTGCAGAAATATTTACAGTTTTACTTTAAACATAACAACCACAAAAGAAAAGACATAAATAAGTACAGTATCAGATATATATTATAGAAACAAATAATCAACAGAATTACGACTGATATAAATCATTCATATTCAAGTATTAGACGACCTTTAAGTTTTCTTTTAAATTACCTGGGAAAGGAATTTCTTAGAAGGGTTCAAGGAAATATTTTAAAGGTTAACAGTATTTGCCTTTTTATCTTCTTGTTTCTTCGTCCGTTGGGAAACGCATGGCAAACGCAAGTAAAGAATGAATATCGATTAGATGTTGTTTAGATTCCTAAATAAACGTCTTTGCATTTCCATTATTGACTCACATTCACTTTCAGTTTCACTGTCGTCTCTTGCAATTTCAAAGGTATAATTATATGTTCAGTGTGACATGTGAATGTTTTATGATTCCCATAACTGCTACAACAGATAGTTAAACATCAAAATGTTGAAGGGGGGCAAACAATGAATTACTAGAGGCACGGGAGGGAGGGAGTGAGAAGGAGAGAGAGAGAGAGAGAGAGAGAGGGAGGATGGGGGGGGGGGGGTAGGAGAAACAAAAAAGAATGGAAAAGTCCATTGATGTCAACAGCATAAGAGTGGGCAAGTGGTATTTCAGGATTTTTTAATTTTATTTTTGTTTGTGTGTGTGTGTGTGTGTTTATTTATTTATTTTTTTTTGGGGGGGGGGGGGATGGGGGGGGGGATATCTCAAAGCGGTCAGTCGGCACCCCATGATGTTATTTAACTGACGGGGGAGGAGGCTCCGAATGCCCTCCACCATTGCCGCCTCTAGAATCGTCTCAAAAAGTAAAAGGAAGTGGTGTCGGCCCAGGAGGAAGAAGTCGAAAGAAAGTAATGAAGCATGGTGCCATCGGCTGTCCCTGAATTTACACAAGAAACAGAAACCTAGAATCCAGCAACTACCTTAGTGCCAAATTCCTTTGACCTTTACACCCATAGTTATATTTAACCATGAGTATATATTATGATTTGTTTTGGGTTGATAGTTTGTGTTTACCTGACTGCTAAGAACACATGTGTTTGCTTGTAAGTAAGCAACTAGGGAACTTACAGCTTTAAGTCCTCTCCGACGGAGTTGGTGATGAGAATTATCGCCTTCCGAAAGGGCACTAGTGTACCTACTTGGCTTCGAACCCGAGAGCTTCCGGGTACGTTACCACTGCTCTACTTCTGAGCCATCGTGCATCCTTTGATAACCATGGGAATAAATCTCAAAGATACTGAGTTACATACTTTTAATATAAAAACGAAACATGTGCATGGGTTTATTGGATTAGTTATGTCAGTGTATGTGCTCCAATCATGTTGATTCGTTGTTTTGTTTAATTAATTATATATATATATATTTTTTTTTTTTGGGGGGGGGGGGAGAATTTTTTTTTCTTTTTTCCTTGCATTCAACAAAGGATAACATGTGAGGGGCTGACATCATTATTAAGAGACTGCTTTTAATGTGACCGACAGATTTGAAGTATTTCATGAAAAGTTAAGAATTTTAAAAGTCCATAACTTTCTTATTTATTGTCCGATTTTTCTCAAACTGATCTGTTCTTAATTTTTTTCTTCCTCTTACCACAATGAAATTTGTATGGTAGACTTGCTCTTTAAGCACACAGAGAAAGATAAAAACACCCAGTTTAACCTCTACCCTTGTACGCCTTTAGACTCGTACCAGTAAAATATTCTGAATGCTATGTCAAGAGGCTTTAAGATCCATCATTCTACACCATCATAGTGTCGTAGACCTCGTTTGAAGTCCCCACTTGACGCCAGATCAAATGCACATCAATGCATCTTCTCGACATAGATTTATCATAAGTAATATTGTATCCGGCATGGGGCAGAGCCCGGGGGGCGCCCCTACCATTACAGCCGCCCTTAAACGAAAATAAAAAAGAGGGAGTGCAGGAGTTGTGATTGGGAAAAGAAATACCGAGCTTGACAAATAGAGGTTCAGAAATCGAAGCTTTAAAAAAAGGAAATTACTGCATTCCCAAAGTTAGTCTATAAGAGGATTTAATTTGTTTCTGATAATATCTATTATAGTTTTTGTCGCCCATATAGGTTCCCTTCTGATAGCGTTGTCACGTTAAAGCTCTAGCTTAAGACGGCGCGGCGGTCTCTTGCATTTTTCGATTTTGAAATGATTTATCAACTGTGTTTATAAAAAAAAAGGTATACTCATTTAATTGATTTATATTATGATATGATTATATATGTAATTTAAATTTTGTTCATCATTTATGTTTGTATTTTACTTCGTACTATGTTGAGAAATGCAGAAATAAAACCAAACAAACAAACAAACGAGGATGAAAGAAAAAAAGAGTATCGGTACAGCCTTTGTCACAAAGGATACACCTTGATATCGCTCACAAACTTTCAGTTTTGACCAGGCCTGCTCTTTCAACATGGAAACCGTCATAAAATCTATAGAATATTTAATTGTTTTTTATATGCAATTAAGAAGCACTTGTGATAAATTTCAAAGTGCAACTTGAAGTGGTTACACGATACATAGATCTATCTTAAACTGCTTTAAAAGTATATTTGGAATTATCAGGAGTAATATCGTTTACTGCCGGATAAATATACTGTCGCTACTTTTGTATCCACCCTTTCCTAAGTGTATTTCCCAAACACATAAAAGATACAATAATCACTTACAAACATGCGTCGATTGTTTCTCTTGGTTTTCTTGATAACATTATTATACTGGGCGTCGTTCTACATAAAGTGACGACACTAAAGAAATTGTATATACAATACGATGAAATAATATGTGAATGCTGCTTACTATTCTCAATATTTTTAATGAATATTTGCGTAGCCTTGAAGTCTTTATTCTACTTGTAAAGCGATTGTAGTTTCGAATGAATCGCTAGAACTTCACAATAATCACTTTGTTTAAGAACGTTTGGTAACATCTTTTTTTTTTTTTTTTTTAATGTGTTTTATTGGTTTTCAAGATACAAATCAACACATGAATCAAAGAAATCAATTTGAAAAAGAAAAAAAAAAGCAGCAATACAAAAATGTTAACATAGAATTGTCGCCAGAAGAATAAGACAAAATGATTTTCATTCATAAAAAAAGACATGTTAGGTGTTTTCCGCGTTACTTATATAACAAACATGGGACATAGTACATTGTACAGGGTATTTACGTTTGGTAACATCTTTCAATTGCATGGCCACTGTTCCAAAAATCTACAGTTACCCAACACCAGCATGTAACATTGGTGAAACTTTAGTCGGGAAATCGAAATCTTATCTCATTTCCGATTTGATCATCACCGAAAAAATTCGAGGTCGGCTATTTGAGGGTGGGACAGAGCAAGGTAATGTGAAAGTTTGAAAAGAGAGGTCACTAGAGTGTGATTAAAAAACAGTTAAAGCCCCACTGTCCTACTTGTAGCTACTTGCTCCCTCTGTATAGAAAACTTCCCCAATCGGTGCCTTTTTGTCCCCCATGATCCTCTTTTTCTTATGTTAGTTGAGAGCTGAGTTGATGAGATAGCCACCTGTCAGTGACATGGCTGGGTGGTGTAATCCCTTCTGGTCCAGTAGTATTGACGGTCTTTAATATGCCCGTTGCACACGAAGCGTTAATCCGATTGCGTTGTTGCCTGCGCTAATGGAGCCCATGCGCCATTAATTTAATGCAATGTTTGCCAGATTCATTTTCATTCACTTCTTGTACAATGTCGCTTTCTTGCGTCAAAGACTACACAAGTTGTTGACGCATCAAATGACGCATCGTTGGCAACGGGCATTTCGCATTATTATGCATTATACGTTGTAAATGAGATATAATTTGCTTTGCGTTATTTCTGTATACCAATCGCCAGTCGACAAATGTTGCACTATTTACTTTGCGATTACTTTTCTATATGACATACATACACGATGTGCCGAAAGCCGCACCTGGCACTGACGCCGTACTACGTCAGGAAAATGACGCACCTCAGTGTGCAACCTGAATTACGCCTGTTTGTCATATGAGTTACAGATCATATCTTTTTGTAATCGAAGAGAATAATACAGTGTTAATGCAACTTCACCAATGCATATGATATCATCAAATTTCTGATACGAAATTCGCTTGGTTCGTGTCTTTACCATTTTCCTCTAATCACGTTTTATTAAGTCACAATGTAATAGTAGAATTGATTCAACAGTTAATTTACGTTCTTGGCCCTGAACTGTGGAACTCACTCCCTCCTCACCTCCGTAATGAGAACTCCTACTCACAGTTCAAGTTTTTGTTAAAAACGTTTCTGTTCTCAACATATTAGTTTGTTTAATTATGTCTTACATTGTACTACCCTTATATAACTTGTATTACTGTAATATGCTTTGTATTGTATTATTCTATGATTGCAAATTATGTCTTGAAGTATGTTAAACTGTAACTTATGTGTATTTTACTTTCTTTCTTGAATTACTTGCCCACAATTATACAACTTCCACACAACTGCGCCAGGAGTGTCATTTTTTACAGACATGGCGCATTATAAAATAATGTTCACTATTATTATTATTATTATTTGTACACAGGTGTAACTACGGGGACATGACGAACGTGACCCAAATTAAATTGGCGACGAGAGAGAGAGAGAGAGAGAAACAGAGAGTAATGGAATGAGATACATGAACAGTATATGGATATGTGAAGAGGGAACGTGAAAATAATAAGATATGACCCCTCCCTCACTCTTCACTATTTAATAGTTTTGGTTAGGGTTAGGGTTAGAGTTAGGTCAGGGCCCTGGTTAGGGTTAGGATTATGGTAAAATGACAAAAGGATGACCATTTTTGCAGCGGGGCCGAGTTGTCCCCGGGTCCGAGTGAGCCCGGATCCTTAAAAAAATATCAAAACTATCCTTCCGGTATACAGAAAATGAATATAATGGCGAAAAAGCACCATTTCCCGGCCCTTCATGACAAACCTGTAGTATAGTGTGGTATACATGTCATAATGTTGAACGTTTTGATATTCCTATCAAGGTTCTGGCAGGTGATAAAGATTTTATGTTTTTCTGAGTTTTCGATGTATATGTACGTTGTATGTACACTGTCGCTCATAAAGGTGGAATATTTTTGTTTTATTCCAATTTATGGAATTATTTTAAAAATAATTTAAAAATAATAGATCTAGATAATAGTATACATTCTCAGATTTTATTGAATAATAATTTGCCAATGTGTGTTTTGCGTGACTGCTAAAGCATGTGTATGCTACTATGCTTATCAACTAGGGGACCTATGCCCTTAAGTCATAAATGACAGTAATGAGGATTAATGACTCACAAAAGGGCACTAATATAGCACATCGACACGGTTTTGATCTTGGGGCCTCACAGTTACGAGGCCATTGCTTTGTCACTGAACCATGACTGTACGCAGCGGGGTCTAGGGTAGGGGGCAGTTTCCATAAATAAAAAAAAACACAGACAATGCAATAAATTTGCAATAATTTATTGCATTTACCCCCGGTGCCTAACATAACAAAAATTCTGTGTGCCCATGCCTTGAGCCATAATGCATGGCCGTCCGGAGGATTTTTTATGTTGGAGATCGGGGTAAAATGCAATAAATTATTGAAAATTTATTGCATTTTCTGTTTTTTTTTTAATTTATGGAAAGGGGGGGGGGGGGGGAGGGGGGGGGGGGAGGGGGGGGGGGGGGTAGAGCACTTTTTTTTTTGTCCCGAAAATTTGGCTGACCGATATTTCGTTCAGTTGAGGGGGGGGGGGGGTGGGGGGTAAGAGCATCTTTTTTTTACATTTTGTTTTATTAAAGAAAAAAATTAAAGTTTCACGCCTGCATGTATGTAAGGGTGTGTGTTTGTGCGTGCGTAAGGGTGTGCGTTGTGTATGTATATGTTTTTTTCTTTAACTGAAATTTAATCTGAAGTTACTTTTGATGATTTTTTTTTAAATGATGAAATGCTCTAAAAATACACAATCTCGGGTGAAATGTACTTCTGAGAGGAAAAGCAAACAAACCAATATCATATCCTGGTTCAAGTTTTTATTCATTTTAGATTGGTATCAAATTTTAAAAGGAAATACTGGAAATGAATTTCCCAGATACTGTTTTTACATTCTATTTTCATAAGTGATATGCCCTCATTTTCCTTTAGTTAATGTTGTTCGAATGAAATCAAATTGAGTACATAACATTTTACACTCGGTTTTTAGTTTTGTTTCTTTTATCTGACTGATAATTATTGAAATGTGTATGCTTGAAGTTAAGCAATCAGGGAACAGAAGATGGCCTAGTACTCGGAATCTCGCTCAACAAGCCTAGTTTTTCTGAGATTTCCCTTTTTTCGCTCTCAGTTAAATCAAGCACTCTATTATGGTTTGTCTTATTCCAAACTTACATGTAGGCCTACTTTGTAAACTTTTGTTTTGTAGGTAATTATCAGTATCGTTAATTGTATAATTCATTTTCAATTTCGGTCAATGTGAATCATTAAATATGATACAAGTACATTAATCACTTGTTTGTAATCAAGACAGTCAGGTGAAGGCAATTTTCAATGAAATTATGTGCAATATCTATTACGAAATCACCAAATGTTGTTATTTAAATACTCATTCTAATTGTATTGAGCAACTCTCTCGATATAGATGAATGCTGTCATCATCTTTATTAGGGAAAGCGGGATAGAGACTGTCATTTTGATTTTACGGTTTAATTTCACCTTCCAATACATATTTTTATGCTCAATTTCAATATTTGTAATAGAAATGTTTTTATAGCAATAGTTAAATACACTCTGAATTCTCATTTTCGCTCGAACAAATTCTTTTTTTCCCTTCTACATTTTCTCTTTTTCACCGCCTTGGTCTTTCAACATCAAAGTGTATTACTACATTAAACAAATAGCTTTGTTTTGCAATTCGATTTCATCTTACCAATGTTATATAATTTCTGCAACAGTTGACTTACAATAATTATGTATTTTAGTTTCGTATATGTTCATATCTCTCTTTATTCCTAATCTGTTTGTAAATCGAATATTTCCAGCATGCGAGCTGCTTGTTTGATGTGTTTTTACAATAAACAAAACCAATTCAATTCAATTCAATTCAGTTTAATATTATTTAAAATTACTTACTTTAGTGCAGTCAGAAATTTGTATCAGTTTCCAAATGGTATATGACTTATAACCACATTACTTACTTTACTTTACTTTAATCCGACGATGTCTGTAGGACAAGGCATGTTTATCAATCGTTTTAAATAATCACTGCTCCATACTATATGTTATTTTCAAGCGGGAGTTTTTGTGTAGCACTAAAACCACCTACCTACTTAACAGGAGAGGGTGTGGTCGAGTAAAAATATCTGAAATCTGAAATAGTCATAACTAAACAACCTAAGTAAATGTGTGACTAATCAGTATAATTATAATGTAACTCAAAGGCGAATTTGAATAAGTTTCCAGACATTTTGTCATTCAAAATATTCTTATTCAGTTTCATTCTTTCAAAATCAATTTACAAAAAATCTTAGTTATTTTTTCGTAATATAAATCATACCTGAACAGGATTAATGACAAACTCTTCATAAACAATATTATCTGGAGTTCATGTATACTTATGATACTTATGCTAATATGTTGTTATTACTTGGACATATTCGTGTTGCAATCTCACCGTGTTCATGTGACAGTCTGTCAAAATGCAGACATTTGGTTGTGATGATATAATTTGTCTAATTACCCCCTAAAATTGAATTGAATTGTTCTGAATTGAATTCCCATTTATAACTGACTGTAAATAAAGTACGCATAATGTAGAGGTGCCGTGGTCGGTTGGTTTAAACACCTGACAAGAGATGCCAAGGTCTTGGGTTCGATCCCCGTCATGTCATTAATATTCCTAAGTCATGTCCATTACTGGGGTAAAATAGGCCCTCATATAACGTGCTTTGAAAGGTAATATCAAAAGGCTGTATGCGAATGTTACTATTATTGTTACTTTTGTAAAACATAGCTATTATACGTTTTTTGTGATAGTTCTCTTACAAAATTCCTCAATATTTGTGCACCTTCATTTTAATTGACAAATATTGACACGCCTATCTCTCGGTTTCTGTGTCTGTCTCTTTTTCTTTCTCTCACCTTCCTTATCTTTCTCTCTCTCCCCCCTCTCTCTCTCTCTCTCTCTCTTTCCGTCTCTCTGTCTCTCTCGTGAACGAGGAAGGTAGATACAATCACGCACCGCCATTAACATTTCCAACCGCTCTTATCACTCTATTATTCTTGGAATATCTCGTGATTGCCACCGATATTGCAAAACGATTCAGTTTGGAAACCATTCCCCTTTTCGCAATCATACTTCTATATGTAATTAACCTGCGATAAATTCAAGCTAAAATGAAGATAGCAATCAGATGGTTAAATGTGAGGTTTAACAATGGAAAGCCAAGATAGGCAAAGCACTTCCGAAATGCAAGGAAGTGGTAGGAAATCCGCTGTACAATGTACATCATTCACTGCGGAATTATGAAGGAGATAATGGGCTTAGTCATCCAACATGGCTGCTTTTTGGTGATAGAGTCGGGCCTAATGGAATAATCATTTTGCAATTTAAAGGTACTATGTCCCAATTGCAGACAACTTCAGTTTCTGTAGTACTTTACAGGAATGATGAATACATCACGTTTGTCCCATCTGTGAAATTTAAACGTTAGCTGTGTCCTAATGATCAAATTATGCAAGAAAATCCGTTTACCTTCTAGACTTCATTAGCTGTCAGACACTATTGAGTGACTGGCTGACCCTTTTTTGTTCTTTGGTAATAACAATCGATAACCCAATAATATTCTTGTAATGGCCCAAATAAAACTGATTGAATCTTTGCGCAGCCGCCGTACGACCATTCGGTACAAGGGTCTGAGAATCAGACTATTACTTTAGTGATCGCAAGAGCCAAGATTGGTACCGGGGCCATTTCTCGTATCGTACGTAGACTCTTTGCATGTATTGAAACTATCCTGGATATTTTTTTTTTTTAAACGAGGGAGGGGGTGGGGGGGGGGGGTGGGGGGGGGGGGTGTTTCCGACGAGCTCAGTCGTAGCTTGGAATGTTAACATCACATGTAAATTCATAGCCAGTCTTATTTCCCCCAGTATTTCCTTATAGCATTATCTTAATCCCCATAAACGGATAATCGTACGGTTTAACTACCTGAGCTTATGCTACGCGGAAATAACGTACTACATAGACATAAACGCGAATCATAAACTAATGCAGAAATTGTCGGCACCTACTATTTTAGATTCAGGCTGTTAATTTCCGTTAACAAGTGTACTTTTATAACGAAAAAAAGGTCAGTTTTAGCACAGTAAGTTAGTGTCAAAATCGGTAATAGGCTGCATAATAAGACGGGACTTTTCATCAGACAACTTATGAAAGTCTTTAGAAATAACCGACTTGAATTGGATTACAAAGACATGTGAATGAGGAATTGGAAGGTACACGTTTTGGACCCGCGCTTTATAGTCAACTAAAGAAGTTCATTTCACAGTAACATTTATTTTTTCCATCTCTTTTTTCATATCAACAAAATCTAAAATTAATAAATTCGTGCATACATATATACATAAGCAAGTTTAAGAGCACATTAATATTTATATGAAAGAAGACGCAAATCCTAAAAGCACATGGGTTGTATCGGATAGACCTATATTATCGAAATATATGAACAATAACCAACAATAAACGAGGAAAGGGAAAGAAATGAAATATAGAGAAAATGAGATTGGAGAAAAGAGGTTTGAAACGTACTGCAACAACTTACATGATAGGTTGTATGAAAGGTGCTTTATAAATTATATATAATTATATGCCCCAAAATGGCAAGAATTAAGCCCCCAAAACACTAACTAGTCTTATAGAATGATACTGCACACATAAATGAGTTGAAGCAAAGGCTCAGTACCGGATAGTGGGTAGCATGGGTGTGCTGATTGAGGTATTTGATTCTTTTGGTGTGACTAAACATTTAAAAGAAAGAAAGTGACCAACTTTGTATTTCGGGTTCATGCAAGTGCCCAAGGTTTTTTGTGCAAGCTAGAGACTCGATCATTCTCCACCCTTTTCCTTTCGTAGCTTTCCTCTTGTTGGAATTGGGGCATGCCACTTCCTGAACTACTTCAATGACCTCTTACCATTGAATCAAGTTATCACCAGTACGAGCATATAGGCCATTGCCGATTATATCAAGATCTGTCTTGATTTATTCCGTCCATTTTTTGTCTTTATTTAACCTGGGTATATACCAGTGCTATCCAGTGCTATTCATGGCACTGATTATAAAAGTAGCGTAGCCAAGATTGTTCATGGAGGGGGCACAGAGATGGGCGGGGGAACAGAGATGGGCGGGGGAAGAGGCCAACTATATTTTTCGTGTGAAGTTCTAAATTATATATTGTTACTTTGGACCGAAAGAAGCGACCGTCGAATAATACAAAAGCATTTGGACCACAGAGCTAAATACACTGTTAATAAGCACTAACATTTCATTTGTTTAAACTTTTCAAACCTTGTGTCTAATGAAAGCTTAGTTGTGCTCCTTGGTATACAGGAGCGTGAAAGACGAGGGGTTGTAAGAAGAATTTGTTTTTTAAATGTCTATAATCTGTTTGTAGTTATTAGACTGTATACAGATTTAAGAACCTGTCTTGATAACTCGTTTGAAGACTGCTACGCTTTTAAGGATTATGCTCGTCTGTTTGGTTTACCATGTCTAAACTTGTACATTATAATTTGATGCGTTATTGAGGCTTACATATTCTCATTTTTTTAGTTCAAACAGTTTCACCAAAATCGGGCACAAATGAATTTTGAAATGCAAATTAAAAATAAACAATGTTGCTTGGCGAAACGTGTATATGCGATGCAATCAACGATCAGGTTTATTCATACAGCTCAGTTTGTTAACAGTAATCGTATGTTTTCGGAGTTTTTTCTTTCTCGGACGTACCATACAGTTAATAATATTTGTGATAATAAAGATACATCCTTTTTTCTTGTTTGGCAGATATTCCCGGTTGGAACTTTAAGGTCAAGTACCCGTCACCGTTTGGCTCGTCAGGGAACGATTACGAGAAAATGACGTCCGTAACCGTGGTCGTGTCGTTGGCCATCGTCGCTTTCGTTCATTCATGTCAAGGCGAAGCCATCAGTAAGTTGCATATAGGAAAGGAAAGAGAGGTGACAATTTAATAAGATATGGAAGGTTGTATGAAAGATAAGAATATAATATTTGATAGCAGATGAAAAATACATGCATGTTTTTAATTTTTGTAATTGACGATGAATAGCTTCCAAATAAAAGGTGTTGCTAGCAGAAAAGATGTAACGGAATGGTAAGCATTATATTCACAATAAAAAAAATCTTTTGAGGCCGCCTTCCTAGTCAAGCATCGCTTATGATTGCGGTTTCCCTGCACTTAGTTTCCACAGATAGTTCGGATAATTTAAATTAAATTAATTTAAATTAAATTAAATTAAATTAAATTAATCTAAATACTTTAAATTTATAATGATATGTTATAGAAATATTAAGTTCGTTATTATATGTAAATAACATTTTGGCATGAAGTTATTATTGTTTGAATATTTTGTATTATACCTCACGTTTATAAATTAAAAAAAAAGGAAATCAAACAAACAAAACAAAACTATTTACTACGGGTGTACATGCAAATCAGGCATATTAATTACCCGGAATATTTTCTTCAATATGCTATTCTTCGATTTTGGCTAGCAAATGTGATTTTGTATTGTTCCACTTGCACTTGTGCATTAAACGATGTACTGGCTGAGGTATTTTAGTAGAGAAAAATGGACTTAAAACCGGTACATGATCTTATTAATTTTCATTTTGCTAAGATTGAATAAAGGTGATTTTCGACATACGTAATGAAATATGAAAAAAGGAGACCCAAACTGATACTGACATGTTCATTAACCAATCACAGACCCAGCGGGGACGGTCCGTCTCGTCGACATCAACAGCCCGTTCATGGGCAGGGTCGAGATCCTGAGCGAAGGACGGTGGGGGACCGTGTGCGACGATGACTGGGATGATGTAGATGCTAGCGTGGTCTGTCGGGAGTTCGGCTTCGCGGCGGGGCAAGCAGTATCGGGAGGCAGCATGACTATACCCGATGGTAAGCGTCGATGATGATGCGGGTGATGATGACGATGAAGGGATGGTTAAGACTATGGCGACGATGCCGTTGTCGATCAGGGTGACGATAATGATGATGATTGAACTTATGATGGTGATGAAGACTGCAAATTATAGCCATATAAACCGATGGTGATTTCAGTGATCACGATGCTAATGGTGATGTTTATTATTGTGGCGATGATGAGGATGTTTCTTGATGAGAAAGATGATGCGACAATGTGACGTTGATGACGTTAATGGTGATGTGGATAGTAATTATAAAAAAATGATGACAAAGATTATAGATATATTATTATGAGAATGGTGACGAGCGTATCGGTGATGCCGATGGTTACTGTAATGACTTTGACGATAGTTTGAATTGAATTGAATTGAATTGAATTTATTTTCTTTAATTCAATCCACTTCAAAACTTCGTCGTAGTAATGACAGTAACCATCGGCATTACCGATATGATACCGATATGTTCCATAAGTTCCATGTTCTTTAATAGATTTAAAAAAAAATCGTAGATTAATAATAATTTTACTTATGCATTATGACATGAATTCATTTCTACATGATTTTTGAGCGTACCATATTTTGTAAAACAAAAGAAGATTAGAAATAAGATAGTACATGTATAATGATTTAAAAAAAAAACAACTCATTTTTAAATATTTGTATTGCTGTTTACGTTTAATTATTTGCCAGGTAACCTGTTCAGTCCCATATATTTGGACAATGTGGCCTGTAATGGGACCGAAACCACGATCCTGGACTGTGATCATAATGGATTAGGGATCCAAAACTGTGGCCACATTGAAGATGCAGGAGTTATATGCGAGGCGCCAAGTGAGTATGAACAAGAATTTAAAAAAAATATATATAAAGAAAGAGGACAAAATATGCAGTTCCTCATTCTACCCTCAACAATTCCTCTGGTAGACAAAGGGATACCCCTTCACTTATGTAAAAATGTGTAGAACAGGTGAATATGCATGTGACACCTGTTCTACACATTTTTACATAAAGTGAAGGGATGTTCCTGGTCTACCAGAGGAATTGTTGAGGGTAGAATGAGGAACTGTATATTTTGTCCTCTTTCTTTGTCCGTTGTGTTCATAGTGACTTTCAATCAAAATTGTGGAACGCCAATATTGTCAATATTGTTATCATTATTGTTATTTTTATTGTTATTAGTATTATTATTATTGTTATTATCACAGCTTCATTATTATTATCATTATTGTTAACATAATTATTATATAACTATCGTAACACGTCATTGTCATAGGCCTTGGCCAATTTACGGACGGGTATGGGGGCGGGAGGGGTGAGGAGGAGGAGGAGGCTGGAGGGCCAGTGGCGGATCCAGGGGAGGGGGGGGGGGGGCTCCCCCTGGGGAAAAAACGTTAAAAAACACTTTTATTTTACCTTTTTGGGGAGATGGCCCCCCTGGCGCTCAAGGGGGGGGGGGGGGGGGGTCGTATTTTCCAAATTTTCGAGCCCCCCCCCCCATTTTTGGGGGTCACTACCCCCTCACCCCTCACTGAGCGAAATATTGGCCGGCACAATTTTCAAATTTCAGCACACCAGATTTCAAATTGATTTCAAATGTGGGCCCCCCCTAAGAAATCCTGGATCCGCGCCTGGAGAGGGGGGGGGGGGGGGGGGGGGGGCTTGGGAGGAGGAGGCCGGAGGCCTTGTGGTGGGAGAGGAGGAACACATAAGGGAGGGGGGGCTGAAGAGGGGCCGGCCGGGTGTGCCGCCCCACCTTACCCGTAATGTATATGCAGATTCCAATATTCGGGCAACTTGTTGTCACTTTTGTTGTTTTTGTTGTTGTCCCGATTCGTGAGAAATTATTTCAAGTTTCAAGTTTATTTATTTCCACTTTATCGAAGGTAACATGAATCTTTTTTTCCTCAACATCTACTCCTCCTAAGAGCCAAAAAACAAAAACAAAACATTTAAACTTTTTTTTGCCGGGGGGGGGGGGGGGGGGGTCATAGATAAAACACAAAGCACCCCCCCCCCCCTAGACGCCAGTGCATCCACCATCCAGCCGTGCACCCCCCCCCCCTCCCCTTCCCTCAACAACCCGAACTAGTTTTCATCCGAAATTCATCAGCTCTTCGCGATCGGCAAAGTGAAAAAATTTGGGTAACGTTAACACATCTACTTTTTTCTCTCTTGTCATTTAGATTGCATGAGTGGTTGAGAATGTAGTTTACTTTGTGATGATTATGTTTCAACAAGGGGTGAAAGGGAATGACGATTTATTAATGTTATTTCACTTGGCTTTCGTGGTAGTGGCCCGCGGCCGCGGCTGCTGATCCTGTGGTAGGCTATTGCTGCCGGCCTTATCGCCCTACGCTCGGGGCGCAGTCAGCGTTGCCTGTACGCAGCCACACCAGGATCAGGATGGGGCCTGGTTTAGATTTGTACCAGAGACCTAGCTGCGGCAATGATTGTATGCAGCTGTTTCATTTTCTGTTGTTCATGTGCCTGTGTGGTTTTGAGAATCACAACAGTCAGTTACTAGCTTTAGTTTAGAGGAGGAGGAGGAGGAGGAGGAGGAGGAGGAGGAGGAGGAGGAGGAGGAGGAGGAGGAGGAGGAGGAGGAGGAGGAGGAGGAGGAGGAGGAGGAGGAGGAGGAGGAGGAGGAGGAGGAGGAGGAGGAGGAGGAGGAGGAGGAGGAGGAGGAGGAGGAGGAGGAGGAGGAGGAGGAGGAGGAGGAGGAGGAGGAGGAGGAAAGAAGAGGAGGAGAGGGGAGAAGAGGAGATCAGCTAGATGAATGGGAGCATATGAACAAATTTCGGGCATCTGCTAAACGCGGACTCGCTCCGCGGTCTACAACACGTGAAATCTTCTTTGAAAATGCGCTAAGTGTGCAAAGAAATGCTCCTACAATGAAAAGAAACTTTGATTTCACATCAGATCGGGTGGAAATCACATATTCAATTACTGTTCTTTCCATTGAAACCAATTTCGAAGTGATTTGTTCACTGGAAATTAGGGCCTTTTCGTCTTCAAAAGGGGACAACAATCATTTACTTTGTGAATTCTCTATGGAGGTCACGTGAAAATTCGTCTTTTTCACTGGGGTTGTGTACTTCAAGGAGCTAATGCTCGTAACTGCGACTTGTTATTGGGCCAGATCGGGCGCCAAAACAGAGGATATGTAATCCCCTATCGTCTGATGTTAAACATAATTTGATTGGTTGTCGAGAAATTAGGGCCAATTTCAATCCAATGAACAGCAGTCTAATATGAATTTACTCACTTGACCTCTATAATGTGTGCGAGTGCGTAAGCGAAGTTATTACACAGCGGACAATGGGGCCTCCGCACCGTGCTTCCAGCCGTGCGTATTTCTACCACCAGATTTGACTCGGCTCCGGCGATGGAAAAGACACATTTTACGTTGATTTCTGCAATTTAATGAAGGGAATTTAGATATTATGGACGATCTTTTACAAAACAGGTGTGTAGGGATTAGATTATATCTCTCACGAGACACTGGACTCTTTAATTTTCCTGAAATTTAGCAAATTAATGGCACTCAGAACTCACTACATGAGCAGATCTAAATATTCATGGTCGATCTGCTGGTGAAGGAATCGCGCATTCATACTGCAGGGTGATCCCGCCCATCTTGGACGGAGGGATGACAATGGACTTACATTGTGATGTGCATCTGTATCTACTTGACATACATATATATTTTCCAGATTTGTTTTCATTTTTTGGAAGAAGAAGAGGGGAGAGAGAAACAGAGAGAAAGAGAGGGAGAGTGTTGACAAGTCACTTACGCACAGCGGTGTTGACATTCACACTCTCACCAGTTTTATACGATAAACCCCTATTTCATAAAAATCGACGAGTCCGGTACCTTGGTGTTACGCTCTAGTGCACTCGAACGTTCGTCCTCTGTCTTGGAGGTACACAAAATGACTCATTGATCTTTTGGCCGAATGTGGGTCAAATTTGTTCATATGGGAGGGGAGAAGAGAAAGGAGTGAAAATTTAGAAGGGGAATGAGCGATTGAACAAAGGAGAATGAAGAGGAAGGGAGGAGGGGCAGGGGAGGATGGAAGTGCAGGAGGAGGAGGAGCTAGAACAGTAGGAGCAGGAGGACCGGAGGTGGTATAACATACAATGGAGGAGTGAATATAGAAGAATTCACTTTGCATTTATCATTTGCTATGTCAGGAAAGCCTCTATCAAGCTGCTCAGTCTTTGAGAGAAATCCTTGCATAACATTAGTAAACAGGTCTGTTGTTTTCCTCACAGGGGTCCATCCTCTATCTCATTGCCTCTTTCTTTTCATCATCTACCCTTCATCAAAGTTTGACTTTCATGTTCTTCTTTTTTCAGATTCTTCAAGCTTTATTCCCCCTTCACTTACAGCAGAATTTCTATTCGATTTCAGTCTTCTCTTCATCATCTCCACCTAGCTCATGTCTCTCTTGTAAAGTCTTGTTTACCCTTCCTTATTATTCAGGACATAGCTCCTGACTCATCCTCATCCCATATCATTCCTATTGGTTCACCTTTGAGCCAAGATCCTTCTGGATTCTTATATTATCAGTCCCTCTTTTGGATATTTTCTGATTAAGTGAGGTCTGCTGCAGGCCAATAAATGAGAGCACAAATGGACCTCCCTGAGTTGTTAACTATCTTTCATATTGATTACTTCTGTTCAGCTAAGTACATATTTTTCCCAGGTTCTTCATTGGTTGTTTTGTTGCGCTCTCTAGCTGTTTCTTTGCCTCAGTTGATTCTTGATTGGTTGATTGTGTGTTAAGATAACTTAGTGGAAGAAAAACAATGGCAACCATTCTCACCCTGCACATGTTTTTATTTCTCATATTTCTCCCACAGTCCGACTCAGCAATAAGTACGAAGGAGAGGTTCAGATCGCAATCAACAAAACCTGGACCCCTCTCTGCAGCGACAACTGGGCATTACGAGACGCGGAGGTAGCGTGCCAGACGCTGGGCTATGGCAATAGTTTGGGGGCCACCAGCGTTGTCGTAGAAGAGGAAGGCTTCACCTTCTCGTACGGCAACGTCAACTGCACCGGAGGGGAGTCCAAGTTGTTCAGATGCCAGATTAATTCAACCATAGCTGATGGCGTTGGTGCATATGCATGTGATAGCGGCAGGGCTAGTACCTCCTGCTCCCTACCAGGTAAGTATGATGTTATTCTAGCTACTACATATTGTTTGTTCAGGGCCAGAAGGGTGTTAACTGTGTGTTAAAGTAAATGAGTTTGTAAAGAAATTTCAACTTGCACTCAGTAAATAAAGAACTTTTAATCAACACCTAGTACAGTATAACCTTGTTTAATGCCCTTCTGATTCTAGACAGGCAATATTATGATCTAGCCACACCTCATCTGTAAAACTAATCAAATTCCTAACTTCAGCGGTGGTTTTTAACTTTACCTAATTATATCATGAAAGAAAGTATTGGTGAGGAAACTGACTAGAAGTTATTTGAAAGGTTAATCATGTGGTATACCCATATGTTGTGTGTCCGGACAGGTCGGTTATCCGGATGCGTACCAAAACTGTCTGTAGAGCGATTTTGGTATGTAAATTTTCGTGAATCATTTGCAAGATATATTGCAACCCCAATGTATGAGGGTATTTGAAGATCAGTCCTTTACAGGGAACATTTCTACTATTGTGTTCTCCCAAAGTGACATAGAAGGAAAGAAAAAGTTATCTTTCATCTATACCAGGGGGGTGTTTCACAAAAAGTGAAACTTAACTCTAAGTTGGACTTAGAGCCATTTGCAGCCTTATAATGAAATAAAATCAAGCAAAAATTGAAGTATTTTAGACTTTTCATAAATTCCACATCGAGAACATGAAATCTACCATGATAATAGAAAATTTGAATGATTTGAATCAACATTTTATGCCTTTTAAAATAACTTTTACAAAATATATTCTCAAAGATGCTAATGGCTTTCCATAATTATTAAGTCCAACTTTGAGATAAATTCAACTTAGGATCTGTGTGAAACACCCCCCTGAACTCAACCTGCTCCCTATCTGTTGATTGTGTGAGAAGTTGAGCAGCATGTTCCTCTTTTTCTTTAGTGGTTCTCAGGAATGGGAGCACCCCCTTGGAGGGCAGGGTGGAGGTTGTGATCGGTGGTAAATCCCGCCCGATCTGCGATGATGACTGGACGGAGGAGGACGCCACGGTCATCTGCAGGACCCTTGGGTTTGGAGAGGTCGTCGAGATCATGACCACCGATCTGGAGGAGAGGTTTGGTCCTCTGTCTGGGGAAGAGGACTTCATGGCGCATCCGCAGTGTACCGGAGAAGAGAGGACACTCAGCGACTGCAGCTTTGGGATCATGAACCAGGTGCAGTGTGATGGCAACCTTGGTGTAGTTGGTGTTTCCTGCGGTCCTCCAGGTACGTACCCCTAGGGAATTTGTAGAACACTTGGGCCCTTTCCACATGGACCAGCATAGTCCTATTAATAGAAAGCACTTTTGACTTTTACAAGTCTGATGTCTTGAAATTTTACCAACTTGGCAACTAAATGTTTAATATTGATTTTGTGGAGCCCAGCCTTATGGTATGATACTTTGAATTCTATCAAGGAAGAAGACATTTAATGAGGTGTATCTGTCTTGCTTAAGTTCAGTATCTCTCTTCCTCGAGCAAGGAAACTTCTTGAGTCAAATCCACATCACCTAGTTTATATTGATGCCCAACAACTCAAGTGTTGAACACTGTGATCGTCTAAGCACGTCTATTTACATTCTACCCAAAACAGAATTAAAAATTAACTCTCATGACAAAAGGTTTAAAGCCCAATTTAGCAATGAAACAAAGAAATCAAAATTTACTGTAGAAAGTCAATTCATGGTATGGAAGGATTAAAGTGAATGATACGGACATTAACAAACTAGTTATCTCTCGGTCATCCTTATCTAGACATCAGCAAAGCTGCTCGACTAGTCAACGGCAACCACATCTTTGAAGGACGTGTTGAGATCCAGTATAACGGACAATGGGGAACAGTATGCGACGACAGCTGGGATTTGGAGGAAGCTCAGGTATTGTTTTTTATTTCATTCCCTCCATGCATCCCCATCCCCTCCATGCCTCTACATCCCCAAACAGAACTCTGATACCCTCCCCATTTTTATTTGCTTGTCTGAGAATTTTATCAAGCTTGTTGTTGCTGTTGAATTTATTTGCGTTTTCCATCGTCGTTGGATGATTTAGCACTTGTGACTCCCATTTTGATTTAAAGGGATCCGGTAACTTTGTCTCAGATTCTGAAACAAAATCCTGGATTTAGCTCATGCTACAATGATAATTATAATCCTTTAGGTCATTCAGGAACCCTATGACTTTTATAAAGCCGATTGCCTGTCTGATTTTCAAAATATTTATAATCGGAAATCAAAACCAAATTTTGCGTTTTCCTTACGGTTTTCATAACACTACAGTCTATTGTAGAAAACCAGTATGGTAAAACCGGTCACTCAAAGATATTCAATTTTTGAGGCACTTCTTGATCATTTTGAGCGCAATTTTTTCTTCTTCAATATTACACCATATCACAGACAATGATAACACGTAGGGCCGTGCATCTCAGATTTAACATTGTTAAACGATGCCTTTAATGTTTTACATTGTTAAAAACTACAAATTTGTAGGTAATATGTAGCCAGCTGGGACTTGGCACGGCTGCAGCTGCAGCCAGGAACGCCATCTTTGGTCCAGGTTTCCTGCCCATCTTCCTGGATGACATGCAGTGTAACGGCACGGAGCCCTCCCTGCTGGAGTGTGCGAGCAGCGGCATCCATACCCACAATTGCCACCACAACGAGGATGCCGGCGTTGTTTGTCGACCACCAAGTAAGACCATGGCCCTGTTTCATAATATACAAATGATGCATGCACGAATGAAAACATACATCATTTGTTTTATATACCGTACTACGAAACTCTTAGATCCTTGTTATTTGATGTAGAAAGATTTCATTCAAGATTGTTTTGTGACAGTATGACTGACAAATAAATCTCAAGTTTGATCGGCATAAATAGATGGATTTATACATGAAGGTGACTCTAAATTTTCTTCCATCATTCTTGTTCCATGTAAGTTCGCTTGATTGACGGAGGAGTGGCCAACGAAGGCAGGCTTGAGATCAGCGTCAAGGGCCAGTGGGGTGCCGTGTGCTTCCAGGACTTCAACATAGCCAATGGTGACGTGGCGTGTCGTCAGCTCGGGCTTGGACCCGCGGTCAGCGTCTCTCCCGCATCCCGGTACAGCAACGTGACCCTCAATGAAATGATCTTTCTGTCCGGCGTCGAGTGCTTGTCGGACGAAGCCTTCCTCGGACAGTGCCAGACCTCACCCCTGACCGGAGATGGATGTCCAGAGCAAGCAGCCGTTAAGTGCGCCTTACCCTGTGAGTAGTATGAGGAGTTATAAAAGGGAGTGTTTCACAAAGACTAAGATCCACTTTAAGTGTAACTTAACTATGGCAGGCCTTTCATGCCACAAGTTCCTCTAACCATTCCTGGCATTGGTTTCTCAAGGGACGTACAAATCGTGGCCACAAATCTACAGAATTTACCTGTTTTGATAGTTCATTATTGAAGGAAAAATTATTATCTAAAGATCATAATTGAGAGACCAATGGTGAGAGCAACCAGTGGCATGAAAGGCGTGCCATAGTTAAGTCCAACTTAAAGTTGATCTTAGTCTTTGTGAAACACTCCCCTGGATAAGTTCTAATTAGGACAGGACTGGACTGTAGGGAGTAATAGGAAAATCAATTAGGGGGAAATGTGGGTGCAAATTGCCTTCAATACCCTGTCCTCTTCTTAGTGTATATTTTGATGTGGATAATCAGACATTGAAATGCTTGAACTTGGCTATGGCATGTCCTATGTCAAGGTATTTTATTTTAAGTTGTCTCTCTAGACCCAGGTGTACCTTGGTAGAGAAAAATAACCCAATCCTTATAAAGACAGACCTAATCATGAGCCTGCAGGGTTTTTACTTTGTATGCATTTATAAATACTGTAGCTACAGGCAAGATAATAACTTCTACACTACTTTGGATGTACTCACAGACAGTAGACCTATTCAATTTGGTGGTATGACCTTAATATTATGACCATCATTGCTGTTATTCTTAGTAGTAGTATTATTAATATCATCTATTTTATTATTATTATTATTATTATTATTTTATTATTATTATTATAATTATTATTACTATTACAGTCAAACCTGTCTATAGCGACTGCCCAAGGGAAACACAAGAAGTGGCCTTGGTACACAGGTGGTCTTTGTAGACAGGTTCCTTTAGTACATGATTCAATGAAAAACCATTTTCAAGGGAAACGACAAATGTGGCCTTTGTAGACAGGTGGTCTTTGTAGACAGGTGGTCACTAATGCAGGTTTGACTGGATTATCTTCATAAATTACTATTATCAATAGTGAGACTCGTGAACGGGACCAGCGCCTATGGAGGATTCGTCCAGGTGCTGAGAGACGGGGTGTGGGGCGGCATCTGTGATTCCAACTGGACCATGGCGGACGCCAACGTGGTGTGCAGGCAGCTGGGAATGGCCGATGCCATGTCAGCCAACGCAACCCTTACAGCTGGCACGGAGGACATTGCCATCACCACCCCAAGGAGTTACAGGTGCGACGGGACCGAGTCCACTCTGACCGTATGCAACGGGAGCCCTGAGAGAGACGGCTGTACGCAACCGGTCAGTGTGACCTGTGCACCAACCGGTAAGTCGCACCTGGGGCCTGTTTCACAAAACTTGTCATCAGTGACGATTTGACAGTCTTTGTTATAAGCTACTGAAATCCTTGCTTCTGATTGGTTATCAGCAGATTTGTCACTGATTTTTGTCATTTGTCATTGAAAAAAGGCTTTGTGAAACAGCCTACAGGTCCCTGTTGGTTTCAAAATCAGTTTTGAAGATAAAAGTGTAATTCTGAGAAGGAAACTAATGGTAGGAAATCTACCCTGACTAGCTTGGATGGGAGTTCTGAGAAGGATAGCTGCGTGTTACTTCTACCTCAGCTGGAAAGTAACGTTGTATCTGTTTTCTTTAAACCCAGAAATAACTTTTGTGATATCAAATATAAAAATGTAATTTTGAGAAGGGAGTTATGTAGCAAATTTATCTCCACTGATTGTGATGAGACTCTCGAGAAGGGGGAGCATCACTTGCACCTCAAATGGTCAGTTAATTGTGCCCGCTTATCTCTAAGCCCCAAATCAGCTTTGCGATACTGACCCCAAAAGTTGAGTCGTCAGTTGAGTCGTTGTACACAAGCCAGTCATGGTGAAATGTGTGACAACAAGCGCATTGTATGTTCTGCCAATTCGTGTTGTATAATCATGAATAATTTGTGCAAATCAAGGATAAACGCAATGTAAGAATGTAAGATGAAAGTCATGTATCAATGAATAAGGAGCATCAGCTGTATGTAAGCACATAAGTAGTATACTCAAGAAGATGTTTTACTAGGAGTGCAAGCTGCAATATATCATTGTAGAAGAAACATTTGAAGCTCATAGCTTGACCACACTTTAGTTTAATAGATGGGACCCTATACATCAAGTGCAAAATATATTTTGTTGATCGGTACACCTTGAAAGTTTTCAAAGTTTCAAGTGAACTTTAAAGCCCCACTGCACTACTCATAGCTACTTGCGCCCTCTATGTAGCAAACAATGCCTTATCGGTGACCATGGTCCCCCATGATCCTCTTTTTCTTATGAGATAACCACCTGTCAGTGACCATGCAAGGAGGTCTAATCCCTCCTTGGCCAAACTAGTGCGGTGGGGCTTTAAGGACTGTGTCGAATGATTTCTCCTTTTTCTTGCAGTCCGGTTGATTAATGGTAGCAATCCGTACGAAGGCAGAGTTGAGGTCTTGGTAAATGGAACTTGGGGAACTATCTGTGATGATCTATGGGATCTTACTGATGCTCAGGTAATATTTTAGTTAACCCGTCGCTTAAGGGAACCAGAGGAACCCTGTACAAAGTCTATGGGGTTTAACAGAATCTTGTAGTTAATGGATTTAATATACATGTAGTCTTTAGGGTTGTACTATCGCATGAAGTAGAATTTTTTCAGCAAATATATTTTCAATATAAACGTCATTAAAATTCAAAATCATTTCTACATTGAAATAATTGTTTGGAAATCGGAATGCTCATAGAATCTTTCAAATTTCCAATAGATGTTTAACGCCCCTCTAAAGTCCTAGCCTGAAAATTTGATGGCAAAATGTCACTTTCACATTGTATCGTAATGTGAAAGAGGATGTCATTTGAGACACATTTCTGCAAGGCTTTTCAAAACAAATGAGTTTGAATTTGAATATTGCTGAAAGAATATGAAAAACTTAGGATTTCTGCGTACAACATCAACCCAAATTACGTATTCTTTTATCAATTTTGTCTTCAAACACATTTTTTGGATGGAAATTCTTTGCACAAGTGTGTCTTAAATCACATCCTCTTTCACATTATGATATTATTTAAGAGCAATTTTGCCATCAATTTTTGGTGAATTTGGGGCTCCCAACTCTGTAGAGGGGCTTAAAGACTTAGAACATGCAATGTAATTGAAACTTGTATCTTTCACATTAATTTGATGGAAAATGTTATGTACCCGAGTTCCTGAGATCGTTCGAAGCCACCTTTCACTTTTTTAAATATTCCTGTACGTTTTGTATGTGGTTCTTCTTTCAATTTTGTTTAAAGCTCCTGGGGCTCTTACCCCCAGATAATAATATTTATTGCTGTACATGTATATTGAATACCATGTTCAAGGCAAATTTCTGAGATCCATGCAGGCTTTGAAACCAAGTCAGTGTGCCAGTGGCCCTAGATAAGGTGTTAATTCTTTATATTTACCAAGTCCTTCATATAGGACTGAAAAACACTAGGATCATGGATTACTACTGGTACTTACACTGTAGGCGTAACAAAAAAAGATGTTGTATTGACCTTTGTGACTGACCCAAAAATCTTGAAATCATGGTCGGCTTTTAATTTTTTTTTTTTTACTGGTTTTTAGAAAAAAATGCATTGAAGCATTCAAAACTGAGAAATATCAGCCGAAAGAAGGAGGAAAAAAAAGTAAAAAAAAGAACAATAGATTTCTGACCGACCGAACCATTTTATGTCACCTAAAGGGCAATACAACATATTTTTTTGTAGGCCTTATGTACAAGCAATTACTTGATTTCATAGCATCAGAGTAAAATTATAAATCAATCAATCAATCAATCCTTTACTATGTGCGCAGGTTGTGTGTAGACAACTTGGTTATGGCTACGCCAGGCATTTCTACGCTAGCTCAAGATTTGGTCCAGGAACGGGGCCGATCGTCTACGACAACGTCCAGTGCACAGGCCAAGAGATGCTTCTGTCTCAATGCTCAAACGGGGGACTCAACAATCACAACTGCAACCATGGGGAAGATGCAGGCGTATCGTGCGCTTTAACAGCAGGTATCTATCTCCTTAAAGGCATCGTTTAACAATGTTAAATCTGAGATGCATGGCCCTACGTGTTATCAGTGTCTGTGATATGGTGTAATATTGAAGCCCTAAAATAATTGCTCTTCAAAATGATCATGAAGTGCCTCATACAAGTAAAGATCTTTGAGTGACCGGTTTTACCATTCTCATTTTCTCCATAGACTGTAGTGTTATAAAATCCGTTAGGAAAACGCAGAATTTAATTTTGATTTCCAATCATAAATATCTTGATAATCTGACATGCGATCGGCTTGTAAAAGTCATGGGGTTCCTGACTGACCTAAAGGTTTATAATTATGATTGCAGCATGAGCTAAATCCAGGATTTTGTTTCAGAATCTGAGACAATGTTACAGAGTCACTTTATTAGTGTCATGCCAGTTGTACGACACATGCTAGGGGTCAATAACTTCCTGGGACCCGTTTCACAAAACTTAAATGTCATCAGTGACAAATGACAGTTTTTGTTATAAGCTACTGAAATCCTTGCTTCTGATTGGTTATCAGCAGATTTGTCACTGATTTTTGCCATTTGTCATTGTAAGAAAGCTTTGTGAAACGGGTCCCCAGTCAATTTCCTACACTAAGCATATTCCCAAACCTGAACCTGATCCTACATTGAAATCGAGGGAGGGAGTGTCATCATGGCACGAAAGTCTATAACCCTTTGTAAAAGGGAAAATGCTGACTTTAATAAATGATGATGATGATGGTTCTCAAAAATCATTTCCCTGGGATGCTTCAGGGCCAGATCACTAGATTTGTACAAGGGTTTACAAATATCCAGAGAGTACCTAGCACAAGTCATTATTTTTGCCTTGGGGCAGTACGGTAGGCCCTACCTAGGATATTTTAGTGGGTACAGTTACATCCTTGTTGACTGTGAAGGCCACATTATTGAGGGCTGGGCCCTGTCTTTAATACAAAGAGTTGATATTAATCGCAACTTCTTTCAATTGATATCAATCGCAACTATGTACATTTAAAGAGATAGGAGACTGCAAACTTGTGATTGATTGGAGGACTTGCGATTGATTTGGATCAATCGTAGTTCTTTGTAAGACGGGGCCCAGGTGTGCAGAATATCTCGATAATCGTGAAATCTGTCATGTTTTGTTTTCCAGAGTCAGAGGAGAGTGTGCGTCTAGTGGGTGGCAAAACCGAGTACGAAGGACGGGTGGAGATCTTCTGGCAGGGTAGCTGGGGAACCATCTGTGACGACAGCTGGGACCTGTCTGATGCCGAGGTGGTCTGCCACGAGCTCGGTTTCAGTGGCGCCCTCGAAGCCAAGGGTCGGGCAGCTTACGGACTAGGCACTGGCCCCATCATCTTAGACAATGTCCAATGTGCAGGAATTGAGGTGACCGTCTTCAACTGTCAACATGGCGGATTCGGCGTTCATAATTGCGGACACTCGGAGGACGCGGGGGTTTCCTGTATCCATCTAGGTATATATTGTGTTAGGTTTTTGAAGCCTCCTTTTAAAGCCCCACTGTCCTACTTGTAGCTACTTGCTCCCTCTATATAGAAAACTTCCCCAATCGGTGCCTGTTGGTCCCCCATGATCCTCTTTTTCTAATATAGTTGAGAGCTGAGTTAATGAGATAGCCACCTGTCAGTGACCTCGCTGTGTGGTCTAATCCCTTTTGGCCCAGTAGTGTTGACGGTCTTTAAAGATAATGTTATCAGTAACTTCATATGCAAACGAAAATAAGATAGGACTGTAGGTGTAAAGATCTAAGGTGTTGATGCAGAAACGACGTGACTAGCAATGTCATACATGTCAACCAGAGTAGGGATTCTAGGACAACAACCCCCTGAGCCGCATGCATAATGAATTCATTCAGTTAATATTCAATCATGGCCGGTGTACTACATGTATATCTAGTTTTTAAGTCTTATTTTTAGTTTGATAGAGTTGGCTAATTGAATGCACTTAAATTCTTCAATAAACAATGACCCTTAGTATTATAACTGGATATAAATGACGTTCAAAATCTTTCCTTTAACTGCACAGACAATACCACCACCATTCCTACAACAACGATGGCAACAAACGCAACAAACGCAAACGCAAGCGCCCCCGCCTCCGGTGACGTACAGTTGGTTGGGGGGCTGTTTCCTTTCGAGGGCAGAGTGGAAATTTTCCTGAATGGAGAATGGGGTACAGTTTGCGATGACCTCTGGGACACCCTGGACGGGAACGTCATCTGCCGGCAGTTAGGGTTTGGCCCTGCCATCCGCGCCCCCCAGGGGGCTAACTTTGGGGCGGGGTCTGGACCCATCTACCTGGACAACCTTGCATGTGACGGCACAGAGTTTTCCCTCTTTCAGTGCCGTCACAGCGGTGTCGGAACTCACAACTGTGGCCACTCTGAGGACGCCGGGGTTGTCTGCACAGATCCAGGTCTTTAATCTTTAATCTTTCTTCCAAATCTTTCTTTCAATCTTTAACTGTAAATCTAAGCATACCAGGAGCTCTTGTAGCGCAGTAGAATATATACTTAATGTTGGATAGTTTCTGCGCTCTATATATGTATTATTATTATTATTATTATTCCAATGTTAGACAATTCCAAGATATTTTGTCCCACATGTTACCCACAATCTCAGCATTTTTACTATGTCAGATAATTCTATCAAGTTGATTCCAATAGCAAGGAAAATGGCACTTGTGGTGCTCATCTTTTGTAATTTTCATCATTCTAGTTAACATGTGGGACTACAAATGACCAATCACCTAGCTAGAACTTACCTACTATTCAACCCTTACTGCGACAGCAAATTGTGAGAATAAAATGCTCAGTCTGCTACAGTGTATTAGTCGGTGGGCTGCCTTAAGATGGTATAGCATTTCTATGATTAGCAGTATGGCTCATGACAATTTCGTTATTACTATTCATATGATCATTTGTGAATGCAGATATAAAGAAGGTTTGAAGGCGTGATGTGACCTTATCTCAAAGTTGTAAAAATTGACTGTGTGTTTCTTTATGAAATTAGCCTTGCCAACAGTGTGCTTTCTTAATAAATAATTCAAAATGATCATTTGCGAATGCAGATAAAGAAGGTTTGAAGGCGTGGAGTGGCCTTAACTCAAAGTTGTAAAACTTGACTCTGTGTTTGTGTATCTATAAGGTGTGCTTTCTAAATGAGTAAAATCTTTAAAATATGTCACTCTGTGCCATTCTGCATTGTGCCATGCTAACCTCTGCCCCAGGAAATGCTCCCATCTGTAAAGCTTGCCTTTAATAAATGATTAACTCTTGATGTGTCATTCTGAATACAGCAATGCCCACCTCTGCCCCAGGGAATGCTACTGATGGAGAGGTCCGCTTGGTCCAGGGGGAAAGCATTTACGAGGGACGGGTAGAGATATACTTCGATGGTGCTTGGGGGACAGTCTGTGATGATATGTGGGATATCCAGGATGCCCAGGTAAACACTCGGTCAAACGGCCACATTTTTTGTGAAGTGACCATCAAATATTTTGTTCTGTATTTTGTTCTGTATGTCGGGGGTCCCATGTTGCCATACTAAACTCAAGACATGAGCTCCAAATTTAACTTCTATGAAGCTTTATTAAATGTTCAGTTAAAATTTTAATTCATATATTAAGAGGGACTTTAATTCCAGCCAGTCGTCATTTTACAAGCACCACTTGCTAATCCAACCACATCCAACCGCATCCTACCTGGTTCCCATTTAACACCTGGGTGGAGAGTGGCAAATGTAGATCAATGTCTTGCCAGAGGACATCAGTGCCGCGGCAGGACTTGAACCGCGGACCTTGTGATCCATAGTCTGGTGGCATATCCACTTGACCACTACACCTCCGAATCAGAATGTGTAGTCCACTCCTATGTTGACGCAGACCTTTGTTTCTGTTTTGATTAACCTGTTAAAGACACGTTAAAGACACTCAGTAGTTAGCTCTCATGGGGAATTCAACACCGTTCGGATGTTTACCCAATTAAGAGGTGCTGTCAATCACCATAATTAGCCATGAGTTTTATGACCACCAGGCCTTATGTAACGTACTGCGTTTTTCACCCATTCACCCACATGGTAAAGTCGTTATCTCACTTTTCTGACACCCGAGGACTCTCGATAGATGAGGGGGTATTTCTCGATTGGCCAACAGGTTTCGCTGCGTGCAGACCTAATGATTTTTATTATTCACCAAGTCTGGTGTCAGCGAATTGTGGCCTTCTGCACATGGAAACTGACGAGTGTCTCACTTTAATACATGGACATCTTAACCTTCAGGTCGTCTGCCGGCAGCTTGGCTTTGGCCCCGCCATGGATGCGACCCCTATGGCCCAGTTTGGACGTGGCACTGGAGCCATCATGCTGGACAATGTGGCGTGTGAAGGGGGCGAAGAGATGCTGATGCAGTGCACCCATAGTGGAGTAACCATCCACAACTGTGGTCATTCGGAAGATGCCGGGGTGAGGTGCTCCTTCAATACCACTTCAGCGGGTAAGCATTGGAGCAATTAGAAACAAAGGCATGTGTTATGTTTTCATAATGTGAATGTCATTGTTGTATTCTGGTAATAGACTTGCTTTTCGAGAGAAACTGGCATGACATAATTTTAGATTGTTAATCAATTTTTAGAAAGTCGGTTGAAAGCAATGAGATGAACTTTAACAAGCATAAAGTGTCAGTTCCAACTTTCATGTCGACACGTAATGGAGTTCTATCTGATCCCTACTGTGACACCATTAAAAGAATAACCGTCATTTATCGAGGGGAATATTTGTAAGCTGATTTTCTTGAAAGCGCTGACAACAGTGGCGGATCCCGGACCCCCCCCCCCCCTGGGAAAAAAAATGTGTAAAAACATGTTAATTTTATCGTATTTGAGAGATGACCCCCCCCCCCCCCCCCCTGCGCTCAAGGTGGGGGGGGGGGGGGTGAAATATTTCAAATTTTCAAGGGCCCCCCAAAAAAATTAGTGCTCATAACCCCCCCCCCCCCCCCCCCCCCCCCACTGAACATCTGATCATAATATTGGCCGGCACAATTTTTCAAATTTTAGCACACTAAATTTCAAATTGATTTCAAATTTGGTCCCCCCCTAAGAAATCCTGGATCACAGTGACAGTGACAGTGATCACTTATGATCATCGTTGTGTATTACTGGTTATGTAAATTTATGTACATCAATATTTATCATCTATAAAGTTTTTTATAAAGCAATCCTTTATCTCTCAATGAATGGCAGGAGAACTACCAGAAGCAGGGGATCTGCGTCTCCGGAATGGGGAGAACACGTACGAGGGGCGCGTGGAGGTCTTCCACAACAGCCTCTGGGGAACTGTTTGCGATGACATGTGGGACATGACCGAAGCCGGAGTGGTCTGCAAACAGCTGGGTTTTGGGCCAGCCATCTCCGCTTACTCTTCAGCTCACTTTGGGGCAGGATCGGGAAGTATCCATTTTGACAACCTAGCCTGCACGGGAGACGAGGACCGTCTAGAAATGTGCGAGCGTGCGTCCCAGCAGAACTGCAATCATGGAGAGGATGCTGGTGTCAGGTGCAGTGAACCGGCAGACTCTGGTGAGTTGACAAATCAAATCCCTTTTATAAATGTAATGCTTCCTGGGAGAAATTTCAATTATTTAAACATATTTGTGGCTTGTTTTTCAATAGCAGATAGATCAATCGATCTTATTTACTGGGTGTAAGCCACAAATATGTTTAAATAAATCAAATCCACTTTCAAACATTGCACCTTATGGAATTATGGACCTTCTTACTGGCTTCAAAATTAGTGATGTTACTTACAAGATGATGAGCTCTTCGTTTATTCTGTTTTTAATGATAATTGTATAGATTGAATTCACTTTGCTTAAGTTTTTTTCCTATGTTGGATAGGGTTCTTGCATTACTTTTGGATTTCAAAGACCAAATGTTGTTCCAGAAGTGCATTCATGCATAGCAATTTAATTGAATTTATCTATTCTGCTAGTATTCATAAATCAAATTTTTAAATATTTTGCGGAGTAAGCCATTTATGGTAATAGTTAAAGCGGTCTTAAATTCTGGAATTGAAACAGCACTTTGTGAGATGCATGTTTAGAGCATATTCTTACTTCTTTATATTCACAGTGTGTAGGGTTCTTTATTCAAAATGAAGAGAAGAATTAAAAGGAATGAAAGGCATTTTGTCTAGAAGAATGAGGTAAAATGAAGACAGGATCAAAAGATTTGAAATATGAGGAAGAGACGATTGACTTTGGGCATTAGAGCAAGTTCATAACCCTTTCGTCAAAAAACAAAGCAAAGCTCATTGTTAATCTAATGACTGTTTTAAGATGATGCATGTAGCTCCCTTACAATGTGAATATGCCCAACTATTAAGGAAAATGTTTCCTTTAAGTTATGTTCATTGTTTCTTTATGCTTTATTTCATAATATCTTGGACTTATACAGTAGGCTTGCGGCTGCACCATGTGAGAGAGAGGGAGGATTGAGGAGTCCTGAAAAGGACTCTCGGTAATCTTTCGAGGGACTACACCAACAGTCCTTTTCAGGACTACACACCCTCAAGAAAGATTACAGAGAGTCCTTTTCAGGATTCTTCAAACCTCCCTCTCTCTCACATGGTGCATCTGCAAGCCTACTGTATATCTACATCACCATGCAAGCCGCTACTTACAAGCAGGATCTTGGACTTATTTGTAACAATATAAGGCCATGACCTTGTTGATACCTTTTGTGACCATAGGTACCAACCAGACCGGAGTTATAGAGCGAGGTAGCATCCGTCTTGTAGGCGGATCAGGCCCGCACGAAGGCCGTGTGGAGGTCTACGTCACTCAATGGGGCACGATCTGCGACGACATGTGGGACTTGAGGGACGGAAATGTCGTCTGTCGTTACCTAGGCTTCTTCAATGCCACCGAGGCCATAACCTCCTCCTCCCGATATGGCTCCGGGGCGGGTCCGATCCTGCTGGACAATGTCGATTGTTCTGGTTCGGAAACCAACATCATGGATTGTACGGCTAATGCACCCGGGAACCATAATTGCCAGCATTCTGAAGATGCAGCAGTCGTCTGTTATACAGCAGGTGGGGATTCTTCCTATGCCATGCAATATTTCTTGGGGGCGTTTCACAAAACTTGTCATCAGTGACAAATGACAATTTGTGTTATAAGCTACTGAAATCCTTGCTTCTGACTGGTTATCAGCAGATTTGTCACTGACTTTTGTTATTTGTCATTGTAAAAAGGCTTTGTGAAACGGGTCCCAGATTGATTATCCAAGTTGAAATCATGGCTCAAAATACACAAGGCATTTACAATGATGCCCCCTCCCCCTCAGGATTGAAAATAGCCCTGTAATATTGACTAAAGGAAAGACCACTTAACCCTATTTAGCCCGGGGGGGGGGGGGGGGGGGGGGGGCTTGAGAAGCCCCCCCCTCAACATTTTTCGCGATAATTTTTTAACGCAAGAAAATCTTGCACTGAAATTTTGTGACTTTTTTCTTTAGAGTCTTGCGCAACTTTTGAAAGAAATTTTTCGAAAATCGGACCTACCATTACAAAGTCACGTGTCCTTTTGTCTTCGCATGTCAGCCCGAAAATCGCTCATTTTTGTGATTTGTGTACAAAACATATGGAAATCTCATTTTTCAAATAAAGAGGTAAAACATTGGTTATTTGGTCTTGTTTAGATTTTAGGTGTTTATTTTGGGGTCAAAATAGTTGAATTATAGTTGGAAATGAAATAAAACAACAAAAACAATAAAATACATAAGTTAAAAAAACAAAGAAATACATAAGAAATTATCAAAACAATAGATAACATAAGGAATTTTTGTGTTGTATTATTATTCCAAATGGTCTAACAAATATATGTAGTGAGAAAGAATGCTTAAATATGAATAATGTCTGATTTATGGGCAAAAATGTGAATTTAATGACCTTATTTGCATAAATTACCATAAATATGCAAATGAGTGAATTTTTCAAAAAAATTGAAATTACCATAGTATTCTATACACTTCACTTGACATGTATGCAAATTTTCGCGGCGATCGGGCTATGCAGTTTCAAAATAGCCCGGGCTAAATAGGGTTAAGCCACATCCACTTGCGGTCAATTGGAATTTTGACCTTTGTACCCTTTGACTTGCCAAACTATAAATCGCTAAAACTAACTGTCGTTACAAACCTTGGTTTGAAACGCATCAAAACGGGTCATATGAGGCACATAAACCTAGGTTTGTTGACAAACGTCCTTTGTGAATTCGGGCCCTGATGCCTCTGTCTGAAAATAAAATAAATGGCATATGATGATAACTCTTGTTTTTTTGTCAACACTTTGCCTGATTTCCTTCCCTAATCCTCAAGCATTTCTTGTTGCCTGCCCATGCAGGTCTAGGTACCAACGGCTCCGTGTCCTTCATCTCTGATTCTGCCAACCAGGGGTCAGGCCTGGTCAACATCTCCGTCAATGACCAGTGGGGATACATCTGCTCAGACGAATGGTCAATCGAAGATGGTATGGTGGTGTGCCGTCAGATGGGCCTTGGCTATGCAACCCGTGTCTACACCGCCGAGGTGATTGCCCCGTTGATTGCAGGTGTTGGTGGTGTACAGTGCAATGGCAGCGAGCTGAACCTGCTGGAGTGCAGAGGGGCCACGCTGGGCGCCTGCCAGTCAACGGACGTCGGTGGAGTGGAGTGTTCTACAACCGGTGAGGAATATAAGGAGATGAGAGAGAACAGGAGTTAACCTGTTTCCTGTCTTATTCATTGTAAAACCAAAAGGCAAAAAGACTGCATGCAACAAAACAGTCTGAGAATGGAGAAAAGATGTAAATGAGGGAAGTCTTATTGATTCTTTGTATTTTAACATCATAGCACTGAAGAATATAATACAAAATCTTGCTTAACTTTATAAGAGAAAACAGGTGCATACAGTTTCTTAAAAGATATCGAGATCTGATTTAATAGATGCTCTATTTTATTGCCAAGATTTTTTTGGGGGGCGCATAGCTCCCTCCCAAGCTACAAGACTTCCAATTAGCTTTGTTTATACTAAGTAATATTTTCAATTTGAAAGGATTTCATTTAAGGATTTCATTTTTTTGTTTCGAGTCAAAGTTGACTTTTACATGTTATCCTTTCTTTATTACACCACCCCAGAGGCCAATGTTGGGGTGCGCCTCTTCGGTGGTGCCGAAGCAGACCCGTTGGAAGGGCGAGTGGAAGCTTTCTTCAACAACACCTGGATGTCAGTCTGTGGAAGAGGCTGGACCCTCAACGAATCCAACGTGGTCTGCCACCAGCTTGGTTTCGGTCCAGCCCTCAACAGAGCCCCAGGGCTCATGAGGCCAGGGTCTGGTCTGAGCGTTGGACCAGCCCCTATGCTGGTGACTGGTGTCAGATGCAACGCTACCAGCATCAACCTGTTGCAGTGCAACTACCAGGTTCTTCAGACACCCATGGAAACGTGTGCAACGGCAGAGGTGGTTTGCCAACCACAAGATACAGGTATATAATTCTTCCTCATTTAATTTTACCTTTCTTTGTTATTTTGAGAAAATTTGTACTAACTCTTCGTTTTTTGTTTGTACTAACAGCATGGTAGAATTTTTTTTGGTGACATATCTGCATAAATTAACATTACTACCTAAAGTTAAGCAATGAATCCTTTGTATAAAATGTTCAAATTTGTACACACATGTATGATTTTACCCTAAAAATCATTCACACAATTTTCTCCAGCCTGCGTAGTGGAGCAAGACATAGGCATCAATATTAGATAGATCTAAACATATACAAAGTTGTGATTGTTCCACAGCTTGTCATGTTATATTGATTGCGAGGATCATAATTAACATATTTGAAACAACATTTGGAATTTGACTTGTATTCCACCCCTAGCACTAGTGGTTCAGTTGTCACGTTTTCATCATCGCGCTACTATGAAATTGGTGGGATAGAAATTGGTTTGTTGAATGACAACATAATAATAATAATAATAATAATCTTTTAAAGTCCACTCCAAATTTTATTTAGTTAAACCAAATATGGCAATTCTTTTTGTCCAATTGATCGTGAGCCAGGCAGCCACTGAGCAGCGCCAGATCGACGTTGCTCTATCCCTTATTGTTGAACGCCAAACGAGGTAGCATGATGTTTATCTACATGTACATTGTTTTGCACAGATGTACATTTAGAGATCCGTTTAGTGGGCGGATCCAACGCCCTGGAAGGACGCGTGGAGATTTACATGAACGGCTCGTGGGGCACCGTCTGCGACGACAGCTGGAACCTGCAGAGCGCTAGGGTCGCCTGCCGCCAGTTGGGCTATCCCCACGCACTGGAAGCTTCCGGATCCAGTCGCTTTGGTCCTGGAACTGGTCCTATCCATGTTGATGACATTGCTTGTACAGGAACAGAACAATCGCTGTTTGAGTGTAGGTTCTCATCGACCCATAACTGTGCTCATGTTGAAGATGCTGGTGTGGTGTGTAATCAAGAGGGTAAGTCTACTCTACCAATTAATAATAATAATAATAATAATAATAATCTTTAAAGTCCACTCCAAATTTTATTAAGTTAGACCGAAAGTGTAAATTCTTTTTGCCCAATTGATCCTGAGCCCGGCAGCCACTGAGCAGCGCCAGATCGACATTGCTCTATCCCTTATTGTTGAACGCCAAACAGGGTAGCATCAACTCCCGTCTTTTAACGTCTTTTGGTATGAACAGAATATAAAGTGTGATTATCATTGTTGCTTGCATCTTTATGGGTCCATCCCTTAAGCCATTGGCTTAATCGGGTGCTAATGATCCAGTACACTTCTCAATGTATACATGTATATATTGTATGTGATTTGTTATGAAATAATAAATTGAATTGAAATTGAATCTTTCTCCAAACCACAGAAGCGGCGACCTTGATACGGCTTGTGGAGGGGTCAACGGACTATGAGGGACGTGTGGAGGTCATCTACAACGGCATCTGGGGGACCATCTGCGACGACTCCTGGGACTTGGCCGATGCCACGGTGGCCTGCACTCAGCTTGGGTTCGGCCCTGCCTTGGACGCCGTCCAGTCAGCAGGGTTTGGCCAGGGTTCCGGCCCCATCCACCTGGACAGCGTGTCGTGTCTCGGTCCAGAGCTGACCATTCAGTCGTGTTCGCACAACGGGGTCGGAGTGCACAACTGTAACCATGGAGAGGATGCAGGCATCAGATGTAGCGGTGAGTAAAGACAAATTTCTGATCTACTTCTACTTCTACTTCTATGGTAATACTCATCAACGCCTGTTCAGCATCTAGATGAGGGTAAAGCATAGAGTTGTTATATACAGCTCTATGCGGTACAGTTCCTGAAAAGGGAACTAAATTGTTTCAAGAGCCACCTTGATCTGCTCCAAAGAAGGCAGTTCGACGATGATCTGAGGTAGTTCGTCCCAGTCCTTAAGTGTCCTGGGGAAATAACTAAATTTGTAAGTGTCCAACGTTTGCTCATGCGAAATTTTCTCTTGGCTTTATTTCGTCAAATTCATGGTTAGGGCAAAAATTACGATTTGGTTTATTGCCGTGTACAGGGTTAGCGTTGGGTGTAATTTGGAATGAATTTTAGTCTTGAAGGAACCCAGGCAGTTGTTGCTAGGATGTGTTGTACAACTATATCATCAATGTCATCATGCTTTTTGTCTCGCCTGCGTAGCAAAAAGCGAGACATAGGCGCCGCTTTTCCGGTGACGGCGGCGGCGGCGACGGCGGCGGCGGCGGCGACGGCGACGGCGTCAACATCAAAAACTTAACCTAAGGTTAAGTTTTTGAATTTTTGATATAATTTTTAAAGTATAGGTTCTTAGTCAATGAAACTTGGATTATAGGGTAATCAAGTATCCCCAATCATGTGAGTAGAATTTCAGATCACAAAGTCAAGGTCAAAGGTCATTTCAGGTCAACAGACTTGGACTATGTTGTAGCATCATCATCGAAAACTTAACCTAAGGTTAAGTTTTTGAATTTTTGATATAATTTTTAAAGTATAAGTTCTGAGTCAATGAAACTTGGACTATAGGGTAATCAAGTATCCCCAATCATGTGAGTAGAATTTCAGATCACAAAGTCAAGGTCAAAGGTCATTTCAGGTCAACAGACTTGGACTATGTTGTGGCATCATCATCAAGATTTTCAAAATGCTTCGTTATTTTTCAACCGATTTTGATTCTGATTGTTTCATATGATAGGGCTATGAAGGGGATTTAAAACTTGTACACAGAATCGTGAAATTCATTATCTATGCTAATTTATGCAAATTTATTTGAAATCACAAAAAATGCTTCTTCTCCTTCATTTCTCGACCGATTTTGATTTGGTTTGCTTTATCTGGTAGAGCTAACTTTGGTACACTAAACTTCTACACCGAATTTTGAAATTGTTCTCCATTAATTAATAATAGTAATTTATGCAAATTTTTTCCAAAAATAACAAAAATTGCTTCTTCTCCCTCATTTCTTGACCGATTTTGATTTGGTTTGCCTTATCTGGTAGAGCTAAATTTGGAACACTAAACTTCTACACAGAATTTTGAGATTTTACTCCCATTGATTAATTATGATAATAATGCAAATTTATTCCAAAAATAATTTAAAAATCACAAAAAATGCTTCTTCTCCTTCATATTTCGACCGATTTTGATTTGGTTTGCTTTATATCGTAGAGCTAACTTTGGTACACTAAAGATCTACACAGAATTTTGAAATTGTTCTCCATTAATTAATTATGGTAATTTATGCAAATTTATTCCAAAAATAACAAAAATTGCTTCTTCTCCCTCATTTCTTGACCGATTTTGATTTGGTTTGCCTTATCTGGTAGAGCTAAATTTGGAACACTAAACTTCTACACAGAATTTTGAGATTTTGCTCCATTGATTATTTATGGCACTTTATGCAAATGAAATGAAATTATGTCCCTTCCAGGGCATCACATTTTTATTTTTTGACCAGTTCAAAAGTGTACCACGATATTTGTTGTTGCGAGATGCGGATGAGCACTACAATGTACGTCATTGACGTTCTGGTTTATCATATTGAATTGCGTTATGCAGGCGAGACCGCCGAGAGCGTTTCCCTTGTTTCTGTCACAAAGCACTACATTTCTGACTTCTGGAATGTTCTGTTTTCTCCTTTAAGTGCCCGCCACTTCATCACCCCAGGTCAACGTTCGACTGGTCGATGGGGGTGGCCCTCTGGAAGGTCGTGTGGAGGTGTTATGGGATGGAGAATGGGGGACTGTCTGTGACGATGAATGGGGAGTAGAGGATGCTAGGGTATGTCACATCAAATTTTTGAGAACTCTGGAATCAATTACATGTATGGATGTATGGAAACATCCAATTCTTGAAGATCATGGTGATGATCAGATCAGATTGGCAACTATACTATTTTCAAAATGATGAATTGTTTGAAACATTTAATTTGTGAGACAATGAATGGAGATTTTATGTGACAACAAATAAGGAATAGAAGAATGAAAAGATAACTTTTTGAACCAATTATTAGAATATCCAGTTTCAGAAGGACATGATGATTCAGCTGATTGGCAACAATTATATTTTCAAAATTTCTTTGATGACCAAAGGGGAATAAAATGTGCAAGGGTATATCAGGTTAGAAGCTTTGTTAACCAATTAGACTTGTGAAAAGCTTCCTGAAGGGCTGAATAATTTAGCTCCAAGTGGCAAAAGTAATATTTTCAATAATTTTATTTCATTGAATGGGGAAGAGAAGATGCAGCGGTATGTCATGTAACAGGTCGATAACTACATGTAGGTGAATCATTCAGATTTATGAGGGTATTAGATTCCTGAGGGTTCATTGATTCAGCTCAAATTAAAAAAACTCATCGGAAGAAGTGCATGATCCCCGAAGAGCTTTTGATTCAGCTCAAATTGGCAGCAATATGTAAAAAAAAAAAAAGGCATTGTACAAGAGAGAAATTTTCTCTATAACTTCAGGCATTCAGAGATCAATTGTCGGCATGGAAACATTATTTATTATCTTATGTATTTCTTCTGATGAAATTAATAGTTACTTCATTTAAACATGTCATATGCTAATACAGGGTATATTGAAAAGTACACACAAATTAATGCCAACGTCTTTACCAGTCTTTTCCTCTAGTTGAAATGTAGGAATAGAGAATAATGCAACAATATTTGTACCATTATTTATGAGAGCAATTTTTTGAGAATTTCAAGGCAGAGTTTCAATTATTTCAGTCTATTCTTGCTGATTTAGATTTGTGTATACCAGTACTGATTGAGCTGCCTTTGTTTGTACAACAATACTTGCGGAACATACAATTTAAGAATATGCAAATTTGGGAATTGTGCCAAAGAATTTATTATATAATGTGACACCTTTAGTATATTTCATATTATGTTCTAATTTAGTCAATTATGTGGATTCTTTTTTGTGAAATGTAAAACACAATAAACTTGAAACTTGAAACTTAAAATATCAATTTGAACCATGATTCTTTCAGGTAGTGTGTAGGGAGCTTGGTTACACCGACGCCCTGTCGGCGAACCATGGTAGTGTCTACCCGCAGGGCACAGGTTCAATCATCCTGGACAATGTTCGCTGTGTGGGCACGGAGCCCTCGTTGCTCCAGTGCTTGAATAACGGCATCAAGGTTCACAACTGCGGACATTCTGAAGATGCAGGAGCAGTGTGCTCAGAAGAAGGTACATATACAGTCAAACCTGCTTTAGTGACCACCTGTCTACAAAGACCACCTGTCTACATCAAGCACATTTTTTGTTCCCTTGAAAATGGTTTCTCATTGAAACATGTACTAAAGGAACCTGTCTACAAAATCCACTGATTTTGTTTCCCTTGGGCGGATGAGATTTTTTTAGAAACTACTCATTTTAAAAATCTTTTATTATAGCGGTGAGACAAAATGAATGCAAAGTTTTATAGTTGAGTCACTATGAGTGTAGCTGTGAGGTGCATGTAGGCAGTGACTTATTAGAGACATTGTACTTATGTTACGTATACATGTAACTTCCTTCTTCTTATCGTCTCTTTCTTCTTATCTTCCTGTAACTGTCTTTACCTTACCTTATCTGTATATTTCCTCTGTCCTCTGTTCTTGTGAATGTATGTACGATGGTTTTTATATAAAATAAGTTCGTATCTTGTTTATGCTAAGCATTTATTTTGGGATCATTCTCATCAAGCCAATTAGGGCTTTCATGATTCCCCACTTCCTTATATCTTACGTTGATCATGAACCAACATGAATATAATTTTTAAAAAAGAGTGTGAAATAAATAAATAAAAATCAAATTAATTAAAATTAACATATACCTTTGTGCCCTCATACAGGTCCGTCTGTCGGCACCTGGGTTCGCCTTGTTGACGGGAGCGTCCCCAGTGAGGGCCGGGTCGAGGTCTACTCCGAAGGCAGGTGGGGGACGGTCTGTGATGACTCGTGGGATCTCAACGATGCGGGCGTGGTCTGCAGGGCGCTGGGATTCAACGCTGCCACGGAGGCCGGAGGTCGCTTTGGGACCGCTTCCAGCACCACGCCCATCTATCTGGATAACCTCAATTGCGTCGGGTCTGAGGAGACCCTATTCGAGTGCAGTCATGGAGGACTGAGCGTCCATAATTGCGATCACATAGAGGATGCTGGGGTCGTTTGTGGATTCAGTGGTATGGTTTTATTATACATGGTCTGTTATAAAAAGCAACAATATTTCACTTTATTTACGATTCAAAAGGAAAATTTACTTTTATTGCCCATGGTCTATTTTTAAAAAGCAACAATATTTTGCTTTTATTAATGATTTAAAAGGAAATGTTCCTTGCCCATTTCATTAAACAGAATTATTCTTGAGTTCTGGTATAGTGAACAATGTTGAGCCGGACAACTTAAAGCAAGTTACATGTATGTCCATGTCTGAAATGTAGATAAATGAGCATTTACAACTGTTAATTGAAGTGTTGTACTGGTGGCATATAAAAAAAAATGTAATTCTTCATGCGTGTCCATGCACGTTTCTTCTTTTTTATAGTCTTTAGAAGTTATAATTTGCTTTTTTCTGTTGCCATTTTTAATATTTCGATGAGCGGAATGCATATTGTATATGAACATGAACATTTCCCTGACCTTCAGCAACTTTCACTACATGTTTGCAACTCTGTTGTTTCCATTTGTTTCAACAGTGAACACGATGGCAAACATTCGACTGGTTGGAACCGACAGTCCTTTTAAAGGTCGAGTAGAGGTTCATCATAACAATCAGTGGGGAACAGTGTGTGACGATGGATGGGACCTGAATGATGCACAGGTTAGTGGTCTAGGACAATTCTCCAGGGGGTGTTTCACAAAGACTAAGATCGACTTTAAGTTGGACTATGGTAGGCGATTTAATTATGCCCTTAAAAAGTCTTGAACCAGATGTAAAATTAGTGGTAAAAAAGCTTAGAAATTTTGTTCTTTAGATAATGTTTTTTCCTTCAATATTAAAGTATAACAAAATGTGAATTCTGTAGATTTGTGACGTCCCTTGAGAGACCAATAGTGAGAGCAACCAGTGGCATGAATGGCCTGCCATAGTTAAGTCCAACTTAAAGTTGATCTTAGTCTTTGTGAAACACCCCCCCCCCAGTTTTCTGTTATCTTAAAGGAATTTATAGTAACATTACACCCATCATACATTCATGACTGTTAAACTTATTACTAATATCAAGCATATTCAGAGTTTTTAAAAATGAAGAAAAAAAGAAGAATGCCATTAGTTTCTACCTTTACCTGAACTCAACTTTCTCTTTAAAGCCCCTCTGCACAAGCTACTTGCGCCCTCTATATAGCAAACAATGCCTTATCGGTGCCTGTTGGTCCTCCATGATCCCCTCTTTCTTATGTTAATTGAGAGCTAATTTGATGAGATAACCACCTGTCAGTTACCTTGCAGGGTGGTCTAATCCCCCTGGCCAAACTGTAGTACAGACAGGCTTTAAATACAACATACAGATGCATGTAGATTACCAAATTTATTTAGCTGTTAAAGACAAAAAAACTACCGTTAATTTTTTTGACACAGGTGGTCTGCAGGCAGCTAGGCTATAGCAATGCCGTCGACTATGTTTCTTCTGCTCAGTTTGGACGTGGGACCGGTAGCATTCTCCTGGATGATGTAGGATGTACCGGAAACGAAGAAACACTCCTGGAATGCAGCAACCGTGGAGTCGGAAGCCACAACTGCGGACATTCCGAGGATGCCGGTGTCATCTGCATGCCAGAAGGTAGACCCTAGCTGTCAAGACTTTTCCAAATGTTAAAATCGCCTCTTAGAAAACAGTGATATAAATGACACACACGTAGCGCGCAGTTTACGTTTCTGTAGCTGCTGGGCCCTGTTTCATTAAAATTGTTTCCAATAACAATTAATTTACAAGTGCTGCATTTCTATACCAAATTTGCTCTTTATAGCCAATCAACTGCAGCCATTAGCTTACACTATGTATGACAGATATTGTAACATTGAAACTTGCTATTGATATCAAGTCTTAGGAAAAATTGGTCCTGCTCACCCACACACACACACCCACACTCACATGCCCATGCATACTTGTGATTGGAGGGGCTTTATTGCATGCAGTTACTTGAACCAATCCATGTCATTTATGTGGAAAATAAAGAGGACATTTAATGCGCCATATGTGAACATGCCCTTTCCAGGTATCTGGTGAAGTACATGATTGCCACAACATATCCTGATATAACCAGTCAAAGGAAGAAGGTCTAACACTCCAGTAATGTTTTGATATTTGTAGGCATTCACTGAAATTTCATTGATTTCCAATTCTTTTATTGTCACTATTTTTGCATCATCATTATCATCATCATTATTATTGACAGTAGAGTGCTAAAGCCAATGTAGTATGCTTAGCAATTTAATCCTAGTAGCTCTTGTTGGAATGCTCCCCAGGGAGTGGAGAGAGTGCATACATTGTGTGCGGGCAAGCCAGAATCCGATGACCGGGGTATTAATGTAAAGCTCTTAGAAACTCGGACATTGCCAATGTATTAAGCGCTATATAAGCAAAAATATTATTAAAATATTATTTATTGATTTCTCTAGTTCGCCTGGTCAACGGCTCCCACCCTCAGGAGGGGCGTGTTGAGATCATGATAGGGGGGCAGTGGGGCACGATCTGCGAGGAGGGCTGGGACATCAACGACGGCCACACGGTCTGCAGCCACCTCGGCTTCGGCATGATGGACAACTCCTCGGCCAACCTCGGAGGGGCGCGGTTTGGACCCGGCGTCGGCCCCGTCCATCTGACGGGAGTGGACTGCGGCGCCCATAACGCTTACCTGTTTGAGTGTGCTGCCCTCTTGACCATGGGAAATGATCCGTCCTGTGACCACTCTCGGGATGTTAGTGTGATTTGCACACAAAGAAGTAAGTGTGTTTAGATGAGGATGAGGTGCACCCACATCTGTTCTTACAACAATTGCTCAGGTCCTCAAAGGTTTGGTTTAGGTTTAGTGTGTTGCCCAAGTTTAAAGTTGGATCTGGGTTGGCCCTACATTAAAGATAAAACATGGGTACTGTTGAAAATTCAGATCACTGAGATGTTATCGCAAGACAAATTTTATTAAGATTGGTAAAACGTCAATTTTCGGCAAAAAGTGTAGGGGATCTGTTCAGCCTTTTCAAGTTACCTGTTTCATGGTTTTTCATTAATCCATTGTGATTGTAATTGGCTAATTTGATGTAAAGGGTGCTAAAAAATAGGACAAAAGTTCTTTATGGACATTTATTTTCTCTGCACATACCGGTACATGTAATGACGTAGTATAGTAGTATACATATATACAGTATGTGCTTCTACGAAAGGAAACAAAGTATTTTTCTCAAAGATTTCATTGAATATAGAGGAGTGCTTAAAAGTTCTGTGAAAGATTGAATAAGGAGTAGAAAAGGATTTTTGGTATAAGAATTAAAGTTATTGTTATTTGGATAACGACCTGTTGATTCTCAGAGAAGTTTTGTGTCGCGATTAAATTTGCTTTCTGAACTAATTTCCTTGTTAATTTTGTTGTATTCTTATTATCTGTAATGTTACCCTTTTACATGTATTTATGTTTTTAAAATTTCAATTTTGTTATACTCTGTATGCAGGGGCGTACGCAAGGGGGGGGGGTTTGGGGGTTCAAAACCCGCCCCCTTTTGTATTTCTATGTGTGTAAACCCCCCTAAAAAAACCTAAAACCCCCCCCCCCCCTTTGGTTTTTTTTTTTTTTTTATTTTTTTAATTATAACAAAAAAAAAAAAAAAAAAAAAAAATATGCCCACGGCTAACATAAAAAAGGTGACCTTACCCCCCCCCCCCCCCAACGAAGAAAAATGTCAAATTTTCAAATTTCGAGACCAAAAAAAAAAAAAAGTGTCCGCTTACCCCCCCCCCCCCCCCCCCCCACCCCACTAAGCGACTTTTCGGCTGGCTGAGTCGTTGCGATTTTTTTTGGACTCCTTAAAAAAAAAAAAAGTGTCCGCTTACCCCCCCCCCCCCCCCCCCCACTGAGCGACTTTTCGGCCGGCGCGATTTTAAATTTTTCGGGAACAAAATATTTTGGGCCCGATTTTAAAACCCCCCCCTTGAAAAAATCCTGCGTACGCCCCTGTCTGTATGTATTGTATATTTTTTTTTTAATGAAGAATGGACTAAACACCATACCATACCATGTCAATTAATTGTTCTGCAGTGTGAAAGAATGTACAAAGTGTATGAAATTAAGATAACAATTAGAATTTTTATTATTTATCATCCATTTCAGCTGCACCAGAGCAGCACGTGCGTTTAGTAGGCGGTGCTACCCCCTTCAAGGGGCGTACCGAGGTATTCATGGACAACAGTTGGGGTACGATCTGTGACGATCTATGGGACACCTCCGATGCTGATGTCTTCTGTCGCCAGCTCGGCTACATAGGGGCTACGGACGCACCCCGTTATGCCCAGTTTGGGCGGGGCTTCGGTCCCATACATCTTGATGACGTCCAGTGTACTGGTAACGAGACGGACATCCTGGATTGCCCGAGGTCCACTACGGAAGTCAGTTGCACCCATCGTGAGGACGCAGGAGCCAGCTGCACTCCAGAAGGTAACTTAGCTGACTTGTTTTTGATAATAACGTTTATTTATTTATTTATTTATTTATTTATTTATGCATGTTCCAATTTTACAATTCATTGAAGTTAACATCACATGAAAAAGAATATAATATACCAAATCATGTTCAATTTTACAATTCATTTGAATTGACTTCATGTGAAAAGGATATAACAATGTTTTATCAAAGACAAGTTGCAACTAATACCACACAAAGGTGATGAAACATAAGCAAATAGAGCTTGAATTGTTACAACATATTTCAAATACATAATATATGACAAATAAAATTCCTTAAGTTTTGTAGTGAACTATTACACTATTTAGAATGTGTTAAAATATTGATTATTAAGGAGTGCTAAAAATAGGAATAACCATGATGGCATTTACAAAATCACAAAATTGAAGAGAAATGATTAAGTACCAAGACTCTATAGAAGTTAAATCACGCAGTCGCATTTGTCTTGTTTTAACTCTTATCCTGCCATGACACTGCTAGCGCGCTATTGTTATAGTGCCATGTGCACGCGAGCGTGCTATCGATTGAAAGCCACGTTCATGCTAGCGAACCACCGCTACGGTGCTTCGTGCGCGCTAGCAAGCAGATGTAATAACAGTTATTGTTCATGCCCATTGCACCGTGCTGAGTGCTTTTGCAGCGCTATTGAAAGTACCATCGCGTGCATCAGATTATCGGCTTTGGATTACGCGTCTTTGTATACAACAGTCAGATTGGATTTTCTCGAGTAATTCAGCGATTTGTTTTTTGTAAAGATTTAAATAACACGCACTTGAACCAACCTTAAAATTAACTTGGCACGCAGGAGATTAGCACTGTGGCACAATAGGAATTAGCACTGTGGCACTGGTTGCATTGTATGGGTGGCAGCTTAAGAGTTAAGTTGCTTTAAGTGTGTGTGATTGTTTGTCAAATACTGTAGGAATGATTATGAAAAGCCTTACATGTATCTGACAGGAAGGTAGTTTAATATGTGATATTTTAAATACAGTATTTATGTCATCCATATCAACTTTGGGGTGATCACCACAAGGGTAGTCCTGCAAAGGACTGTTGTGCTTTAAAGGGGATAGAGAAGAAAGTGAGAAAGAGGTATTCTTTCGCGAGAGAAGTCCTGAGAAGGACCGGTGAACCAGGCTATAAAGGCAAAGAGAGATATTTCAATTTTTGATAAAGACATAAATAGTCAACATTGAATGACAAGCGCCTTTAAAGCCCCACTGCACTACTTATAGCTACTTGCGCCCTCTATAAAGCAAACAATGCCTAATCGGTGCCTGTTGGTCCCCCATGATCCCCCTTTTCTTATGTAAATTGAGAACTGATTTGATGAGATAACCGCCTGCCAGTGACCTTGCAGGGAGGTCTAATCCCCTCAGGGCAAACTAGTGCAGACGGGCAAACCAATATCAACAACAACAACTATGGTGCCTGAATTTTCTGTTTTCCCTTTCACTACATTGACAGTGAGGCTGGTGGGTGGCAGCAATATCTACAAAGGGCGTGTCGAGATCCGAGTCAACAACCAATGGAAGGGCTTCTGTGGGGACGGCTGGTCCCTGTCCAACGCCAGGGTTGTCTGCAGCCAGCTGAAGCTCGGCCTGGTGGGCCAGGCGCCCACCGGATATATGTTTGGGGAGCCTGAAGGACTGTACTACCATCGGCCGTCGTGCGGGGGCTACGAGAGATCCCTTGGAATCTGCTTCATGGAGGCTATCGATAACTGCACATCTGGTTATGCAGGGGCCGTGTGCTCTCTACCAGGTAGGTCTTATCATAATAATAATAGTAATAATAATAGCTATATGTATTCTTCACTAGGGGATACTCAAGGATTCAAGGAATAAATTCCTACCAGATACCCATTTACTAAACCTGGGTGGAGAGTGGCAAGTGTAGATCAATGTTGTGCCATAAACATTGGTGCCCTGGCTTGACTTGAACCCGAAACCACGTGATCCATAGTCCGGTGAGGTATCTACTCGACCACACCCCCTCTGATCTAGACTATGGCACATCTACCCTGTCCATTACAGTGCCAATTTTCTGGTAATATATGGTACCATGCAATACCTCAAGTAAAAATTAAAAGAGTTAGTAGTTGATCAATCTATCCTAAAGTGCTTAAAACCAGGTAGCTACAATGTACGTCTCATTCATTGAAGAGATCAAATTTCTTGCAGTAGACTATTTTCCCATTTAGAGGGACCATGAATTAAACACCTTAAGTGAAATCAAACTACTTTTTGTTGATTTTAAATCTATCCTATAAATTCCTGAAAAACACACTAGGAATATTTCTAATGGATTTCCCTCTCTTTTTTCAAATGTGCTTGTGTGTGTTTTGTACTAAAGTTATAGTGTCTTTTTAAAAGAATTTAACATCTAGAAGATATCTAAATGAAAATAAACAGAATCAAGTGATATCTCAAATCAAATGTGATTCAATATACAGAGGAGGGGACGGAGATCAGGCTGGTGGGCGGGGCTAACCCCTATGAAGGTCGTGTGGAGATCGGCCTGGGTGGCGCCTGGGGTACGATCTGCTCCAACAGCTGGGACAAGACGGATGCCAATGTGATCTGTCGGCAGCTGGGCTACGCCACAGCGACTTCGGCCATCCAGGGGACATCACGCTATGGGACTGGGACTGGTCCAATCTACCTGGACAATGTTGGATGTACAGGCTTGGAGGCTAACATAGCCCTTTGCCCTAGCAGTGGGGTGGAGGTCCACAACTGCAGCCATAAGAACGATGCCGGCATCATCTGCTCGCCTCCAAGTGAGTTTTATTGTTGAAATCTGGGAGTAGCCATTTGTGTATGAGCACTAAGATTAAGATTAGTCACTTGCTGAAAGGATTATTGACTTCCCACCTATAGAGAAAAAGTATGTAAAGAATTATCCATCTACATTAATAATTAAATGCCTACTTGTACATATTGTACTACTTTGCTTATTTTCACCTGATATATAATATAAAGTTTTTGTAGATGTTTTATTTTTGTTCTTTCTGCTGTTATTGCTTTAAAATGGCAAGCACAATTTATTATAACTGTTTGGGAATAGCTATGAAACAGCAACAAAACAGTGATAGTACAGCTAGTGTAAAGTTGTGCTTTGCATTACTCATGTAAAAAGCTGAGAAATGAAGTACAATAGAAATCCTGAAATTATGGGAGAGGAGACTCAAAAGTATTTATGAATAAATACTGAATGAACCTGATATCTCTATTGATCTCAGTTCGTCTGGTTAGTGGAAGCAGCCCTTACAACGGTCGCGTGGAGGTGTACAGAGGGGGGTGGGGCACCGTCTGTGACGACAATTGGGACATCGAAGATGCCAAGGTTGTCTGTCGGATGCTGGGCTTTGGCCCCGCCCGCAGGGTCATCGACACGTCAGGAATGCGTCAGACCTACAGCACCATCTACTTGGACGAGGTCGGTTGCCTTGGCAACGAGACATCGCTGTTTGAGTGCCCTCACAACAAGATTCACGATTGCACCCATGCCGAGGACGCAGGCGTTGAATGCTGGGAAGTAGGTCAGTAGCTTTCAGTCGAATTCTAGATATCTGCACTAGTTTGGCCAGGAGGCATTAGACCTCCCTGCGTAGTCACTGGCAGGTGGTTATCTCACCAAATCAGCTCTCAATTAACACACGAAAAAGGGGATCATGGGGGATCAACGGGTATCGCTTCAGAATTGTTTGCTATATAGAGGGCGCAAGTATAATGCAGTTCCGCTTACGGTAAATAGAAATTCATCTTCAGTGAGTATATTGTGCGGGGACCCACCCATTTCCATGCACTTCCCCTCTGTGATGGCAAATATTTCCTCCAAATTAATACTATTTCTATACAGTCAAACCTGTCTCTATAGCGACTGCCCAAGGGAAACACAAAAAGTGGTCTTTGTAGCAGGCCTGATAAAAACCCGATTTAAATCGGTTTCCCGATTTTTTTATTTTTTCCCGATTTTTTCTCGATTTTTTTTTTCTTCCTGATTTAAAAAAAAAAAAAAAAAAAAATCCAGATTTTTTTTTCTTCCCTATTTTACCCTGATTTTCCCGATTTCCCCCTTATTTTCTCTATTTTTTCCTATTTTGCCCTTTTTTTCCCCCAATTTTCTTACTCGAAAGGGGGGAATGTTAGATGCCATTTTTTCCCCGCGAATCCTCCTTTTTACTCAAGGGGGGCGTGGTTGAGGGAAAAACAAGAAACCTATTTTTTTTTTAGTGCTCACTATCACCCCTGTTGTAGATAGATTCCCTTTAGTACATTTTTCAATAAGAAACCATGTTCAAGGGAAACAAAAAATGTGATCTTTGTAGACAGGTGGTCATAGAAGCAGGTTTGACTGTAATATGTAAAATGACATTTGTTTCTTATCTTTGAACATACTTGATGTCTACGTCTGTGTGAGCAAGGTAAACTAGCACCGAGGAAACGGGCTTTATACCAGTATAGATAACACATTCACAGAATGTAGATACCCTTAGCTCATTTCAGATGTAGATAACACATTCACAGAATGTAGATAGCACATTTCAGATGTAGATAACAAGTACAATGTATATGGAATACATTCCCAGATGTACACCTGTAAGTACCATAACTGACAATTATCCTTGAACAGACTTGAAGTGCGATCTTCCTCACATATCTCGCTGGTCCTACATCAGCGTGACGCAGGTGAACTATGCGCAAGGGGAGGGGCTGGATATCAGCTGCATCGATGGCTCAGCATCTATCACCCTCATCTGTGGGCCCGGAGGACATTGGGAAGGACCGCCAATAACCTGTCTTCCTCCTGCTGTGATTGATAGTAAGTTGACAAATGTGTTGTTTTCCTGGGTTTTATTTTGTATCTCTGACACGCAAAGGTAGGCAAGTGCAACATTGTGGCACAAAAGACTCTCAGGAATGTGAGAGTCATGATTGTTGGTCATTATGGAGAAATTAGAAGTTGTAATTTGACCTACCTGAATGATAAATTTGATATTTTGTAGACCGATAAAGATCACAGTCCACCTCCATCTTGTGATCTACATGTATCTCTATCACTGCCATAAAATTATGATATCCACAATTGTACATTTTGCATGCTGGATGCCTTTTTTCGCAACATTTTGCTAAGCTACTGTCACGGATCATGGGCAACACAAAACCACGACAATCTGATTCGCCACCAAAGACAAACATAACACATCCCAAAACCGCCACAATAACTCCCAGAACATAACAGTCAGGAGGCCAATGTCTATGTGTCAAAATGTCTACGATCAGGAACCTTTATTCAGTAGTCTTGTCTCAAAGCGCACGCAGGCGCGTCACACCTCCCTCCTTAAAACAGAAAGCTATGGAAGAACTTTCTAGCAACAACATGTATATAATCACAAAGCATGGTCTGTAAGTTAGACTCTGTAACTCAAACAAGAAACATGTAGATGTACATGTATACATAGTAACAATAACTGAATACTTTGGCTAAGCTCATCCTTGTATGCCTAGTGAATAGTTTTACATAAACGTACACCTGTTTATCGATTAACAATAACAAGATGGAATTTCAAAGCAAAATGAACGCCCTCTTTATAGACATGTACCGATTGCACAGCAATACTGGATACTACCGCTACAAAATTTTCTTTTCCTTTAAAACCACAACTGGCAATAAAAATATACATCATTACCACTGAAAACAAAGTCCTCTGCCTTTTGATTAAACACAAATATGTCGAGCTGAATCTGAAATATTTCAAATATGCTTATATATACCTGCAGGTAATAATGCAAAATACTGTTAAACAATGACATATATCCAGATATAATATGCAAGTGATTATATAAGCAAAACGAAGAAATTTACATTTGTCACCTGATACAATATAGTAATAAATTTACGACAAATATTCATAACCTTTCATTGTCATGTGACGTTACCATAGCTACCTCACTAATAATCAACAAACATGTTTAAACAGCTCATTAAATATGTGAAAGATAGAAATAAAGATAGCTAATCTTCCACCAAGTGATTGTAAACACGATTTTAACATTTAAACCAGGAAAAATCATCTAATACAATATTTTAAACAAAATGTCACAATTGAATGGCATTTTCAATTATCCTTTTCTGAACACGACACATACTGATAACTTGCTCTTTTTCGATGACACAAAACAAACAAATATGAAACTTGATACATTCTAACATGTACAAAGCACCTTCATACCTCTGATTTAGTACTCAGTACACTCATTAGCATGACTTTTGCTGTTGAGATTTTCCTCCTAAAAAGAATGCATAAGTTTTGCGTGTACATGAACCTTCAAACAAATAGTATGAACACTCTGTATTTACTTTTCCTCTTGTAAACTTCTTCACAAACAAAATTCAAGACAACGTAAAATTATGTTCTTTTCACCAATAACACTACACCAGTTTCTGTGTATCAATCTCAACTGTACAATTTGAACAAACCCCAAACAATGAGAAGTTACAAATGTAGTATTGTCATTCTCTCTTGAACATAGTATCACTGTTATTGTAGTAGTCTTAATTGTCTGTACCAACTCTAATCTGACCAAAATGCATTTGATGAAGTGAAATACATTACAATGTATTAACTGCTACTTAAAAATCTTGCATGTTAACCTCTGTCGACTAGACAAAATGTTTGACTTCGAAAATAAACTGCATATACCTGCAAATCAAAACACAATATGCAAAAGAGTACGCTGTACAATTTTCACATTTTACATATACAAATACAATAATTACTTCTTAACAATGCAAATAGCAATCGATCCACGAGAAATTGTGTCAGCAATGATATTGTCCTTTCCAATGTGTCCAAACTTCAAATCATACTCCTGAAGCACGAGAGATCACCTCATTAGTCTGCTGTTTTTTGTTTCTCATGTTGTCAAATATCTTGCTAGATGCTTGTTGAACTTCTTCGACATATAACATACTGGACGCTCCAAACCAGCCTCATCCACTTGGATCAAAACGCTTCAGTCTGGCGCCGCTAGGACTGGTGAGCAGGCTAGTGAAGACTTCAATGGATCGAACGCGACTTGACAGCTTGAAGTCCACGAATATGGCACGTTCTTCCTCAGCAGATTCGTGAGGGGTTCTGCAACATCTGCATAGTTCTGACAGAATTTCCTGTAGAATCCAGACATCCCGAGAAAGCGTCGCAGAGCCCGCTTGTCTTCAGGAACAGGAAAGTCCAGGATGCCCTCTATCAATCGGTCGCATAGTTCCAAGCTCAACAACACGGCCTAGAAATGACACCTGTGCATGAGCAAACTCGCTCTTCTTCAAGTTCAGTTAGGCTGGCTTCAGAGAGACGGTTGAATAGAGCCTGTATTCGCTGAACATGGTCTTCCCAATTGTCACTATACACCACAATATCATCCAGGTAGGCTTGACATCCCACCAGCTCTGAAGTCACCTTTCAGCAGATCGAACTTAGACACAAATTTGACACTCCCTATCTGATCTATAAGGTCGTCAATGCGGGGTATGGGAAAATGAGTCTGTTTTAGTCTTGGAATTCAACACCCTGTAATCTGTACAAAACCGAAAAGTACCATCCTTCTTAGGAACCAAAACACAAGAACTCCACTGACCTTTACTTGGTTCAATGATATCATTAGCCTTCATATACTTAAGTTACTTTCTCATCAATACTCCTCCCTCCCCATAGAAAACAGACTCTCTCTTCCTCCGACAGAGCACTATCTCTTAACTATTCCTTAAACCTTCCTTCTATCTCCTCCTCTGAAGCTTAGGGCATTCGGACATCCTGTGTCCATCTTGTTTACAATAGTAACACCAGTCAGGGCCAGGTATCTGCCTTTGGGACATCTTCCCAGGACCAGGATTGACATAAGGTCCACCTGTCCATTGGCTAGGGCGAGATTGCTGCTTCTGGGCAATCTCCCCTGGACCAGGATTGAAACTAGGTCCACCGTTCCATGGGCCATTGTCTCTACCAACCCCCTTGTGAGTCAGTACATATTCATCCAAAAACACACCAGCTTTCCTCACATCTTTCACTTCCCGCTCATCCAAATACTGTTTCAACTCCGGAGAAACAGAACGTTTCAGCTCCTCAAGAAGAGTAAGCTCCTTCAACTGCTCAAAATTGTCAACACTAGTTGACGCCAACCATCTCTCAAAATGCAAAATCTTCTGTCGGACAAAGTCAACATAAGTTTCATCCTCACCCTTCTTTCTACTGCGAAAAGCCTGTCTGTGCGCCTCCGGCACCAACTCGTAAACCCTGAGAATGGAGGTTTTGAGCACCTCATAATCCCTACTCTGCTCGACAGACAATGAGGCATAAGCCTCCTGCGCCCTACCTACCAAACTACTCTGAACCAACGTCGGCCAAACCGACCTGTCCCAACCCAAATTGATGGCAACCTTTTCAAAATGCTGAAAGAATTCCTCAACCTTACTCTCATCAAACTTTGGAACAAGCCTTATATGCTTAGCGGCATCAACCGTACTCACAGGAGAATGGTTACTCCGCACGTCCAACTCCTTGATTCGTAATTCTATCTCTCTTATCTTCAACTGAGCTTCAAGCGCCTTGAGGTCCAACTCAGAAGCACCAGATGGAGTCAAGGACTCCGAAACACCATTATCCTTACCACTAACAGCACCCACCGGGGCTGACCAAATACCTGTCTGAATAAAGAATCCCTGAATGAGAGTCCTTATATCATCCTTCCTCAGTGATGACCCAACAGGAATTTCCAAAATCCGAGCAGCTTCAAGCAACTCCGCCTTCTTCAACTGCTCCAAAACCCCAACTGTGGGTCCATCTACAAAACACTGTACCTTCGCCATAGTCGAAAACTACCAAGGACAACAGTACCAAACTGGATTAGCTTACCCAACACCTTCCAAAAAGGCAACCAAGCTAGGACTATAACCTAACAGACACCCAACATCCAACAGCTAATCACAGACCAACCCACACAGCCTAACCCCAAAGCGGCGAGAAAACAACCCAAAACACCGCCCCACACAGCCTAACCCAAGCGGCGAGAAAACAACCCAAAACACCGCACCACACAGCCTAACCCAAACGGCGAGAGAACAACCCAAAACACCGCACCACACAGCCTAACCCAAGCGGCGAGAAACAACCCAAAACACCGCGCCACACAGCATAACCCCAAAGCGGCGAGAAAACAACCCAAAACACCGCGCCTTGAAATGAGGCTAAAGTCCCGAGAATTCGAGCGTGACCCATACTAGCCAAACCAAACTGCGACACCCGTGCGACTCGCACACACATACACCGAACATGTACCCATACTAACGGATGGTACACAACCGCAGTAATACACACAAAGCTATACGAAATATATACGACACGTGAGAACCCTCACCAAAAAAATATCTACCTGGAGTAGAAAACTGGTTCGCCTGCTAGACTTTAGGACGAGCCCCCAATTTGTCACGGATCATGGGCAACACAAAACCACGACAATCTGATTCGCCACCAAAGACAAACATAACACATCCCAAAACCGCCACAATAACTCCAGAACATAACAGTCAGGAGGCCAATGTCTATGTGTCAAAATGTCTACGATCAGGAACCTTTATTCAGTAGTCTTGTCTCAAAGCGCACGCAGGCGCGTCACAGCTACTTTTAAGCTGTCCTAATGAGAGCTGTACTGGATGAAATGGTGGAGTGCTATGATAAGATTTTAAATTTTCAGACATTTTGTACTTCAAAACTGTCAAACATAGCCTTCAACATATTCAGGAACGTCTCTTGCATGTTGCTCCATTGTTAAATTTGCTGCTTGAATTTAATGTGGCCAAATAACCAAGCTCAATGTTGGAGCGCCGGGAGGGAAGGAGGGGAGGAGGGAAGGAGGGAAGGAGGGAAGGAGGGAAGGAGGGAAGGAGTGAAGGAGGGAAGGAGTGAAGGGGAGGAAAGGAGGGAGGGATGCCAAACTGACAGTGACAACATAGTCTCTTAAATGTTCATGAACTCTGGCATGTGAATTTAATGTGACCATATAACGAACCTCAAGACTGATCCATGTGCGTAGAATCAAGATGTATAGAAAAAAAAAAAAACACACACGATTTATTAAAAATATTGCCTTCGTGTACATGGATGAAAATGAAAATGTTGCTGATTATGGTGAAAATGACAATAACAGCAATGGAGGTATTAAGTACTGCATGATCCGTAGGAAGTATTCATTAGAACTGTTCAACTACCTACAATGTACTATGAAAAAAGGGTATTCATTCAGTCCTACCCTTTTTTGTCAACTTCAAACTATTTCAATATTTCTCTCCCGTCTTTTCTTTTCTAGGACAAATGTGTCCTTTGCCCCACCCACCTTCAGGGGCTACCTTCAACACGGCTAAAACCCTTTTCAAACCCACCGAAACCATGATGGTATACTGTGATGATAATAGACCCGTGTCGGAGACGGTGGTTATTTGGAAATGTTTGGAGGATGGCTCTTGGTTCATGAGGGACATAGATTGTGCTCGGACAGCAGGTCAGTACATATAGGGATCATATTGGAGGTGGTGGTTGTATTGGGTACACCAGTGTAGAGAGAGATGGAGAGGGATAGAGAAGGGAGAGATTAGAGGGGAGGGAGGTGGAGAGAGAGGTAGAGAGCTTAGAGGGAGAGAGAGAGAGAGAGAGAGAGAGAGGCGGGGGAGATAGAGAGGTAGAGAGATTAGAGGGAGAGAGAGAGAGAGAGGGGGATAGAGAGGGAGGGAGATTAAAGGGGGAGGGAGGCAGAGAAGGGGGAAAGAGAGGGGAGAGAGGGGTGGAGGGAGGAGGGGAGAGCAGGGGAGGGAGAGCAGGGGAGGGAGAAGGAGGAAGGTTGGAGGAGGAACGGAAGGAGTGCAGGAGGGGTGGGATGGAAGTGAGCAGGGAGGGGGGGGGGGGGGGGTGGGGGGCAAAGAGGAAGAGAGGGAGGGGGAGGGGGACAATGCATGCAACCATTTTTCTTTTACAATGAAAAAATAAATATTTCAAGGCCAAAATTACAGTGGAAAATCTACATTCTATGGCAAGATTGCAAGTTGCAGCATGCACAGGATTTTGATTATCTTTGATTGTTTTTATTGTTTTGAAGGTACAAGGGCAGGTTCAAGACCAAGGAACTTTAACATCATTCTTCTCATCTGTATCTTACTTGCAATAATCATCATCGTTATCATAATCGCGGCTGTCGTTTTAATTCGAAGGTGAGTATCACAAATTGCAAACAGCTGCAACCTTGCTAATAAAGCAACATAGAAATCTCAAGTGAATAGATATATAATTGAAAAAATGGGAGTTGGAGAAAAAAATCTCGAAAAAATATGTTAAATAAATTTGTACATCTAAATTGAGAGTAACATAGCACTGTACAGGGAAATCATCTTATATGTTGAATTATTGGATGATGAAACGTTGTTGTGAAATTTTTAATGTAAAAGGACTTCTGAATCTTGATGCTATGATTTTAATCAAACGATCAGTGCGAAGTGTCACCTTTTCGACCTAGCATACTGAATTACACATTATGCATGAGCAGGATGACTAGAACAGAATCTCTACAAAACTCAAATCCATTTTATTTTGCAGTACAGGTTCAGAAATAACTTAATGGCAACCATATCCATTGACTTTATCACCATTATGACGAAGTGTTGCAGTGGCGCGCGAAACGTCGTGATCTTTTAGATCCCTTGTTGACCATACATTGCGAGACAAACAAATATCACTAGCGATATTATTTCGATATCCATTGTTGTTTTACAGACATCAACGTCAGCGACTACTGGCCTTGCAGCCGCAGGGAATCGACATGGAGAACGTCAACAGCAAGTTCTCCAACGTCAACTATGCCAATCCCAGCTACGACCCTTCTGGTGACGACCCTCCCCTCCAAGGGGGCTCGGAGGCCACCGGGCTTCCCCCACCCTCACCGGCAGAGATGCAGTCTTTCAGCGACATCAAACCCCTCATTACATAGTAGTTACTTTCAGGTGTAGGATATCAACTCTTTATCTGCAACGGATCGCTACATTGTTTTGAAGTATATTGTACATACACATTGTACATGTGACAAAAAAGTTGACTATGGCAGTCATCTTTGTGTCATTAGTCAACGAAATCGAAATCCTAGACTGCTACATTGTTTTTAAGTATATTGTACATACACATCATACATGTGACAAAAAAGTTGACTATGGCAGTCATCTTTATGACATTAGTCAACAAAATCGAAATCCTAGACTGCTACATTTTTTTGAAGTATATTGAACATACACATCATACATGTGACAAAACAGTTGACTATGGCAGCCATCTTTGTTTAATTAGTCAATGAAAGCAGATAAAGAGTTGAGAGGGGAGTGGAATATTTTGTGGAACTTTCTTTGTATTAGATAGTGGTAAAATAATAATGATGTAAAAGTTTATGTGTGGTTACTTTAATAGTTTTTTTTTCGTGCACATACAAGGCTGTAGACTTGACTGATAGACTTTAACAGGAATAATGATTGTTGAAATTATGAAGTTACACAGAGAAATCAATCTTCCGAAAATCTTGTTATGATTTATTTTAACTTGAAATTCCAGGTTTTGTTGGTCATGATTGTATGTTTGTAGTAAAGTATAATTGGACGTACCTTCAGTGATTCTATATACATGTATGAAGATAGCACTGGATTTGCTAGAATGTTATGTAAATGTTACAGCAATACTGGGTATTGCTTCAGTCTCTCATTACTCAGAAGTTCTGCAATAGCTGTGTTTGATGTTGCAAGATTTCTGACAGTTAAAGAGTTCAGTAAAATCGAAATGAAGATTATAAAAGTGAGTTTTAAAAGAGATAGAAGCTCAAATGTATGGAAAAAAAGGAGAGCTTATTAAAGTAAAATCTGTCAGTATACAAGAAAAGAAAGTACAATTTTACAACAAGATGTATAGATATGTATAGATATGTATATATTAGTGCTGTATCTGACAATCTTTTTTGCAGAATAAATTTAGTTATAGTTATTGATCAATTTTACTGTCATTAATTTGAAAGTATATAAAGTGTACGAATTACAAAAACATGTGTTGCTTTCGATGTAAGGGGGTTCCATTTGGCTATAATAGTATCAAAATATCAGCTTGAAATATTATTTCTTTAAAGAGATATTGCAATTAAGTACAGACAAAGTGAACAGTAAAACGCTAGTTAGTGCAAGTGCACGCCCTTTCACAGAATAGGGCGTGCATGGAACGCAAGTCCGACTTGGGTTCCGTGCAAGGGCTATACGCATGGTTTCAAGTTATCTTTTATATACTTCATACTCCTTGAACGTTAACCTACATGTATAGAATGCAAAGTACACATTTTTGAGGTTGATTTGATAGCTTCCAGACAAATTGTTTTTTACCGATATTTAAAGGCGATTGGTACACTTTAAATTTTTTGCTTTGCATCAATCAGGACCAAAGTCAAAGTTAACCTGTTGAGTACTGATTTTCCTATTCCTATAGACTTAATACAGGAACTGTGCGGCTCCAGTAGGCAATGGGTTATTGTCAATATATCTGCATGGAGGTCAACAAAGTGAGCCAAAGTACTGGGGGGCATTTCACGAAACTTGTCATCAGTGACAAATGACAGTTTTTGTTATAAGCTACTGAAATCCTTGTTTCTGATTGGTTATCAGCAGATTTGTCACTGATTTTTGTCATTTGTTATTGAAAAAAGGCTTTGTGAAACGCCCTCCTGGTGTTGTTTGTATGTGGTTGGGGAAAAGACATTCCTTATAATACATTCCAAGTTGTTATTGAATTACGTTTTACGTTGGTACTAATTTTGTCAGCTTTTTTCTGTATAGAAATTGATATGTGTTAGATATTCTTACATCCACTTTTGAATTAAAAACTACTGTACATCTATGTTTGACAAGGATATGTGGATAATGTGACAGCTAGATTATAAATATAAGATTTAAAAAAAAAATGGTCTTCCAATTTGTAAAGTGGTGACTGAAAATAAATTTTCCTCTTTTAACTTTCCTAGAATGTAGTGACTCTCTTTTTTTCTGTTTGAAGTGATTTGAATGACGGTATTTCAAAACTTTAAGCTAAATGTAGTGATTATAATCTTTTACAACACAAAGCATCCTTGCTAATGATAAGTAAAATCCAAAATACACTTCTCGGACAAATTTCTTTTGAAAAGAAAACTTGCTTATGATAACAGGTACATGCAAGGCATTTCAATGATTTCAAAAATACGAAAATCCTTAAATCCTTGATTTGTCTATTTTTCTAGCTATTTTAGAGCTGACGATAGTCGGTCTCTCGTACAATATCTAGTTCTTTAGAAGAAGCAAATAAACATGTACCAGAAACACAGGATTTTGTCGAAACTGATAGCAATAAATACATTTTATTCACATTCTTTCATTATAAATAATGTTTTACAAAATAACGTATAAACTTTTTTTTAGAATTCTTAAATAAGTATAGCATTTCATTGTTCAAATTAAAAATATAGACATTTAAATTGCAATATAAATATAAAATTGCCCTTTACAGAGCAAAGTTGTATTTTAATAAAACATTAATAAATGTATTAGCTCATTTAAACAAAATGCTGTCTTAAAAAAAAAAACTGCTTTACAGGGAAGGATATATGACTTTTGTCAAAAAATGACTTGTTCATTTTGATTAAAAAAAGTAATTGAGAGAAATACGTGTCATGCCTTGATTAAGAAAGAGTCTTATAGTAATCCTGAATATTAGATAAAAATGTCAATGAAGTGAAATGAAATCACAGAATATAAATATTAGATCACCCGAAGGGCGCTAGTGTAGTTCCGATCCATTTTTTTAGCAGTTTAATATCCATTCTTATAGCAAAGGAAATTTAGCCCAATTTTTAACTAATTTTAATCATAATCATATACCACAGTTTCCACCTGAATTTGGATCACATCCGACATCGCGAAAATTCTGTTTAAGGCTTCGATGTCGACGTCGTCGCTCAGTACCGTCTCTACGCTATAGCTTCGAAACTCAAACTGAAGCTATCAGTCCAAAATTATGCAAACTTCTTGTATGGTTTATGGTATCGTGCATGCGCGTAATACCGGGTGGAAAATGCAATATATGATTATGATTATAATTAGTAAAAAATTGGGCTAAAAATCTTTTGTTAAGAATGGATATTAAACTGCTATAAAAATGAATTCGGAACTACACTAGCGCCACCCGAAGTTGATAAAGTTGTGTTCTTCACATTGTACTTAATTATACTAAGCTAGGTCATGAACATACATGTACATGTACATCCATAATTTAGACAATAGTTTCTTTTGATAATCAATATACATTTAAGATCTGGTTGGCTTAACTATTATTTCATGCATGAACTTTAAAATTCATGCACATACAAATTGCTTATAGCTTGAATTACTT